>CM069861.1:44472340-44968341 GCA_036172795.1 Pelodytes ibericus
GAGAACAAAAACTAAATAAAAAACACATGAATATACATGATATTTCACCTGTGTCTCTTTAAGGGTACCCTTCAAACTTAATTCACGTTTGCAATGGTCAGGCTACAAATGCTGACAAAGATTAAAAAGGCCAAATATAAAAACTTGGAAATAGGAAGGCAAAAATAAATTTGAACATACGACGATCCTGATTTAAAGACTACCCCCAAAACTTTTGATATTCCTTTAGGAAAAACCTAAAAGCCTAAATATAAGACTACCCTATAGGAAAAAAGTTTAACTTGTATATATTCACATGTAAATTGCTTTTTAATATTTAATAAAAATTATGAAATAAAAAAAATGCATTTCTTGTTTTTATTTCCTTTTTTTTGCCAATGCCAATCTCTACCCCCAGACTTGCCCAATGCTCCCTCTCGCTCCCCCCCAAGACTTGCCCTATGTTGTCTCTCTCCCCCTCCCCCAGCTTTGTCTCTCTCTCTTCCCTCCCTTTCCCCAGCATTGTCTCTCTCTCCCCCTCAGCGTTCTCTCTCTCTCCCTCCAGCGTTATCTCTGTCTCTCTCCCTCCCCCCAACCTTTTCTCTCTCTCTCCCCCTCCTTACCTCCAACCTTCTCTCTCTCTCTTCCTCCCCCCAACCTTTTCACTCTCTCAGCTCTGCGGGGGATCTGGATCCCATTCTTATAGTCTGACCTCGATTTGAGGTCAGACTATAAGACGACCTGGAATATATATATATATATATATATATATATATATATATATATATATATATATAATTAACACTCAGTTATAGCATTTAAAATTATCTTTCCGGGAAAGAAAGACCACTGCAGAAGTGAATATTATTGCCTCAAAAAAATTATCGCCCTAAAAAACAACTCATTTCAGCACACCTGTATACTGCCTTTTTTTCAAGTAGACGCAAGGTACTCACTAATGGCGCCTACTTGAAAAAGGCAGTATACAGGTGAGACAGAATGGGTTATGAGTTGAGAGAGAGAGAAATACACACGTGGGTATGAGTGGAGAGAAAGACAAACATGTGGGAATGGGGAGAGCGAGACAGACATTTGGGTATGGGAAGAGAGAGACAGACATGTTGGTATGGGAAGAGAGAGACAGACATGAGGGTATGGTGAGAGAGAAACAGACATGAGGTTATGGGGAGAGAGAGAGAAATGAGGGTATGGGGTAAGAGAGAGAGAGAGACATGAGGGTATGGGGAGAGAGAGAAAGACATGAGGGTATTTTGAAAGAGAGAGAAAGACATGAGGGCATGGGGAGAGAGAGAAAGACATCAGGGTATGGGAGAGAGAGAGAAAGACATGAGGGCATGAGGAAAGAGAGAGAAAAACATGAGGGCACGGGGAGAGAGAGACATGTGAGTGACAGACATGGTGAGCATGGTGGAATATTATTTATCACTCCTGTATTTTTTTATAGCTAGCTATAAAATACACCACTTACTAACCCCAATAAGAGTTAAGGAGTTAAAGAGATGAAGAAGGGCAAATCACCAGGCCCGGATCGGTTTCCAGCACTCTTCTACCAGATACTAGACCCAGTGATCTCTCCTGTCTTGGTCAGATTATTTAACTTATTCGGTAGATGAGAGGGACTCTCGGAAGAAATGCTGGAGGCCTCTATCTATCTTATTCTGAAGCCAGGAAAGGACCCAGAAATAAGTAACTATAGACACATCTCATTGATTAATTCAGATGTTAATATATTATCAAAAATTCTGGCAAATCGTTTGAAGAGGGTAATTCATGACCTGATCCACCCTTACCAATCCAGATTTATGCCGGGCAGGGAGGGTTGGGAAAATACTAGGAGGGTCTTCGACATTATTGATATCATACATCAAAGAAAAATTCCCTCTGTCATAGTCACTCTCAATGCAGAGAAGGTTTTTGACAGAGTGGATTGGAGATTTCTGTCGGAGACCCTCCGGGTTTTTGGTATTATGGGTATGTTTTATGATTCCATAATGGCATTGTATGTGAACCCACGGGCTAAGATCAAGGGTCCTTTCCTGACTTCTGAATTTCTGAATATACGTAACGGAACAAGACAGGGGTGTCCATTATCTCCCCTTCTTTATGCACTCACTATAGAATCCCTGGCCCAATACCTAAGAAATTCACAGGAGGTAGAGGGGATTCAGATTGGTGCAGATGAACATCTTATCACACTTTATGATGACAATGTTTTATTGACTATTACGTATCCCCTAACTTCGATACCGGCACTTCTTGAAGCTATGGAGCTATATGGCTCTTCTTCTAATTATAAAGTGAACCTCTCTAAAACACAGACCATTCCCTTCTATCTGTCGGCATCCAATCAACAAATACTGCAGAACCTAGGCAGAAAAGATGGTGTAACTGATTCAATAATCTATCGAGGGATTAAACTCCTGAGACAAGTAGATAGAAGAGCCCCAGTAAATTATAATTTATTATTTATAAATCTGCAAAAACTGACCACACAATGGGCAAAGCTTGAATCATCATGGCTGGGTTGAATCAACATCTTAAAAGCCTATATCCTTCCGAAGTTGGTATATGTATTTAAAACCATACCACGTAGGGTTCCATTGAAGATTCTTAGACAATTTGAGTTAATGTTCTCAAAGTTTGTATGGGCATCTAAAAAGCCACGTATTCCCATCCAGATACTCAAACGTCATCTAAGATATGATGGATTGGGATACCTGGACCTGCGCAAGACATATGAGGCATGCCAAATGTCACATGTATTAGCTTGGAAAAAACATGGCATTAAAACAAGTTGGTATAATTTAGAGAAGACTGTATGGGAAAACAAGGATCTAGCACTGCTGACATGGCTGCCACATTTGGCTGCCACAGGTTTTATCTGAATCAGACGGTTCCTCTTAGCATAGTAATAGATGCAATGTCATCACTTTATAAATTAAAGAAAGTACTAAGGATAAAATATCATCTATCTAAAGCTGCACCCCTTCAGACAGTATTGATGTGTTTATCTAACATCAAGCTACAGCACTGGATTAGGCTGGGATTAATACAGTAGGTGATCTATTTATAAACAATAATATGATACACTTTGAGACATTAATAAAGAACTTTAACCTCCCAGGTACTGAAATCTATAACTACTTGAGACTTAAATCTTTTTTTCAAAGAAAGCCCACCTTCCAATATTACTGAGTGGGACTGGTTCTTGACGTCGGTTGGGAACAGGAACGTACGGTAATAGCAGGGTCCTGGAGATTTCTCGACAGGGAGGTGATGGTCGAGAAATCTCTGGCAATTACCCAATGGGAAAAAGATATAGGCAAGATATTCCCCCTCCAAGAATGGTTTGAGGCGTGGCATGATATTAGGAGAGCAAACCACTGTATAAACATCCAGGACCAGTATTATAAACGTACGCATAGATGGACTTAGTTCCAAACAGACTGGCAAAATTTGATGTTAATGCTAACAATTTATGTTGGCGATGTCACGGGCTATTGGTACCCAATGTCATATATGGTGGGATTGCGATGAATTGCATGCGATAAGACAGAAGGCTTCTAATCTTTTGGAATGGGTGCCCCTAATCGGGGGCAACTCACCCCACAAACATTTATTTTTCATCTTGAGATGCATGAGACCAATGTAAACAGAAAAGCTCTCTGTATTAATATCTTGTCGGCCTTTAACCGCTTTAACCGTGCAGGTCTCCCCAAGGAGCGATCGTGGGAGCCATATTGACGGAGCAGCATGCTCCGTCAATATGGCTATGCCCTCTGGTGGTCTGAGCTTCAGAAGTAAAAGTAACTTCACTTCCGTCGCTCTGAATATGCTACTTGACTGCCCCTAGAGGTAGCTAAGTAGCATAGCAATGTAAAAAAATAAAAATAAATATTTGAGTAGCTAAAAACTGGTTATATAGTTAGATTAGCCTATAGGGTTAAAATTAAATATTTTTTAGCATAAGGCATAGGGTTAAAATTAAATTAAAATTAAAATATATTAAGGTATAGCATAAGGGTTAGAGTTGGGGTTAAATTTAGTGTTAGGGTTAAATTTTTGGTTCGGGTTTGGGTCAAAAGGTCAATATAGGAAAAAAAACAAAAAACAAAATGTTTTGATATTTGCCCCCATAACTCGCAAAAGAATACAGAAAAATATGGAAACATGCATATTTCTGAACTCAGGACAAGATTTAGAAACTATTTAGACGGGGTCTTTTTTAATGATTATATTTGTGTAAATTATATTTTAGCTCAAAGTTAGAAAAAGTGTTTTTTTTTTAATTTTTCATCAGATTTTATGATTATTTTTGTAGTAAATTATAAGATATGAGGAACATAATGGTATCTAATGAAAGCCCTTCTTATGGTGATAAAAAGAACATATAATTTGTGTGGGTGCAGTATGTGAGAAAGAAGAAAATTGCAGCTAAACACAAACACCCCAGAAATGTCAAAACAGCCATTGTCATCAAGGGAAAGTCAAGGTGAAAATGTCTTGTCACTAAGGGGTTAAACTTTGTATGTCACGATACTGGAGGAAAATATAGATCCCGACCTAGCCTGAGATGAAGGCTCAGATAAACTTTCAAGCCGAGGCTGAAAATTTTTTTTTCTAAAGGCCAAAAACAAGGAGGGTAAAGAATTATATGAAAAAATCTGGCCAAACTGGTTAGCTCTATCTGCTTAATTTCCCCCCTCCAGCGATTCCCCTGCACAATCCTTGCTAGAATGAGATCAATAGCGGCAAAGAAAATAGTAGAGTACAAATAGCCCCTATGGATCCAACAAACAAAAATGTATCCTACTGGTCTACCCCCCCCCCCCCCCCCCACACACCTAGCCCTAACCTGGTAACACAGGTAAAACTCAGAATCTCTAGCAGTTTGGTGATGAATGAATGAATGAATGGTGACTACATGTGAATATAAGTAAAGATTTATTTATGAAAGTAGGGATACCATTGGTCAGAATACCTCAAATATAAACTAGTGGGTTATATTGAGATATAAATGTGAGGGATTTGATGTACCTCAATAACAGCAATGTAAAATCTGTGGTTTTTTTGATCTAGTAATGTCGATATGTCCCTGCTAAATTTGAATTGTCTTTTATATGTATTTATTGAAAATAATAAAGATTGTATAAATAATAAAAAAAAACGGTGACGGAATTGACACAAATATATAAGTACATTATACACTAAAATATATTTTTTAACACACTGCCATAACACACTGCCATGAGTCATGTGGTATAACAATACCGGTAATATCATGCCAGCTATTGGAATCATTTCACTGGTCATTGTTCACCATCAAAAGCTGGTAAGTTAAATGTACCCTCCTGCATCATGAATCACAGTACCATTTAATCTCAAAAGTGTATGGCAACATTTATTATCAATGTACCATTGCTCACGTGGATATGAAAGGGTACCATTAACTGCACAGTGAAGAACAGTGATCAGTCTGTTACAATGTTAACTGCCTTGAATTCTGGAGAGACAACATGTAAAAAGTATATGTTAGATTTATTCTCACAATACAATTCTTTAGACTTTTTATAATCACATCCAAAGTAAAACAACTGACTTGGCACACTTGGGATAATCCATCAAAATGTGTAAGTTTATTGGTAACAACATAATGATAACTTGACAAAGTATTCCACACCAATGCATTTCACAGTTCTCCCTTTTTATTTGTTCCATGACTCCCTCACTACCAGTGATGTTATTTTCACCCTGTTGCACTTTGTTCAAATTAAAGTTACCCTCTCTAAAGTCAACCCCTTAGTGACATGACTTTTCTGATGCTCATTTACATGGGCGTGTTTATGTTTTGCTGTGATTTCTTTCTTTCTCATTAAGTGTACCCACACAAACTATATATTGTTTTTAGTGGCAGAAGAAGGGCTTTTTTCTGATACCATTATTTTTATAATAGCATATCATTTTATATATAAAAAAGAATGAAATATGGGAAACAAAAAAAATTCTGACTTTTATTTGAAAAATCGTATACTCATCTACAAAAGACAACAAAAAACACTGCTAAATAGTTTCTAATATTTGTCCTGAATTCAAAAATAGCCCATGTTTTATGCTTTTGTGCTTATTTATTCAAGTTACAGGACAAGAACTGTAAGTAGTGCAAGGCTATTTCAAAATCCTTTTTTTTTTTTTTTCAATTAGCGATAGTGACATATTAATACTGATATCTGTACTAAATCCATGAATGACTTCCCACATGCAGGGCCGGTGCAAGGATTTTCGTCTACACAGGCGAAGGTGCATTTTGGTGCCCCCCTGCTCTGATCCGCCACGCCTCCCACACCATTAAGCCTCCTTACATTATATATATATATATATATATATATATATATATATATATATATATATATGAATAATGTATAGTGTAGAAAATAAATACATCTAAATATTCAACTCGCATGCTCTAAATGTTTTACACATTGAAACCCTTAAACACAAAGACACCCTTGCAGTCACACACACAGACACCCTTACCACTTACACACACACAGTTACACCAATTCACACATAACCTGAGACACACTATTTTGCCACTCAATATGCCAGTATTTAGCCCAGGGGTCCTCAAACTTTTTAAACAGGGGGCTAGTTCACTGTCCCTCAGACCGTTGGAGGGCCGGACTATAGTAAAAACAAAAACTATGAACAAAATCCTATGCACACTGCATATATCTTATTTTGAAGTGAAGAAACAAAATGGGAACAAATACAATATTTAAAATGAAGTAAAGTTAAATAAACAAACTTACCAGTATTTCAATGGGAATATTATGCCAGTCAGAGCCCAGTAATTTTATGCCAGTCAGATGCCCAGGAACATTATGCCAGTCAGAGCCCAGTAATATTATGCCAGTCAGAGCCCAGGAATATTATGCCATTCAGATGCCCAGGAATATTATGCCATTCAGATGCCCAGGAATATTATGCCAGTCAGATGCCCAGGAACATTATGCCAGTCAGAGCCCAGTAATATTATCCCAGTCAGAGCCCAGGAATAGTGTGCCAGTCAGATGCCCAGGAATATTATGCCAGTCAGAGCCCAGTAATATTATGCCAGTCAGATGCCCAGGAATATTATGCCAGTCAGAGCCCAGTAATATTGTGCCAATCAGATGCCCAGGAACATTATGCCAGTCAGAGCCCAGTAATATTGTGCCAGTCAGATGCCCAGGAACATTATGCCAGTCAGAGCCCAGTAATATTATGCCAGTCAGAGCCCAGGAATATTATGCCATTAAGATGCCCAGGAATATTATGCCAGTCAGATGCCCAGGAATATGCCAGTCAGATGCCCAGGAATATTATGCCAGTCAGATGCCCAGGAATATTATGCCATTCAGATGCCCAGGAATATGCCATTCAGATGCCCAGGAATATTATGCCATTCAGATGCCCAGGAATATTATGCCATTCAGATGCCCAGGAATAGTGTGCCAGTCAGATGCCCAGGAACATTATGCCAGTCAGAGCCCAGGAATAGTGTGCCAGTCAGATGCCCAGGAATATTATGCCAGTCAGATGCCCAGGAATATTATGCCATTAAGATGCCCAGGAATATGCCATTCAGATGCCCAGGAATATTATGCCATTCAGATGCCCAGGAATATTGTGCCAGTCAGATGCCCAGGAATATTATGCCAGTCAGAGCCCAGTAATATTATGCCAGTCAGAGCCCAGGAATAGTGTGCCAGTCAGATGCCCAGTAATATTATGCCAGTCAGATGCCCAGGAATATTGTGCCAGTCAGATGCCCAGTAATATTATGCCAGTCAGAGCCCAGGAATATTGCGCCAGTCAGATGCTCGTTATACCTCCCTCCTCCCCCTTCCCCAGACCCCAGTACTTACCTCCATGCTGCTGTTCATGTCCGTGGCTGAGAGGGAAGCGCTGTGCGCTCCCCTCAGGCCGTGCGCATTCAATAAAGTGTGTTGAAACTTTTTTTTTCAACACACTTTATTGAATGCGCACGGCCTGAGGGGAGCGCACAGCGCTTCCCTCTCAGCCACGGACCTGAACAGCGGCATGGAGGTAAGTAAACAGGCCTGGGGGAGCGGGCGATTTTCCCGCCCCCCCATTGGGGCGCCCTAAGGCAGCCGCCTGTGCTGCCTTACGGTAGCGCCGGCCCTGCCGACATGTATATATTTTTCAAAACTAGACAACTCAGGGCATTTAACTTGGGGTATTGACACTTTTGTTGCCATTTTACCACCAACCTTTGCCAAAGTTTGCAGCAAAAAAAAAAATGGTGATTTTTAACACAGAATGCAATTCAGGCAAACATTTCCTGAAAATCTGAAGAAGTACTGCCAAATAAGAGCTCAATATGCATTCAGCAACATCTTCTGGGTAAAGGCATACCACCCATTAATAGCTTAGTTAGGTTATTTGGGGGCTAAAAGGCCACATTTGAGAGGTGCACTTTTTGGTTTTCCAACTTTAAATTTTGACATGCAGAAAACCTGCACCCATGTCCTATCTGGGATATTTTTGAAGCCAGTCAGTTTAACTTGGAATTTTGACACGTATTCAGCCTGCGCACATGTTCCATTTGGAACATTTTTTAAGCTGTCCAATGTATTTTACCCCATCAAACTATATATTTTTAGAAACTAGACATCCTAATGTATTTCAAATGGTGGTATTTTAATACTTGACATGTACTATTTCTACCTTGTCAAAGTTTTGGTAAGTAATTTGTTTGAGTTTTGTTTCCATATACATTGTACTTCAGCATGAATTCACAGATTCTGGTATATGTCGCTGCCAAACAACACCACAATATGTGTTCAGCAACATCTCCTGCGTATTGTGATGCCATGCATGTATAGGTTTATTGGGTTGTTTGGGGGGTAAAAGAACACATTTGAGGTGTGCATCTCAGTAATCCAACTTGGAATTTTGACATGTAGTCAACCTGCGTCCATGTCCTATTTGGGATATAACTTTGAAGTCAGCCAATGTAATTTACCCCCACCAAACCATGTTTTTTTTAAAGTAGACACCCACAACTCTTTATGGCAAGGGCTCAGCAGCCACTGATATGTCTCTAGATGATGTATCAGAAAGCTGACCAGGGTCAAAATCGAACACTGAGTCAGCGGCCTCAGAATCAGAGCCTACGCTGTGATCTACAGCAATTTTAACACTAATACTAATCTGTCTCTTTCCCTCACAAAAGAGGTAGTGTAGAGGTGGAGGGAGGCAGATCCAAATTGGTCAAATCAATTTTCACAAATATTGATCTGACCAGGCCAATGGTGAAGCTCATCTGCACAATCACTAAACCGCCTTTGCCACTAATAAGCTGTTACTGATCACTATACATGCGCTCAGACAGCTTAAAAAATATATTTTTACTTTACCCGTAACCCACTTAACAAGAAATAATCAAAAAATATGCAGACAGATAAAAATAGCTTTGGCATCAATATCATTGCAGAAGCAGTGATCTACTGCAAGGGAGGGGTTAATAGCTCTTACAAGAGCTAAGTAGTAGCTACTTACTGCTTCCTGTGCTCTGTCCCTTAGAAAGGCACACAGTGACCAAGATCAGTTTTTTTGTTTGGAACACCTGCAGAGCCATAGGAAATGATTACATTTGCTTCCTACGCTCGTTTTTAGTGCCCGTCGTTTTAAAGGCACTGCGCCTTTAAAACCGGCATTTCAATTGCTCTCCGGTGCGATCAAAATGCTGACAGGCGTTTTTTTAGTATTGCATGATGCTTCCACAAACTTTCAGTGCTTGTTTTGCTGCAGGACGGACTAGGTTAAACCAATTTTTGCAGTTTTTATAAATACAGAGAAATATTGTGATTTGAGGTCCTGGAGGTATTGTTTTAGAGATGCTCTCCCAATGTGGAGAAGGGAACATTATTGATAAGCTGAATCAATGTCTGAGATTGTATATGGAATTATTTACATTTCTTTGAATGGAAAACAATTTAATATATTCTCTCTTTAGATGCCTCCATTTAAGAGCCCATATTTGGTGTAGGCTACACTGTACTACTGCAAGTGAGGCCAGTATGTGTCTTAATTAAATATTTTATCTCCTTGAGTGCAGTCATGACATAATGTTCTTCCCAGGTATTAGTAAGAATGAAATAATAGAAGGTTGTGCATTATGTACGGAGCCAACAAAACAAGTATTATGTGTTTCACCTGTTCGGCTTAATCATAGATATCAGTATGAAACTAACAACCACCTTATAAATGATTAACAATCAACATGTATAGACATTACACTCCTAACACACTCCTAACCCTGTGTGCAAAATAAATAAAAAATAAAAAAAACGTGCACTAGTCACACAATATCCAAAATATGTGCAAAAGCAGAAACATTATAAAAGCATTGTAACATCAAGTAATAGAATGCCAGCCATGATAAATGTTTCTAAGAATACATGATATATGATTATCTGTGAAGGAGAAAACAAAAAACATAAGACATCACTTCTTGGTACAAATTCTTTGACCTACTACCATTCAGAGGTTTAGTTACCTGAATAACACCCAAATGCTATATATTCATCTAACGGGGGGTGGGAGGGAGGGGAGTTGAAATGGTTAATGTTTGTGATGATTAACATTTAAACACTTCTGATGTCCTCTTTTATGTTTCCCAGTTGTAAGGAGGAAAAAAACGTAAAATTGGAGATATTTCACCGCATTTTCACTATGTTGTTAGTATTTCCTGTGACAAGATGTTTTTAATGATTATTATCCATGTATTTCATGACATTAATTCTGTACATTTTATTAGTAATGTTGTCCGAAACAACTGCACTGAATAATTTTATGCTGTGAATAAAAACTTTTTAAAAAGCAAACAACAATAAAACACAAGACATAAAATGCTTCTTATCGTAGTGTCTTAGATACATGCTAAATTAGCATTAGAAGGCTGGTAACATTTATAGAACTGCAGCTATACTAAGAAAAATGTATGTTATACATTAATTGATCTGTTAAACTGGCTAATACCATGCACTTGAAGTGACTCAAGGAAAATATTAGCTAGTGTTTTAAATCAAATTTAAAAAAGTCATTTAAAAATTGATTTAGAATAAATGTACCCTCACTTCCAGTGTATTATGCATAATTATTTAGAAAAACAAAGTATAGTCCCTGACTCCAACCCTTTCATGGCTCAACAACAGACAAGTATACTGGAATTATTGAAATGTATTAGTCTACAAGTATCTAGAAAACACTGTGATTTGTACATTCTGTCGCAGACAAACAGTGGAAAACTACAAATAGAGTGCTGAACTTTTTGTGTTATTGATGAGGATGAATTGTTCCAAAATATACTCTGCTCAGCAGTAAAATGATGATGGTGAATCAGCTAGAAATAAATTCTAGTAACTTATGGGGCATTGATAGTACTTGGAATTCCCAATTATGTGGCTTCTAGGAACAGTATATAGCTGATGATGATAAAGTATCCTCTAGTTCTTTTATCCACAATTGTGTTTTGTAGAATTTCATGCTGAAGTTGGTAATGGCTTCCTGGGTAATTTTTTTGGTTTGCGATTTTATTTCTCTTGAGCGGACGAAGATGATTATCCTTGAAACAAAACTGTAATGATATGTTTATAAAAGACATTAGTAAACGAAGCACTAAACGGGTGATCTACAGTAGTAACATATAGAGATTTTAGACATAGATATGGCAATGTTTGTAACTGACTCTTCTATATATAATTGTGATTAATGGAAAATAACATTATTTTATTATTGATATACTTATATATATATTGATACCTGTCCATCTGCAGCCCATCAGCTGCTGCTACAAATCCCCAAATCCCCACTAGTTCCCCAAAATGTCAGATAACAATGGTAGTTGTAGTGTAGAAGCAGCTGTGGGATCGCAGTTGGATGCCTATGATGTAGACAGTCATTCATCTGCAAGAGGCTATTGTTTAGTTAGATCACATATACTCCTTGCGTGTATGGGCACATTAGCTTTTACACAGCAGTTGTTATAAATTTTTGAAGGATGATATTTATAGACAGTATATGTCAATCCAGCCTGAAGTAGCTTGACAGACATTATTCATCTTTTTGGTCACCATTTGAATTATGACATTGTAAAATTAATTAAACACAAAGGATAATGTACAGAAAATGTATGATTTATGTAAAATAAAGCCCAACAATTATGGCCAGGGAATTCCAGCCTTGTCCACCTTTGCAATAAGTCAGTTTATGAAATGTCATCCCTGCTATATATTCCAAAGTCAACTATAAGTGGTATTAATGGAAAGTGGAAGTATTTAGGAACACTAGCAACACAGTCATAAAACGGAAGAACATGTAAAGTAACAGGGCAGTGTCACCGAGTGCCGACGCGCATGGTGCATAAAAGTCACCAATGCTCTGTTGATTCTGTAGCTGAAGATTTCCAAACTTCCACTGGTTCACATGAAGGAATATATAATTTCACCTATGTCATTCTTCTTACAAAAAAATAAAATGTTCAATAAAGCACCTAAACCTCTTATGGGAACGTCTTGTGTTGTTATGTCTATCAAACCAAAGAAAACATGTGTAGTTTGTTCTAGATTAGTTTTGTTTGTTTATAAAATATATATGGTAAAAAAAAATGACATATTATTTTAGATTTCAAAATATTAGACTAGTGTGTTTCCAATTCAATCCTTAATGATGGGTATCGGGTCACATTGGAATAATAATAATAAGTGTATCCAACTAATTTAACTTAATGGTTCTAAAGGCCATTTACAAGCCAGGTATTTGACAAGGAGGCATTATGAGAGGTGTCACAATATATATTGGTATCATGACAGTTCTTTCTATCACAGTTATGAAAGCACTACAGGTAGTAGACAAAAAATGGACATCATCAATATGGTATTAGCTCTCCACATGTGTTTGATACAGTACACGAGTGTCTTAAAATTAATTGTGCTCCAACAATCAGGCCTCTTTCAAAACCATTACCAGCATGGCATAATGCTTAGCATGCTACAATATCATTTGCATGTATTAATTCTCAACAGTGGTGTGTACACATAGTCAATTAGCATAAATCTAAGAATGTCTACAAACTCTAGTGTCCATTACCACTCTGTATGTGGCAGCTGATAATTTTAGAATTCTCTTATATCCTCCAATGTGGAGCACCAGTTTGGAAGACACATTGCCAATATATCATGTTAAGCACCAAGATAGCACCCATAATTAATGCAACTACTGCAAAACACTGTTTATCTTTCTATATATCTCTCTTGTCCCATGTCACTTTCCCCTTTTCAATTCCCATTCTTTACAATTTATAATAACATGACAGACAAATTAGATAACTTTCACACAGTTAAAAAAATAAATCATAAAAATATGTTTTCATTCAAGGCATCCTTTAAGTCATTTATTAAAAATGCAACATTTTAATTGGACTCAACAATCAACATATCACTAATTTGTAGTAAGCTCTAATGATAAGATATAGGTGATTTTGAGTCATCCACACAGTATATATTTTTTATTTCCAGTTACTGGTAAGACCTAGGGTTGCCACCTTTGCTAACAAAATGTGTACTGTACAAATAACAGCTTATTATTAAACTCTAAATTACTTTTTTTTCATGACCTGCCTGTGAAATACCAGATATGTGACAGCAGAAGAAAGGTCTAGTCCTGAACACTGTTCAGGTTAATTATTGCTCAACTGCCAACAAGCTGCACAAAACTGGCACCATTATTTGATAGAATCATTTGTAAGCCAATATAAATTAAAGATAATTAAACACCAGTTATTTTAACGAGCAATTTACTTGTATCAGATTTTCCTCATACTTTACCTGGAATTCATTTTGTTGTTTAATTACTTCATTATCCTTTAATCTTTGTCTTCTAAGTATCTTTTCCATTTTAAATCCAGACTTTTAATCTTTTAACAATTATTTTGTCTACTTAACCTAACTTTAAATGAGTTAGCAGGGCCCCTGCTGAGTATTTTCATTTCAACGTATTTCCATTACATTTATTCGGGTTTACCTTTCTTTGGTGGCCAGTGCAGGCGATTTAGGCAGGGAATGATTCCCAAATGTAAAACTCAGTTCAGCGACATATTTTTTTTATTTTGGCCAGTGGCATCATGACTCATTTAGAACACAAAGGTTTAGCTACCAATTCTCATTTACTTCCCTTATCTATTTATTATTTAATAACCTATTATTTAGGATACTAAACTCAGAATCCTAGTTAGCTAATTAATTGGTCATCATTACAAGATAAACGGATGGTATGTTTTTATATGCTTTTTCAATAACATTATATTAAATATAATGTATTTTTGTTGGTGTGAAGTAGATATATACGTTCCCATATTAATGGACAAAGAGAAGAATTCCCAAGTTTCCTCTTGTTATTCAGGGGTGGTAAAAGTGCCAGTTCAGGAGGTGTAGTGTAGCACAGCGATGGATAGAAGGTTTGTCCTGCTTGGGGAGAGTGAGAAGGAAAGGTCAGTTTTTCTCTTCTTGATCCTCTCTTTCATTTTACACTTTCATAAGACCCACCATAAGACCTAGGACTGCTCTATGTGCAAGTAGATAATAAAGATGAATTCAGTAACTGCTGAGGCTGGTAGGCAATATTTATTTCTTTTAACCCCTTAGAGATTTGACCTTATCTTACCTTTCGTGACATGTGCTATTTTAACATTTCTGCTGTGTTTGTGTTTAGCTTTAATTGTTTTCTTTCTCCTTTACCATACCTACACAAGTTATATAATGTTTTTATTGGCATAAGGAGGGCTTTCCACTGATACCATCATTTTGATCATATCATATACGTACATACATAAAATAATAAAATATGGTGAAAAAAAATTGTTATGAATTTTATTTACAAAAACATGTATTAATTTACAAAAGTTAATTAAAAAAAACCTGCTAAATAGTTTCTAATATTTGTCTTGAGTTTAGAAATAACCCATGTTTTGTTCTTTTTTGTTCAAGTTACAGGGCAATAAGTACAAGTAGTTCATTGCTATTTGAATTTTTTTTTTTTATAAATTAGTAATATTGACATTGTATCACTGATATCGGTCATGAATCCCTGATTCACCCCCCATATGTGCATATTTTTCAAAACTAGGCAACTCAGGGTATTTAACTTGGGGTATTTTGCCACTTTTCATGTAGCCATTTTACCACCAAACTGTGCCAAATTGTGATAATTTTTTTCAGGTATAAACATACTGAAAATGTAAAGGGGTACTGCCAAAACCACCTCATTGTATGTTCAGCCCATGGGTCTCAAAATTGTATTTTATTTTTATTATTTTATTTTAATTTTAACTTGTTTTAAAAAAAACTGATCTGTCTCCCTCCCTCATGAAAACACAAGGTAGGAAGATCCATAGTAGTCAGATCAATGTTTCACAAATATTGATCTGACCAGGCAGTGGGGATTGCTCTTCTCTGAGCATCACCATTGCCTGACAGTCTGCCTTTCAGTAACAGATTGGCTCTATGATGTGGCAATCTTGTAACAGCCTCCAGAGCACAAAAAGCAGCTACTTCCAGGACAGTGGCCACAGATCTAGGGGTAGAGAGTTATTTATGTTTTGTGTTTCTGACTGCCTAAACTAGCGAGGCATGCCAGCAACGCAGAGAGCAATATGAATGCCAACACTTCCTGTGCTCTTTAAAATGCGCTTTGCAAGTATTTAAAGTGCCTATGGAGTTGACGAGAGCACTACTGTGGAGTCTATAGTGAAGGGAGTTATTGGTTACAGATGACATACTTTTTGGTCAAATGTTAAGTTCAATAAATCACAATGTTCTGACTTTATTCTACAAATCACAAAAATGTTATTTTATTTTTTATTTTAAAGATTTATTTCAGCACAGAATGTGATTTGCAATGGATTCATGTCTGATTTGTAATCTACTAGTTTCCCAGAGGACAGCTGAAAGCAAAACAATTATTTTAAAAAATGATATACGGATATAAATGAGATAGGGCCAGTGCATAAAGTTGATTTAATCAACTCTACAAAGCACAATTTGTCTCAGTGTTTGGCCTTGTTCTCGGACATTACTATTGCGTGGTCTGAGACAATAGCTTGCCCAATTTAGTTACAGTCCCAAAACCCCAGGAGTTTAGAAAGGTCAGATAAGACATTAACTTGGGGCCTCAAGACTCAAGGGGAGTGGGGTTACCCTGCAGCAGGCCCACTGTCTCTATATCTGCACTGTGACTAATGCATTCCATCACTGGGGGCACTCTGGGTCTTTACAGTAGTCTGTATGGACCCTGTTCTTGACAATCCCTTCATCTGTATGGGGTATAGATGTATAGAGGCTAGCCTCCATATGGATTGTTTTTTTTTATATTCTTATTTTTATTGAAGATTTTGAAATATAGATTTATAGCAAAAATGACATAGGGAAATGATGAGTAAAGAAATACACATTCTGGTAGTCCAGAATTTGGGGATTTAAGATTTAGACTGTCAGATCCAGACATTTTTGGGAATCAGTTAACTCTATCCAGTGGAACCAGGTATAAGTGGACATAATTTCTCTGTTTTGGGAAAAAATGATCATCTCCTTTCGCTCTCTTGCGTGGCAGATTTTTATTGTTTGGGGAGCTTGTAATTTTCCATATGAGTGGTATTACACTTCCAGCTTACCAAAATGTGAACCACTAGCGAGCTATTTTAGATCACTGGGCACGTACAGGAAAAAATTACTAACTTAAAACTTAAAAGCAGCAAGTGGCTGCAGACATGTGCACTTGGGGTTGAGGGGGAGGAGCCGAAATGCAGACTCAATGTCCGCCTTAGCCATCAGGGTGCCGGCTCCTGCAGTCCGGACCATCCCAACCACTGAATCAAAAGATGTATAGGAAACCTGGCACAACTCGGCATCTATATCATTGTTCACAGACCCACCATGGCGATACGACTGGACCAGCCAGAACTTTCCTGGGTCCTTCTTGGGAACCACACCTAATGATGAAACCGAAGATTGACCAATGGGGAGCAATCAAACGGGCCGGCCATTGTACCCAGGGCAACCTCCTTAATACGATTTTTCAGAACAACCTCCAGGTGTTCAGAAATGGATCGCAAATTACAAAGGTGCAAGGGGACCTCACGACCCTTAAATGGGATCCAGAAACCCCCTTCAAAACCGCATAGTAGGATGTCTTCAGCTCTACAATTCCTATACCTTCGTAGCCAGGGGTGCATTGCCACAACATCCACTGGTGTCTTCCCCCTTTCTGCCCACATCAGGTTTTTTACCACCTTTAGTACATTTGAAGCAGCAGGATGCAGGGTGGCTACCCCAGTATCCCGAGCATTCACGTTTGAAACTACAGTAAGCACCCACTTACCCTGGCCCCTCCGAGAAAGGATGTCAGACCCCCTTGGTGGGAGGCCGGACGTGTCAAAATGGCCAACCATAACCCGACATCCATTTGATCCCACCCTGGTGGAGCTACTCATGGTACCATCACCAGCTTAGCCCCCAGTACACGGCATGTATTCCAAATCTGGTCCTGATAACAAAAAAGCATACAACACTTGTCTGGGGCCTTCTCCCATATAACACTCGATGTCAGAGGGTGATCAGATAGGACTGTACTTGTTAGTTTTTTATGATTCTTTCTAGAATAGTTTGACTTGGGGGGGGGTCCCGCAATGTTTTTTCTAGACGGACTTAAGTTAATGTGCACACTATAATCCAATAATCACTTTTAAAGCATTATAACTAGTTTGTTATCTTACAGTAATGCACTAAAACTTATTTTATGTTTTATATTAGAATTAGTTATAATGCAAGAATATATAAGCACAGATTATTTATTGATTGGCAACAAAACAGACTGCATCTTGGAAAGAATAAAATGGATAGTACATTTTCCACTCCAATACTTTTGCTAACTAGTTGCATACTTCTTTTGAGTGATTTGTCAAGCTGCCAGTGTGTGGACATGCTGTGTCATAAAAATATTCAGAGCTGGTGGACGTTTGTGTTCCTGAGATACAGTGCATTTATATTCAGTCACACATCAAAGGATTTGAGATAGGCATCAGTGTCACCAGTGGGACTAAATATTTTCAGAATTCACTCTATAGCATAGAATGAAGGAATAGATGACTAGTATATTCTGCTGCCATCTACTGCTTGAAACACATTTAAAAACAGGCTATGGTTAAACTGAGAATGTAGGGCACTGCACGGATACTGATGCTGTCTGAATCAAGAAAATATTGAAGGAAATCTGTCAGATAAAAATTGCTTATACTGTGAATGTAGAAAATAAAAATGACCTTGACAGTTTGTTAGTAGAACTGCAATAAATGCATAGATTAACCCCTTATCGACAGAGTTCTATGCTGCAGGTGATTTGCCTTGAATACCAGAATTCCAATATTTTTGCCATACGTTTGCTTAACTGTGATTTCTTTCTTCGTGTTCAGAACACCCACGCAAATAACATATATATATGTATTATGATGACAATAATCCTATCAAAAGAAAGCCCCAGTAAAAAAAAGGTGGGAATGCTCCCCTCCGTGTCTTTATAAATTATGACTTTACGTCATAAACTAGTAAAATCCAGGCATTTCATCAAGCTGTAAGTATTTTACATTTTAATCAATGCAAAATGTAAAACATGCATTTTAAAGTACTTTGAAAGCATAATAGTATTCATTAAAATTTGAAAGATGCATTTTGGGCACCAGACAGGCTCTTTAACTACAAACTTGATAACTTCCACAACTTTTCAGTGAATTTACCCTTGATCTCCTCCACATGGCATTACTTTAAAACTGCTATAGAATGTGCTAAACTGGCTGCTATATTTATATAAATACACAGGGATAGATGCCACCCAGCAGGTATTTTATCAACAGGTTGCCAACATGTTTTATTGAGAGTAATGTCAAGTCTATGGACGCAACTGCAAGGCCAGTATTTTTTTTTTTTAAGAAAATGTGGCAGCCTTACAAATATATAATAAAACTTTTTATAATACAGTATATTTTAATTTCATTTGTTGAGTTGCATTCTTTGAAGTTCTTTTATTTCCAAAATTTGACTGCCAGTAAAAACATTGGCTGGTAAATATTTATCATAGTGATTTTGTTATCCACAGTTAGCAATCCTGCTGACTTGTTACTTCTGCCAATTTAAATTTATAGGAGTAATTATGTTTACATATCCTATATACAAATTTGGTAAACAAAAATCTCTCCCTCCAGGAGCAACGAGAGAAGATTGCCTGTTGACACTCTCACAGATGATGTTGAGCACTGATACTGTCAAGGCATGCTTGCAGTTGAACTGCTATGAGCCAGAGAAAAGTCCATGTAATGTAAAAAGTACAATACACATTACATGAATGGTGTTCCTATAAAATAAAAAGTTAGCTTTTAAAGTTTACCGACTGTAATTCAATTGATGAACTTCCTTTTGGTGTTATATTAGATTCACTAAGTTACTAAGTCATTGCCCCCTGTTCTTATCTAATGGTGAGTTGAGGAACTCAAATGCAAAATGCACAAATGAGATCTAGAGAGAATTTAAAGAAAATGGTGCCAAAATGCAGCTAGTAATCTGTACTGATCAAAGTACCTGTGTCTTTCTTTATCACATATTTCATTTTGTGAAAGTGTCCCTTATCCCACACAGCATTGTGGCTATTTTTTTTAGTAAATAGTAAAATGTTATTGTATGTTGGTATGCATGTAGCATTAAATGCATGTATTTAGACAATTAAAAAATACTCCATGCTTCAGTGACATTTAAGCTTGCATTAGCATCACTGATGGAATTGGAAATTGGATTCTGCTATCTAATCCATTGTTAATGGTTTCACTTCATAAATATACTTAATCTTCATTAGAGCTCTGGCCTGTAACACTACAATCCACAAGCAATTGTTCCTTATAAAATTCAATTACCCAGCATGTCATAGCTCATATTTTGATTTATAGTTGTCAAGCAAATCGGAATATTGTGTTTAAAATAATATTGATGATATAAATTTAAACAAAATATGGGATTCCATTTGTAAGACAGCTTAAATACATGCTAACTGAAATGATTTCAGGAGCAGTTTCAGAGAACTAACCTCTCTACTAGCAGACAAGAGCCGTTTCAGAGAATTAACCCCTCTATGTGATCGCCCTGGAGTCATGCCTACAGGAACCTACAGTGTAATGCAGATATATATAAAATCATGTTATGATGTGGTTCCTGTAATAACATGATGCTCCGCTGAATCCAATCGAGCCACTGGGGCACCAGATCTCGCTTCGACTTAAATCAGAGGTCTTACTTTGTGATCCTGCTCTTTTTGCAATGTGAGTCTGTGAATTCCAGCACTGCATTATAGGGGGGCTCACATGTGTGTGTGTATCTATCTATCTATCTATCTATCATCTATCTATCTATCTATCTATCTATCTATCTATCTATCTATCTATCTATCTATCATCTATCTATTTATCTACACACACACACATATATATATATATAGTCTGATTAATGTATAATTTTGAGGTACTGTTAGGGATATTTTATTCTTTATATATAATTTGGTTTTGCTTCATTGTTACAGATTTTGTAACCTTGACAATTTTTAAAAATAGAACAGATAAATGTTAGTTTCCAAAAGCACGATGAATGGAAGGACATGATACTAATGCACAGAATAAAATATTTGTTACTTAAAGAAAGTCCTAATTCAGCATAGTCCTAATTCAGCATGTCAATGTACACTGCAGAATATGTTAATTCTAACACAAAACTTGCTTTAATTGAGTTCAGTTGTGTTTCTAGGTTTTTCGGGTTCTAAAGCCAGAATATTTATCATATTTACATACCACCTTTTCACCTTAATTTATTATCAGCTTTTGTCACTTAAAAGCACAAACCTCAAAGGATTAATTAATTAGCTAATGCATATTTTTGTTGACAAATTTAGTTATAACAATTAATTTAGAATATATTTATTTAAACAATTAAAATAGGTAATATTAAAAACAAAGTAGATGAAAACAGTACTGGCTATGCTGTTCTGCTTTCTTGGCTTTGTTCATTGCTATTAACTTCAAAACTGGAAATCATATGAACCCGTTGTAGCAATGTATCCTCACTGTACAATAGAAAGAATACATTTATGCCCTGCTTATTCAAGACATTTATTCATTCATGACCCACTTCTGTGCTGGAAATAAGTGCCTGCAGCTGAAGAACAGATCAAATTATTTTCTTCCCACATATTAAACTTTATAGTTTTTAAGATTGGTATAAAAATAATGGAATTCTTTACCTTGGTGGGCAATCCCGGGGAATTACAATGAGGCTCAAATTAGAACTATCTATGTTGCTGAACAAACCCTTGTTCCTTATATGGACAAAGTGGCACAGGCAGGGGCGTTGCTAGGTCCTCAAATGATCGTGGCTAGAGCCCGTGGCAGATAGGCTCTCTCATACACATGGTCTGTTGCTCACACACACACTGTCTCTCGTTCACACACACACCATCTCTCGCTCCCCCACACACACACCGTCTCTCGCTCTTACACACACACCACCTCTGCCTTTCGTTTGCTCACTGTCATACACACTATGTTTCACGCTCTCACTCACACACACATACACACTCGCACACTCACTGTTCTCTCACACACACTGTCTCTGTCACACACACACTATCTCTGTCACACACACTGTCTCATTTAGATACATACACACACACTGTCTCTGTCACACACATACACACACACCGTTTCTGTCACACACATACACACACACACTGTCTGTCACATACACATACACACACTGTATCAGACACACACCTACTGTCTCTGTCACAGATACACACACACACACACTGTCTCACACACACATACACACTGATTCACACAGACACAAACACATACACAAACTGTCTCACACAGACCCACACAAACACACTGTCTCATATAAACACACACACACACCCATATTTTTTCAATGTGTCCCTCTCCCTGCTTCTTTACCTTTCAAGGGACAGCAGGGAGGGGGTTTCGAGTGGTCCGGCACTTGACAGTGACTTTACACCCTGAGCTCTAAACGGAAGTGAAGTAACAATGTTTGTAATCTGTGTTCAGTCCAAGAGTAACATAGGGATCCCATGCAAGGAGCAGCATATTAAGAAAAACAACATAGTAGTGGCAGTGAGTATAGCCAGAGTCGGCCCAAGACATTGTACTGCCTGGGCCAAGAATTAAATGCTGCTCCACCCCACCCCGTCCACCCCTTAAAAAATCCAAATGGCAAAATAATTCAAACTAAAATAAAACTTATCAGGAAGTGGTAATTTAATGCAAGAGCACAAGGTCTATATGCAAAATTATATGAAATACTATATTGGCCCGAGTATAGGCAGACCATGATTAAAATGTGTTCCCCAAAAGTTTGAGCATTACTTTCTTTTCACTTCATGGGTGAGCTCTTAGAACAAAAATATTTTCATTTTATATGCTCACTAAATCTCTTTATATAATAAAATATATTTTCAAAGAAACACACTCATAAGGTGAAAAGAAAGTAATGGTAAAACATTATTTTGATAATTTGCTTTGCAATTCCCTAAAATGTAATATGTAATCAGTGACCTATAACAAAATCCAGAGAGATATAAGCATTGTCAGAGGAGTTAAC
This sequence comes from Pelodytes ibericus, assembly GCA_036172795.1. NCBI lineage: Eukaryota > Metazoa > Chordata > Amphibia > Anura > Pelodytidae > Pelodytes > Pelodytes ibericus. The sequence continues at coordinate 44,495,107 of CM069861.1, forward strand.
CCCTGGGTGGCTAGACAGAAATAGGCAGTATCAGAGGAGTTAGCCCCAGGTGGCTAGACAGATACTGTCAGTTCTTACCTTAGAAAGAACAAGAAAGGTGCATCTCTGGAGATCTCAGTGTGAAGGAGGGAATGAGCAATAAGGAGAGGCTTCTGAACTCTCAGCCAATTAGAAGAGTTGAGAGGTCTGACCTGATTGGCTGAGACATATTGATGCCACTGGGCACAGGGAAATATTTTTGAGTAATAAGTGGCACAGGGGCATGTATTTTCTGGACAAAGTGGTACAGGGGCAAGTTTATCAGGGTAAAGTTTCACAGGGCATGTTTTGGGAAAATTAGTGACACTGGAGTATTTTTTGGGGGAACGGGTGACACTGTGGCATGTTCTGCAGGGCAAAGTGAAAGTGAGGAATTTCCTGCATGGCAAAGAGATGCTGTGACATATACTGTAGGAAAAGTGATGCTGAGGCCTTAGGGCAATATAACACTGTGGCAAGTTTTGTGGGGAAAAGTTACATTGAGGAAGTTCTGTGGGGCAATGTAACACTGTTCTAAGTACTGGATGGTAATGGGGCAAGTGTTGTGGCTTAATAGAAGACTGTGGCAAAGGGTTGTGGGGGCAGTGTGATGCTGACAAGTGATGTGGAATATGAGGTCCATGGCATGTACTGTGGGAATTTCACTGTTTAAAGTGAGATAGAGAGTTGTACAACTGCCTTTGTGAAAAGGAGGCATTAACTCCCAAGTGGGATGCCCTTAAAAAAATCCTGCAGCCAGGTGTTATCATTTTAAGCTCCAACACAAAACAAAGATCTTAAGTTGTATTGGTACTGATAAGATGAAAAAGAACTGCAGTGGGAGAAATCAGGGATTAATGTGTCTAGGTATTTAATGGCATTTGTGACCCACAGAAATTCGAACTTAGATTGTAAGTCTGTGGCATCTTATTAGGAGACTGAAATATTCAAGATCTCAGATTTCGAAAGGTTAGCTTTAAAATTAATCAGTGCGGAAAACCTGTCCATTTCTTTAACTAAATGGGGGAAGGTAACCGGCGGGTCGGAGGAAAATAAAAGAAGGTTGTCAGCAAAGGCTGCAGCCTTATAATGGCGGGGCCTACCACTAACCTCTGTATGGTGGGATTTAATCAGACAGCCATGAGGAATGATTAAGACAAACAGGAGGGAGGGACGTGGGCATCCATGATTAGTTCCGTTCAACAGGGTGAACTGGTTGGATAGGGTGCTTCATGTTCATTTTTATCTTTATTTTAATTTTATAATATATTTCATATTTTTTTTATTTTTTTCATTTTTATTGTATATTGATTTTTTGATTTATATTATATTCTATTTTTATAGTTATTTTTTATTTATTTTATTTTTATTACTTTATACTCATCACTATTTCTAGTCTGTTTTCAGTATACCTGTATGACTCCAGCATTTCATACTATTATTATTATTTTCAAGACCACAAGGCACGTGTTTGTGAGTGTTTTCGCATATTATTTCACTCTAGTATTGGGATAATAGCAATATTACACTGGTGTGTTTTTGTTTTTAAAGCTTCCCACATTTCTGTTATTATTTGTTTTGTCTATTTTTGTGTGGTACAGCAAATATTATTATTATTTTTATTATTATTAGCACTTTGTGTTTTATGCACATCTATCACTTCATTATTTTGTTATAACTATATATTTATAAGTTTATATTCTATAAACCTAACTAGAGTCGAGTCCCCATTCATAAGAAATTCTTATGAATGGGGACTCGACTCTAGTTCGGTTTATAGAAAGCCAATAGTATTCTATAAGCCGAAAGTCTTTAAAACGAACGACGTTCGGTTTATTGAATACATGTAATGCTATTGCTGTTCTATAAGCCGAAAGTCTATAAACCGAACGACGTTCGGTTTATAGACTTTCGGTTTATGGAATGTATAATGTAATGCTATTTGCAATGGCATTACTATAAACCGAAATAGAGTCGGTTTATAGAATGCCATTGCCAATTCCATAAACCAAAATTCGTTCATTATGTCGGTTTATGTAATGGCTATTTTGCTATTGGTATTCCACAAACTGACTCTATTTCGGTTTATAGAATTGCCAATAGCATGAAATGATTTGAATTTAGTATTAAAAAATAAATAGAAAAAAGTGGAGAGTTTTAATTACCAAATGACGTAAGCACCAAAACGTCACGATTTGTTCCTGGCCACTGATCACAAGGTGATCGTTAGCCAGGAACACTATGGCAGAGACCCAATCAGGGTCTTAATAGACCCTGTGGGTCCCTGCCCAAAAATTGCAAGCCCTTCGGACGTCACGCACGATTTAGAGAAATGTAGCTGGTGCTCGTTTTTGAGCACCAGCTAAATTTCCCCTGTCAGACTGAGGCCATTTAAAATGGCCTCATCTGACAGGTGGGATCCCGCTGCAAGTGCCTGCAGCATGATCCGAGCCGCGATATGAGCTGTTTAACACAGGACGTACTATGCCGTCCTAACGACTTTAAGGGACTTAAAATCAGGACGGCATAGAACGTCCCAACGTCACGAATGGGTTAACGTTTGCTCTGGTCATAATCACAGCACAGGCTTGTAGGAGTTAACTGTAATTACATTAATACATGAAAAGAATATAAGTAATATAGTAAAAATGTACAAAAATAATTTTTATTTTGAAAAAACTAAATGAGGTCCATAAACTTGGAAGGAAACGGATCACAGTAAAAAGAAACTGTGATCAGCAAGGGAAGTGTTAATACCCCTATTATAATCGAGGTCGTCTTATAATCTGACCTCAAATTGAGGTCAGACTATAAGACTGGGATCCAGGTCCCCAGCAGAGCTGCAGGGGACCTGGATCCCCCTCTCTAACAGCAGGGGATGTCTGAGCGATGATCTCAGATCTCCCCTGCTGCCGCACGGCATGACCGCCGGGACTTCTATGATGAAGCTGGGTACTTCCGGCTTCCTCATAAAAGTCCTGGCGGTCGTTCAGGGCGGCAGCAGGGGAGGTCTCGCTCATCGCGCAGACATCCTCCGCTGCCTCGCTAGCCACCAGGGAGAATCGGGCAGCTGGGGGATGTCTGCACGAATCGTGCAGACAACCTCCATGCTGCCCGACACTTCCGTCTATTATGTATAGTGCATACATCCCTCGGCTGCCCCCACTAGCCACCAGGGAGCAAGAAACAGGTGAGGGGGGGACAGAATAACAAGGGGGGGGGGGCAGAGTAACGAGGGGGGGGAGAGAAACAAGGGGAGGGAGGGGGGAAGAGACAGAAACAAGGGGAGGGGGGCAGAGAGAAACAGGGGGAGGGAAGGGGGGAAGAGACAGACACAAGGGGAGCGAGGGGGGAGCCAAAGGGAGGGTGAGAGAGAGACAACACTAAGGGGGGGAGAGCGACAAATCTGGGGGCAAGGGAAAGAGAGAGGCAGCATTGTCACATAAAAGGAAATAAAAACAATAATTTTTTTATTTCATCATTTTTTATTAAAAAAGCAATTTACATTTGAATATATACTAGACATGTGCATTCGTTTTCGGACGAATGCATTTTCATCCGAAAATTGCATTTTCGTCCATTCGCCCGAAAAACGAAGAACGAAAATGCTAAGCTAACGAAAGCCGAATGAACGAATGGTTAATAAACGAAAATCATTCGTTCATTCGTCCATTCGTAGTACTATTGCATTCTATAAGCCGAAATAGAGTCGGTTTATGGAATACAATAGCATTTAACTATACGGAGACAGAGTCTCCATTCATAAAATTATGAATGGAGACAAACGTATAGTTAAAAGCCGACAACCTATAAACCGAACGTTCGGTTTATAGGCTGTGGGCATTTAACTATACGGAGACAGAGTCTCCATTCATATGAATGGAGACTTTGTCTCCGCATAGTTAAAAGCCGACAGCCAATAAACCGAACATTCGGTTTATAGGCTGTGGGCATTTAACTATACGGAGACAGAGTCTCCATTCATAAAATTATAAATGGAGACTTTGTCTCCGTATAGTTAAAAGCCGGCATTTAACTATACGGAGACAGAGTCTCCATTCATAAAATTATGAATGGAGATTTTGTCTCCGTATAGTTAAAAGCCGGCATTTAACTATACAGAGACAGAGTCTCCATTCATAAAATTATGAATGGAGACTTTGTCTCCGTGTGGTAAAATGCCCACAGCCTATAAACCGAACGTTCGGTTTATAGGCTGTGGGCATTTAACTATACGTAGACAGAGTCTCCATTCATATGAATTGAGACTTTTTCTCCGTATAGTTAAAAGCCGACAGCCTATAAACCGAACGTTCGGTTTATAGGCTGTGGGCATTTAACTATACGGAGACAGAGTCTCCATTCATAAAATTATAAATGAAGACTTTGTCTCCGTATAGTTAAAAGCCGGCATTTAACTATACGGAGACAGAGTCTCCATTCTTAAAATTATGAATGGAGACTTTGTCTCCGTGTAGTAAAATGCCGACAGCCTATAAACCGAACGTTCGGTTTATAGGCTGTCGGCTTATGGAATACATGTAGTATATACAATAGTATTCCTATTGCTATTCTATAAACCGAACGTTCGGTTTATAGAATAGCCATAGGATTACATGTATTACATAAGCCGAAAGTCTATAAACCGATCGTTCGGTTTATAGGCTTTCGGCATTTTACTACACAGAGACAAAGTCTCCATTCATAATTTTATGAATGGAGACTCTGTCTCTGTATAGTTAAATGCCGACAGCCTATAAACCGAACGACTTTCGGTTTATAGACTTTCGGCTTATGTAATACATGTAAACCTATGGCTATTCTATAAATCGAAAGTCGTTCGGTTTATAGACCTTCGGCTTATAGAATACAAGTAATACCATTGCCTTTCTATGAACAGAACGAGAGCCCCATTCATAAGAATTTCTTATGAATGGGGCTCTCGTTCGGTTTATAGAAAGCCAATAGTATTACATTGTATTCTATAAAACGAACGAATAATAATGAACGAAACGAAAATAATGAACGAATTTCGTCTGAAACGAATGCATTAATGAACGAAATTCGTTTTAGACGAAATAAATAACATTTTCGTCCGAATGGACGAAAACGAAACGAAAATTTTAGTTTTGCACATGTTTAATATAGACTACTCCAACTGTCACCATCCAAGCTGGTTGAATTACATTCCCAAACGCCTAACAATGAGGTTAAAACGTAACTGTATATCTGATACAGAATTCCTTGAACAAAGTAACACCCTCCTTAAACAAATGCAAGACAAAAACTACCCTGAAACTCTACTTGAAGCAAGCTTAGAAGAGATAAAAAGAGTGGATAGGCCCAAACTAATTCAGAAAAAGCTAACCATAGAGAAGGGAAAGAAAGATTTTTAATTTGCTTTCCTAACCAAATATAACAGTGGAGCAAAACAAATAAAAATAATATTAGAGAAAAACTGGAATATAGTATGGCAGGATGACATTTTGAAGAACTATATCCCCCAGAAACCTCAGATTATCTTTAAAAAAAAACGGAGAACTTCAAACAGATCTTGGCACCTAGTATTCTACCCCTTAAACTCGGCTCTGGTATATGTAAGTGAGATACCAGGGGGGGTTTCTCGTTTGTGTGTCTTTATTAGACATGTGCAAAACTAAAATTTTCGTTTCGTTTTCGTCCACCCGGACGAAAATGTTATTTATTTCGTCTAAAACGAATTTCGTTCATTAATGCATTCGTTTCAGACGAAATTCGTTCATTTTTATTCGTTCGTTTAATAGAATACAATGTAATACTATTGGCTTTCTATAAACCGAACGAGAGCCCCATTCATAAGAAATTCTTATGAATGGGGCTCTCGTTCGGTTCATAGAAAGGCAATAGTACTACATGTTTTCTATAAGCCGAAAGTCTATAAACCGAACGACTTTCGGTTTATAGACTTTCGGCTTATGGAATACATGTAATCCTATTGCTATTCTATAAACCGAACGTTCGGTTTATAGAATAGCCATAGGATTACATGTATTACATAAGCCGAAAGTCTATAAACCGAAAGTCGTTCGGTTTATAGGCTGTCGGCATTTAACTATACAGAGACAGAGTCTCCATTCATAAAATTATGAATGGAGACTTTGTCTCCGTGTAGTAAAATGCCGAAAGCCTATAAACCGAACGTTTGGTTTATAGACTTTCGGCTTATGTAATACATGTAATCCTATGGCTATTCTATAAACCGAACGTTCGGTTTATAGAATAGCAATAGGAATACATGTATTCCATAAGCCGACAGCCTATAAACCGAACGTTCGGTTTATAGGCTGTAGGCATTTTACTACACGGAGAAAATAATTTTATGAATGGAGACTCTGTCTCCGTATAGTTAAATGCCGGCTTTTAACTATACGGAGACAAAGTCTCCATTCATAATTTTATGATTATAAATATAAAATATGATTTTTTCACATATATAATATTCACTATATTTGGCGCCAATTTTATCTTTGTATTTATTTACATATTGTATTGTGTTTGTTATATATAAAGTTTGTGCATCCAGGAGATCACATGCCCTGAACTGTCTATCCACCAAATCTCGTTGGTGGTGGGTAGACATCTCTGTAAGACGTCACGTGGGGAATCTATCTCCACCTCCAACCACTAGGGATAGGTGTTTGGAAATAGTGGAAGTGGAGGGGGAGTGGCCAGTCTCTGGTCTGGATCATGTGATCGTGCCCAGCTGATTGAGCGAAACAGAGGTTTTTCCTCTTGATCGAGTCATCAGATAGGGCCCTGAGCAATATTTGTTTCACAGGTGGCATGGATTAAAGACCTTATTTAAAGCGAAAAAACAAAGGACACACCAGCACTTTATGCAAAGATTTGTACACAGATTTCTCCTGAGGAAGCCGACATTGGAACCAACGAAACACGTTGAGATCATGACCACAGCTTTTTCGGAGTACCTGATTACCCTGCACTGGTGGCAGCAGGAAGGAGTTGGACTACCTTTCAGAACACTATACGCAAGGTGCACTTTAATGTGCCTTTGTATGTTGTACGTGCATTCAGTTTTAATATTGCAATTTTTTATGTTAATTATTTATATATTTTTTATAGATTGTGAAATAAAACAGAAGCCTAATACCCTACGCTGTTTGTGAGTGTGACAACTAAACATTACTAGCTGACACTCTAGATTTGTACTGTATTACACAATATTTATTTCTTCATACTCCTGTACATGCACCTCTGCTTTGGTGTATTTTTTCTTTATAGGTATTTAAAAGACAACATTGCCACCAAATAGATACAGCCTTTTTATGACAGTGCCAACAAAGACAGTTATTATGCAGTTGGAATTTAGAAATCAAGGTAGCTTAAAGTATTGCTCTTGCAGGTTAATTCAATACACTGCTTTCTTAGTAATGCACCAAGCATTAAACCAGACATGGATAGGAAAAGAAAGATCTACGTCAGTTTCATGCTTTAAGAAGGCTCATGACTTTTTAATCTTCTCACACTCTGCTAAAAATGACACCAGCCCATATCAGTATCACCTTTTACTCCCCATGACAATATATGAGAGATGCATAAATCATATAAATTATATATATCAGGATAGCCCACACCATCTTTATCAACTCTCGAACCAGGTACCAGCAGCTTCTTTGCTGCCCATATATCTCAAAAGCAGAAGATCAAATTATATCGACAATTAAAGTGTGGGCAGGTAGCACTTTTTTTTATCTTCCTCCTTACTCCAACTTGCACTATGTCCTGTTACTCCATTACGAGGACATTACTTAATGTGCATAAGTATACCTTTATAAACTGCTAAAAAATAGCCTTATAGTTATAAGTGACGGTGATAATTATGTCTCATTTTTTATATTTGTCTCTTACACCACAGAGTAAGACTCAAATAGCTGGTTTATATATTAGCAACAGGAATCAATCTATATGTACATTGTTTTCTATAGGGTCTACTCAATATTCACCAATCTGTCCCAAATTGCATTTGGATCGGGTATAATAGCCGAATTAAAGGAATCTCTGAAACATGGCTATTTAATATCCATGAAATCGGCTGTTAAGACCATTCAGAAACCAAAGCAGAAGAGGCTTTCGGATCAGGACGTGGTCGAGGAAAAACCTGTACAATGTTGCTACCCAATATGCAATTATCAACACTGAACACATTCTGGATTTTGTATAATCCAAAATGAGGTACAGGAGGGTAAGGCAGAAATCAGGAAAAGGCAATCCGAGGTACCTGTGTGTACATTTTATTCTTTATATTTCTGTGTATGTCAATTTATATTTTTATATTATGTCTGTTCTGTCCGTGTGACCAGCTTTTTACAAACATACAGTGGCACCGGACTACTTTTTTCTCTGTTTTATGTGTATATACATCTTTTTATGCTATTTGTATAATATTCAATACATTTATACTTTATATATTATATACAGCTGTCTCTAGAGTTTTCTTTTGTTATTCTTTAGTGCTGTCTCTTTTTTAATCAATTAATACAGAATGTACTAATAACACTTAGATAGTAATTTGTCTGACTGAGCTCCTACACAAGCAGATGCGAGTACAGTGACAAATCATCTTTTAGAGCAGGCAGCAAGCTGTCTTTTAATGCAGTGGGAACTGCAGTTGAGAACCACATTTTATGAACATGCCACATGAACTATCTTACTTTGCATGTAATGCATCTATCTCGTTTATTAGTTTCCCCTTTTAAGTTGCATTACTGAAATAAATGAACTTTTGCATGATATCCTAATTTTTCGAGTATCACCTACAGTATCATCTATATATTTGTGTATACAATTTAATAACGATTGTAAAATTGGCAAAAAATGTGTTTCATGTATTTTTTTTATTGATTTTGTTTTCTGAGGACACAGGTCTCTCTCTCTCTCTCTGTGACACAAAATGAAAATGTGTCAGTGAAAGGAGGATTATTTTGACAGTTGTTCATACAGCACTAGGGTAGTCACCTCAGCCATTTTACTGGCCACAAATAACCTTTTCAGGCTGCTTTGCAGTATGTAGAAGTCATTTGTGACCACGTAGCAACCCTATACACCAATGCCATTTAGTGCATTTTATCAATGTGATTGATTATAACAGTGATCACATTTTACATTACAGTGATCACATGAATAAATGCAAGAAATAATGGTTGATCCTGATCTGCCTGACTGTTAAGGCAACAAGGATCAACTCATAGAAACATAGAAACATAGAATGTGTCGGCAGATAAGAACCATTCGGTCCATCTAGTCTGCCCAATTTTTTTTGAGTACTTTTATTAGTCCCCCGTTCCCGGTCTTATAGCTAGGATAGCCTTGTGTCTATCCCACGCATGCTTAAAATCCTTGACTGTGTTTACCTCTACCACTTCTGCTGGCAGGCTATTCCATACATCCACTACCCTCTCAGTAAAGTAATACTTCCTGATATTACTTTTAAATCGTTGCCCCTCTAATTTAAGACTATGTCCTCTAGTTGTGGTAGTTTTTCTTCTTTTAAATATACTCTCTTCCTTTACTGTGTTGATTCCCTTTATGTATTTAAATGTTTCTATCATATCCCCCCTGTTACGTCTTTCCTCCAAGCTATACATGTTAAGATGCTTTAACCTTTCCTGGTAAGTTTTATCCTTCAACCCATGAACCAGTTTAGTAGCCCTTCTCTGAACTCTCTCCAAAGTATCAATATCCTTCTGGAGATACGGTCTCCAGTACTGCGTACAATACTCCAAGTGAGGTCTCACCAGTGCTCTGTACAATGGCATGAGCACTTCCCTCTTCCTACTGCTAATACCTCTCCCTATGCAACCAAGCATTCTGCTAGCATTTCCTGCTGCTCTATTGCATTGCCTACCTACCTTCAAGTCCTCTGAAATTATTACTCCTAAATCCCTTTCCTCAGATGTTGAGGTTAGGACTGTACCAAATAGTCTATATTCTGCTTTTGGGTTTTTACGCCCAAGGTGCAAATCTTTGTATCATCAGCAAAAAGACATACTTTGCCAACAAGACCTTCTGCAATATCGCTAATAAAAATATTAAAGAGAATGGGTCCAAGAACAGATCCCTGAGGTACCCCACTAGTAACAAGACCTTGTATCGAATATACCCCATTGACTACAACCCTCTGTTGCCTGTCACTCAGCCATTGTCTAATCCATTCAACAATATTGAAATCCAAACTCAAAGATTTCAGTTTATTGATAAGCCTTCTATGTGCGACAGTGTCAAAAGCCTTACTGAAATCTAGGTAAGCAATGTCAACTGCACCACCCTGATCTATTATTTTAGTTACCCAATCAAAAAAATCAATAAGATTAGTTTGGCATGATCTCCCTGAAGTAAACCCATGCTGTCTCTGATCTTGAAATCCAAGCGTCTTTAGATGTTTAACAATCCTATTCTTTAACAAGGTTTCCATTATTTTCCCCACTACTGAAGTAAGACTTACTGGTCTATAGTTGCCCGCCTCCTCCCTACTACCTCTTTTGTGAATGGGCACAACATTAGCTAATTTCCAATCTTCTGGAACTACTCCCGTTAACAATGATTGGTTAAATAAATCTGTTAACGGTTTTGCTAGTACACCACTAAGTTCTTTTAATAACTTTGGATGTATCCCATCAGGTCCCATTGACTTATTTGTCTTTACTTTAGACAGCTGAAGTAAAACCTCTTCCTCTGTAAACTTACATGCATCAAAAGACTCATTAGTCTTTTTCGCTAAATGAGGTCCCTTACCCTCATTTTCTTTTGTAAAAACTGAACAAAAATATTCATTAAGGCAGTCTGCTAAGCCTTTATCCTCTTCTACATAGCATCCTTCTTTTGTTTGTAATCTAACTAATCCTTGTTTTACTTCCTTTTCTCATTTATGTATCTAAAAAATGTTTTATCCCCCCTTTTCACTGACTGGGCTATAGTCTCTTCTGTGTGTGCTTTGGAAGCTCTTATAGCTTGCTTTGCCTCTTTCTGCCTACTCTTATAGATCTTTGTATCTTCCTAACTCTGAGTATTTTTATAATTACTAAATGCTAGCATTTTATTTTTTACTATTTTAGCCACCTCTGCAGAGTACCACAGTGGTTTCTTCAATTTTTTGCTCTTACTGACAAGCCTTATGCAATTTTCTGTTGCCTTCAGTAGTGCAACTTTTAGATAATTCCATTTCTCCTGGACTCCATTTAAATTGCTCCAGGCTGATAATGACTCCTTTACACCTAATCTAATTTTAGAAAAGTCTGTTTTTCTAAAATCTAAAACTTTTGTTTTTGTGTGGTGTGACTGCGTCACTGTTCTTATATTAAACCACACTGTCTGGTGATCACTAGATCCTAAACTTTCACCTACAGTAATATCTGATAACAAATCTCCATTTGTGAACACTAAGTCTAGTATGGCCTGCTTTCGAGTTGGCTCCTCCACTACTTGTTTTAGAGATAATCCCAGTAGGGAGTTTAGGATATGCGTACTCCTGGGGAAGTAGCTGTTTTGTATTTCCAGTTCACATCAGGAAGATTTAAGTCACCCATGATGATCACTTCTCCCTTCACTGTCATTTTAGCTATTTCCTCAACTAGTAGATTATCTAACTCTTCTATTTGTCCAGGAGTTACCATATGATTACCAAATTCTAATGTAACCCAAACTGACTCTATGTTCGCCTCACTAACTTGTATTACGTTACATTTTAAGCTATCCCTCACATACAGGGCCACCCCTCCCCCTTTTTTACCTTCTCTGTCTTTTCTCCTCACTTCATCCATCCCCCAAAATTTGGGGGAGGATGGCAATCGATTGTGATTGGCCCCTAGACTAATACAAATCCTCACTTAAATGGCTGAGACAGCCTGTCTCAGCTATTGCAGGCCAACAGCCCATTTTTCTGGGTGTTTCAGACTTGCCTCCATCAGAGGCAGCCTGAAACAACCCTCACCCAATTTGCATAGGGTGAGAGGAAATGATTAAAAGGTCAGTTACGATTATTACTGGCCTGTCACTTTAAGACCGCCCACGAGCTGTCCCTGCAGCCATAGCAAATAGCGCAACACACGACACAAATGGTGAGTTTGTGCTGTTTTAAAAGCAGCCTGTAGATGTACATCAATTCCCTGTAACTTTTTCATGTGATGGTATTTCTTCAATATGGTTCCAAATCATCTTCAAAAACAGGTGAATGACTGCAAAATAAAATCACAACATAAATCAAACAAACATATTAATATAAACTCCAACATGTCACATACTGGAGAAATATACTATAAAAAGTGAACCTTCTGTTGATGTAAAAAAGAAATATGCACCTGTGTAATAAACCTGGTATAACACATTTATTGGTGCTATGTATTTGCTGCACTATAAAATATTTTTTTATACCTATTTCACTGCAGCAGTTTACTTTATTGACTATATTTCTTATTTAAGGGTCTACTCAATAAAGAGAGAATTGAATGGTATTGAGACAGGAATTTCAAACTTAAGACCAAAGAAGCTGAGCATTTTTCCAACTCGACTACTTTTGGCCTAATGTTTGAAATTCTTATCTCAATTCCTTGGAATTATTTCTTTTTTATACCCTTTACTGTATGCAATATTGTTGTACATGGATACATTCATTCTTTGGATTTGATTTATCATTTCCTTGTCTATACACAATTATAGGTTTGTTTACTTATTGGTTTTCATTATCAGTTGTTTGTACTTTTTATAAGTGCCAAAAAGATAAATAATACATTATTTAGCAGACATTGCCCCCCCTTGAATTAACTAAACTTATGCAACCATCTAATAAATAGCCTAGTGCAATTAGTTTGCTTTCACATTATTATTTTTTTTAAATCAATTATTTTATTGTTTTTCATTAGGTTCACATATAAACAAAAAAAAAAAAAGAAAGAAAAAACAGGAAGACAAAAACACAGGAAAAATCACAAAGCCATTGTCATGTATTACATTACAACATGTCAAGGAAAAACGAACAAAAAAAAAAAAAAAGACAAAGGTTCTCTCCCTCCATCTCCCACCAGATGTGTAAAACAGATCCTATCGCCCAGCATCTTCTCCAACATTGGGGAGATGAATTCTTATACATTTTATGTATTTTTGTTGGTACCAAATGCCATCTGTATGTTATCTTCTTTTGTAATTCTAAATAATTTGTGCAATGTGAATATGAATTTAACTGCCTAAAGGATCTCATCCATGAGTCCCAAGATATTACCTTCCCCAGTACTTGTTCCCATTTTTCCATATATTTACCTTTCTCTTCCTCTTTGTTTCCTAACATGTTTTTGTATAATAATGAAATCCCTTTTGATTTTTCTTTGGTTTGTAATTACAGAGATTTAAAATTTTGTTTTGTATTGGGTGGTTCTGTTTATCCCCTATTTTTGTTTTCTTACATAAATCTCTTATCTGCAGATATTTATAAAATTCCGAGTTTTGAATTTCATATTTCCTAACTATTACCTCAAAGGGTAATAGTTCTTTTCTATTTCTTATGCACTGTAGGCTTGTGATCCCATTGCTTAACCAATTTTTTAAGTTAAGTTGTGGGATTCTAGCTTCTATCTCTTGAATTGGTGAGTGCCACCTTAATTCGTGCATTTCTGGGTTCTTTAGACCATACTGTCTCCATGTGTATATTGAGGCATCTGTTGCCTGCAACCATTTTCTCCTTTGTTTATTTTTTAACAGTCTGTTCCCTATGCTATGACACATTCTTTGTGGTTGAAATTGTAGGTCTTCCAGGTCTACCCATGCTATTTTTCCTATTGGTGCATAACATTGCATTGTTTGCCTTACTTGGGATGCCAGATAATACCGTATTTGCTCGATTATAAGACGACCCTGATTATAAGACGACCACCCATTTGTACATTCCTTTAGGAAAAAAACTAAAAGCCTGATTATAAGACTACCCTATAGGAAAAAAGTTTAACTTGTATATATGTAAATTGCTTTTTAATATTTAATAAAAAGTTTATATTATACAAACGCATTTCTTGTTTTTATTTGCTTTTATGTGCCAATGCGGCCTCTCTCCCGCTCCCCCAGCTGTCTCTTTCCCCCCCAGCATTGTCTCTCTCTCCCCCCAAAACTTCTCTCTTGTCTCTATCTATCCCCCCCTCCCCTTTTCTGTCTGTCCCCCCTCCCTCCCCTTGTCTGTGTCTCCCCCCTCCCCCCCTTGTCTGTCTGTGTCCTCCCCCTCCCCCTCCCTTTGTCTCTCTCTGTCCCCCTCCCTCCCCTTGTCTGTGTCTCCCCCCCCCCCTTGTCTGTCTGTGTCCTTGTCCTTGCGCCTGCCGCATATTATTGGGCAAAGTGGCTGTTGCTTATTAATGGCAAATACTGACATATTATTGGGCAAATTGGAAAGGCCTTATTTAATGGCCAATAATACTGGCATATTACTGGGAGAATTGGCTAGGGAATATGAATGGAAAATAATACTGGCAATGTATATGTAATGGGGTGATCAAGGCATGTAAATGGGGTCATGGGGCATGACCTTGGTGTGCAATGATGGTTATGGGTCATGTAGTGTAGTCTAAGTGTACCTCATTGGCCACTTGAAAATGTGGGAAGTATGATGTATCACTAGATTTAAAACCCTATGAGCCAAAGACGATAGCAGTTGCTTAAACAGCCTCATGTAAAAATGGAAAGGCCAATTTTAATAAGATTTGTTTTATCTATACATCATGGTTAGAGTTATTCTGCGTTAATGTTTATTTTGAACAGTGGCTTTAACTTAATTATCAATCAATGATATCATACTTTTGCTGTCATTAATACTTGGTCAGTAGGAAGCTGCTAGCTTACCCATTCACACAGAGAATATGTAAAGACATGTTTGGCTTTAATGCTTTATTAGTATACATTATATTTTTGTGACAATGACATCCGTTACATATACATGTCTCCCAAATGTCCCGATTTGTGCAGGATTCTCCTGATTTTGGCACACTGTCCCAATGAGCTCTACCTCTATTTCCCTTTTCTCAGAACTGTCCCACATAAAAGGAGACAGAGGTTGAGTTCAGTGGGATTCGGGACCGGTGTCCGGAAAAAACAGCTATGCATACTGCACATTTCCAGCAGCGCAACCAGTTTGAGTGAAAGTGCTATGAGTGGAAGCCCTCACACTTGATCTCCCAATTCATCAGGGGCAGAAGTTGGGAGGTCTGCATTCCTCATGCAAAATAATAAATAATTGCTGTAAATATGTTACCTCTTCAGCTGCCACCATGGTGTCAAACGCGATATGGATAAAATCGTCAGTGAGCAGCCCCTCAGAATCGCTTCTGGTGGTTCCAACATTAAATAAAAAGAGGTAAATGTTTACCTGCTGTTAAACTGTTAGCTTAAGAAACAGAAACAATGGGTCTGCTTCTTATTTTATTGGCTGCATGTGTCCATATTAAAATGGAACTATGGAAAGCCTACCGTAAGGCATAATGGTGCAATGTGCCTACAAGTGTGCCCATTGCTTTCTCCCTGGTGTTTTTAATGGAGATGACAAAATGAAAACAGTTCAACTGGACATGCGGTAAAACACTCAAACACATCTCATTGTCTCAACTAGTGCATAGAACCTGTTAGTGAACTAACTAGTTCACACAATGTCAAGATCACAGACCATTAACAGGCCAACACCTGCCCCAAGCCCATGATGGCATTTGACTACCTCCACTCTGAACAGTACTGGTCATGACATTGCCAAGCTGTGACTGTAACTGTAAAACAAAAAGGGAGAGGGGGAGGGAAAACAAGGAGAAGTGCACTTCTCCTGTGGAATTATGCGAAGAGGTAGGTGCCACCCACAAGCAATATTATATGTAAGTAAATGGAACATTCATTGTAATAATTAATAAACATCTGACATACACCACCAATAACATTTCTGGGTTGACAGTCATGACCTCTCCTTCCTTATTGGTCCAGGGGAGGTTTGCGTTTCATGGCAGAATCCCCCCCCCCCAAAAAAAATACTAAAAGCTGCTGTGAATATAAAACATGAAAACAACCAAAAACAAATATGGAAGAGATACAGGGAGAATTTATCACTGAGTAAATTACACTTTGCAGCAGCCAAGACAAAATGACCCATGGGAATGGCTAATATTATCTGTCCAATAACAGCATAAGTGAGAAGGATGTTACTATATTCCTTTTACCAGAATGGATGGAGAGAGGTTGAATGGGAGAATAAAGCCAAACATTTGTAAAAAGAAAAGAATTCAAACAAAAGATAACAAAGGAAACAGTGAATTAACCATGCCATTACAGGGGCCAAACCAAATGCAGTCATGTACTATGTACTTCCTATCGTGTACTTCCTATCATGTACTTCATAGGAACTGTACCTGTAACTGTACCTGTAACTGTACGCCATGTACCTAGTCAGAGAAGCTGGAATAATGGACAACTGAGGAGATGGACCTAATAAGAGAGAAAATTGATGTAGAATAAAAAGGGGGAAAGGGAGCTTAATAAGAGGGAAAGAGAAAGTGCAAAAAAGAGGGGACAGAGTGTATGAAAAGCAGCATTAATAAGTTACTACAAATAGTAATAGTAATAATCATCACATGTGGAATGGCTGTTTGCAATCTAAAGCAAAGGAAACACAAATAAAAATTAGAAATTACTTATTTCATATTTATTTGATTTTTTCTCAATTCACCTTCAAGTGTTTCAAAATCTAGCCTACAGTTGTAATTTTAAAAAAGTTGCAGACTTAGGGGTATATTCACAAAATGGTTAGTTGAAGTGAGAGGAGTTGAGTTGAGGTGAGATGAAAATTTAATCTCACCAATTTAGCTATACATTGTGCAGGGACAATCCTGGTGAGTTTGCTAAGCAGGTTTTTTTGGCAATCAAAGTCTCCCATTAGCCTGGTGAGCATCATTGGAATATAAGTACACAATGAGCAATATTTAAAATTCCCCCCATGCTCACCATGTCAGCCACTCACGTATCTCTCTCTCTTCCCATACCCCCATATCTATATTTATCTCTCTTCATACCCTCATGTCTGTCTCTTTCTACCTGAACCCTCAATTCTGTCTCTCTCTTTTTCCCCATACCCTCATGTCATTCTCTCTCACTCCTCATACCCTCATGTCTGTTTCTCTATTCCAATTCCCTCACATCTGTCTCTGTCTTCCCATGCCCTCATGCCTGTCTCTCTTCTCATGCACTCATGTCTGTCTCTCTCTCTTCCCATTCCCTCATGCCTGTCTCTCCCCCATACTCTCATGTCTGTCTCTCTCTTCCACTACCCTCATGTCTCTCTCTCTCTCTTCCCATACCCTCATGTCTGTCTCTCTCCCTCATGCACTCATGTCATTCTCTTCCCATACCCCCATGCATATATCTCTCTCTCATCAAAAACCCGATGGAGAGGATCTATATCAACATAAACAGCCACACTTACATACATGCATACGTACGTACGTACGTACGTACATAAATACATTCATACATACACAGCCACACTTACACACAGAGTCACACATAAATACAGAAAAACACACACTTACATAGACAGTTACACAGACCCTTACATACACACCCTTACACACAGTCACACATACACACTGTTACACACAGTCACACACTCACACATACAAACTTACACAGACACCTTTACACACATACATTTACACTTACACACATACATACACACAGAAATACACACCCTTGCACAGACACCTTTACACACATTGTCACACACACATACATACATACATACATACATACATACATACATATACACTTACACAGACATCATTACACATAATGTCACACTCACATAGGCACACTTACACATATACCCTTACACACACTTTCTTAGACACCATTACAAACACACATTTCTTTTTTTTTTTAACCAAAAAATAAGAAAAGAAAATGTTGTTTGTCCCCCTTCCTGTTCATTTACCTTTACTTGCAGGGAAGAGGACGGTTCAGCCCTAGTTGCGGTTGCCGCAGGTGCTCACCTGCATGCCACATCTCTAAATAATGTTAGGGACAGAGCTCCCTTGCACCTAGGTGCTATGCATCCTTTGTACCCACCCAGGAGCACCCCTGACCTGCACAATTTATAGTTAAAATGGTGAGATTAAACATTCTTCTCATCTCAACTCCCCTTAGCTCACCTGCAACTCAACTTTTAGTGAATAGACCCCTTAGTGTCCAATAAGTGTTTTAGTAATACTAATATTACACATATAGGATTGTGACTTGCATATTAGTATACTAATCCACCAACAAGGCTAATCCACAAACAACACGATTAGTAAAGGTTATTGTATTAAGGTATTTAGACTTACCTGATATTCCAATAATAATGTCTTTAGGATGTCCACTTTGCACATTACAACTACAAATGACATTGACGTGACAACATCCGGGAGACACTTCTGTAAAAGCTTGGTGTTCAGAACCTCCAGTGTCTTCAATAATTCATACTCCAAAGAAAGAGAAAAGATCCCTTCAATTAATTGGGCAATTTCCAATGTGCTTTTCACAACATAGAGTAAAATAGAAATAATAGTTTTTTCACATAATTAAATGCATGATGCTACATTTACAATTCTCATCATTTCAATTAGCAATTATAATAACTAGCGGTTTTAATTGCCCATCAGCTCATTATTAAGTTAAAATCATTTGTCCAAGAAAAAAAATGATGCTCTGGGCAAGTGTAAAATTGCTTAGCTCTGAGACAGAACATGTGGACACACAACTGCTGAGGCTAAGGCAGCAATGGACACAATGATCATGTGGTCACACTGAAAAGATTCTTTCCTGCACCATTGCCAGGTTTTCAATACCTCTGAAGGCGATTATCCAGAGTGAAGAAAAGGAAAACCCACCAATATGAAGCAAAGTCAGACTGGTGCACAGGTCTCTGATTATTTCACGTTGTGCCAGCCAATGTTACTGCATACCTTTTAAAAAATACTTCCTAAAATTAAATTGAATGTTTCATTCAAAAGCACCACCCATTAGAACTAACCTTTGTCAGCCCTCTACTATTTCCTATTTACTTCACAAATAAATATTTAACAGACAGCTGGTAAAATCTTATTTTTCTTAATTTTCATTTCTTGTAATAAAAACCTGCACACAAAATCCAATCAGTTTACAAATTATTTCATATGAAAGGAAACATTTTTATAAACAAATTGCTTACTTTACAGAACTGTCATTGTTGTGTAGCTCTTTTAGGGGGAAGAGTTCAGGGGACAGACCTTCCTTCATCTGTTCCAAGATTCTAAACAATATGTTCACCGATTGATAGAGTTATACGAAGCAAAGGATGCTCAGGTTCAATACTTCATTAGCATTATTTCATTTAGTCATTTATTCTTAAAATAATTTGTATTAAACATACTTTTTTTTTTTGTCTCTGGTCAAATAACTGCCAGCATAGAGCAATGGGGTAGGTTCAATGGCATCCATTAAGAGTAAAAGTGGTGTTAGCGGTTTATTAATGAGCATTTTTTTATACAGCCCCCACCGCTAACATGGTAAAATCATTATGAAGCTTTAATGGCCCCATTAAGGGTAAACGTGGTGTTAGTAGTTTATTAACTGTGATTTTTTTATTCAGTGCCAGCCGTCAACATGGTAAAATCATTATAAAAAATTACTGCCCTCGTTAATTGTACCCATCAAAACCCTACAATACGTAATATGGATCATTACTGCACCTTTAACATTTACTGCATCCATTTAAAAAGCTCCTTAAATTCACAGTATTACTACACTGATTAATTAAATAACTAAATAATTACACTGGGTGCGCACTGCAAATGATTGTGCAACAAGGTGCAGTACCTATCATCGGGTTGATAAATACCGCTTTGAAAAGCAGGACTTAACTGATCTGATCTGCATTATAAAAAGCTAATGAAGGAGGAAAGGTGTATTCAAACAATTAATAAATGCGCAAATTGAACTAATCATAAATATGTAATCCTTTCCAATGCTGGATCAAATGTAAAACATATGTTAACCCTGTTAAACAAAGATGCTCACTCACAAACACTCAGAGGGGAACAACATCCCTATACATACCGCACATGCTATTTATTTATATACATGCTGCAAATCGATTACAAACAAATGATATGCAAAGCAGATCCTCAAACGTGCAATCACACATCCATCAATAACACACAGTAACCAATCAAAATGCAGCTCTTGCAATAAACCCACACACAAAACCTCACCCATACACACCTACAAACAGCAGCCATGTTCATACTACTCTACTTGAGTAGACAAACATCTCTCAATATTTCCAGGGAACCCATGGCCATTTAACATGGAGCATTCCTTGCAACACCCCTTATTGTATAGGATCAGCAGAGGCCAAATGGTAGGCACCTACACATACCAAATACAGTGATCACCATCTGTACCTGTGCAATACATCTCACCTCAATGCACTTCTCCAGAGTAGCTGCTCAACCAGCAGCAGCAACTGCCTCACCTGGACCAATGTGCAGACACAGACGCAGGGAGAGTTACAGAGTGTACAGGATCTGTGTTGACCTCTTTGGTATGGCAGAGGAAGAGGTCAAGTTAAACTCATATTATACCTGAAGATAAAGACCCTGGGGCCATAGGGAGCCATGCCATTATTGGGTTGATGAAATTAATGTGTGCCTTATCCAGGGCCGCTTTAAGACCCTAGTGGGCCCTGGGCAAAGTCTTTAGTCTTTAACTATTTGTATATGTCATAAAAATGTTATTGGAAAAAAAGTCTTTATGCACCTTTATGCACCACATTGCACTTAATACAGCACCATACAGTACCCACAGCACTTGCCATGCATCTATATTGCACCAACACAACAAATGAGGGAGCGCAAAAACATGGAAGAGAAAAAACAAAGTATTGTAGTGTAACACTGTATGGTATAGTGTATAGTGTGGTGTATATACACTCACAAACAAATCTTCTTAAAAAACCCATCAACAGATAACACTGAGGATCCTCACGTTCATGGAAAAGTTTTCTTTTAATAAATCTATAAAAGATTAAAAAGCCAATGGCGCAGTATTCAAAATCAAACACAGATAAAATACAAAATGACACTTACAGAAACCTAGGCACATATACATGTGCACTATGAGCTCGCAACAGGGGGAGAGTCTGTGTGCAACTCCAACTCCCACCATTCCGAGGTACAAATATGTTTTCTCAACGCATTTCACCGGTACCTATATTGCACCCACAGCATTTGGCTTGCACTCATTTTGCACCCACACAATTTGGCATGCATCAGCATCAATTTGCCTCACAGAACATACCACAGTGTCACTTTGTTCCACAGAACTGCCCCTACAGAACAAGCCACGGTGTCACTTTCCCCCATAGTACATGTTATTTTGCCAGTGTTTGTCCATTAAATATGGCACAACGTGCCCATTAATATACCAGTATTATTTTGCCATTAATATACCAGTATTACTTTTGCCATTAGTATACCAGTATTACTTTTGCCATTAATATGGGAGTGTTACTTTTGCCATAAATAAGCAACAGCCAATTTGCCCAATAATATTCCATTATTATCTTGCCATTAATAAACCACAGCCAATTTGCCCAAAAATATGCCAGTATTATTTTGCCATTAATAAGCCAAGCCAATTTGCCCAATAAAATGCCAGTATTATTTTTCCATTAATGAGCCACAGCCTATTTTCCCAATAATATGCCAGTATTATTTTGCCATTAATGAGCCACAGCCACCCTCCTCCACCCTTCCCCAGTACTCACCCTTTGGCTGCAGAATGTCCCCAGTCATCTCCTCCATGCAGTCTTCCATCCTGCACGGTGGAGGGAAATACAGCTACCAGATATGACGTACTGTCATTTCTGGTGGCAATGATTTTATTTTTTTTTTAGTTTTTTTGATTTTTTTTTCTTTCACAGTAGCTGTCAGACATTTCCAGTGCTCCTTATCATTCGGATCTTCTTATGTCACCAATTGGATCACTTGTTGTTGCATCTTTTGGCTGACTTATATAATTTATCCAACTTTTAAACTCTTTAATGTCTAATCCCTCCCTTCCCTCCCCTCATCCCTCCCCCCTTCCTCAACCCCTCCTACTGTTCCCTATTCCTCTGTACTCTCGTATGCCCATTTTGCATATTGAGTAGTACTATTGCCACATCTACACATGGTGGGCTAATAACCCCACCCGGATCCCCTTGTAGTGACGTCTATATAGTCGTAAAAGGTGGGGGATTATCAGCGCACTAAAACGAGAAAAAAAAAAAACAACACACACTATCGCAACGATGCCTCCCCCCCGAAGACCGGCAGCCCAGCAGGCCCTGTGGTCCAGTGATCACTGTATTACAGTGGAAATTTAAATATATAGAGCCCCAAATATAAGCCAATTGAAAAAAAATTAAATTTCTTCAATACTTCTAAAGTGTTTTTAAATAAAATCTCCCCATTGGATCAATATGTTGACAATGCAGATGTGTCATACACACCCAACTTTATGATATCATATAATATGGTTTGATTTTACAGTGAAAATGTAAATATATATTGCCCCAAAACCAGCCCATTGATTAGAAATGGACACTTTTCAATAATTCTAAATAATTAAAAAAAAAATGTTATATGCACCCCATTTATGATATCTTACAAGATGGTATGATTTTACTGTGAAATGTAAAGATATTAAGTCCAAATACCAACAAATTGGTTAAAACTGACATTTTTTAAAACTTCAAAATGGGTCAAAAGCAAAATCTCTCATTGGACCAATATGTTGACAGTGCATTTGTGTCATATACATCCTACTCTATATATTCTTAACATATAGTATGATATTTATTTTCTTGGATACATATTCGACATAGAATACATAAATATTACATAGACAAAAGATATACAGTACAAAATTATCAAATAGACAGATATTTATCAGCCTCCAATCTATCAGCCTCCAATCTACCATCAATCCCAGCGGACGGGGTGGTATGTACTTCATTCTTCATTATTTTTATTTTAATGAGTCGTTTTTTCTGCAGATTTGTGGAACTGCATTGGGGACATGTTTTGCACCCAGCTTTGCAAATGTATTTCTCGGGAGTTGGGAAGAAGAAAAGGCATGGTCATATATTTTTATTCAAGAGATATATTGATGATGTCTTGGTGATCTGGAAAGGTGATGAGAAATCACTAAAGGATTTTTTACCTTCTTAAATGATAATCCATTTGCCATTTATACATGTAATAAAGTAAAGTTAAGATCAGTTTTTTGGATTTGGAAATAGTAGTGAGTGAAGATGAGAAAAGTCTTTTTACGAGTACACACTCTAAAGATGTTGATAAAATACATATCTTCAGGCTAAAAGTTACCACCAACAAATATGGTTGGACAACATATCGTAGGGCTAATTTATGCGTATATGTAGATATTGTACTAAATAGTAAAACAATTGATATTTTCTAGCGCTTATACCCTATCCAACTGCACCTAACTTGTGTGGTTCCCTGCACACACATTTAGACAGAACAGACAAAATGCAAAAAACCACACAAATGGTATTTTTGTAAGTGAACTTTGGAAACCACCACCTATTAAAAATTAAATGTTGAGGGTATCTCAAACCATAGACATCATACACAGCTTAATGCAATTCAAAAGGTATGGAAGTGTTCTTTTTTTCACTCACATACAATTCAGATTTCTCAAAGGTTCTTGGTTCTAGGATGTATTTCTTGAGTTTTCTTTTAAGTGCTTCTTCTCCCTTTTGTCCTCCAATATGTGTGAAAAGGGAAGATACACAGAAGCAAAGATAAAGGGAAAAATGTGTTAAAATATTTAATAAAAGCAATATATGCTTACATGTATATTAAAGTTTTCCAGCTTGCAATCCTTTGCTCAATGGAAGACACACCAGCAAAAGAGTGACAGAAGAAAAAAACAGAAATAACAGGATAAAATCAACTATTAAATAAACTACAATAAAAATGTCCCAATGTGCATAAAGATCCAGGGGATATAGTTCCAAATTGCGAGAAAGAAAACACACGCTACGCATTTCGCCCTCTTCGGGCTTCCTCCTGGCGTCAAGAAATTGTACTAAAGATCAGGATTTCATAATACAAGCAAAGAAGATTAAAAATCAGTTTATTGAAAGAGGCTATTAGAAACAGATTGTTAATAGGGCCCTATCTTCAGTTAAGGGTATGGATCAAAAACCCCTTCTTAAGTAAAAAAAAGGTCTTCTAAACATGGTGGTAAAACGTGGAAAATAAATAGGGAAAATGGAGCCAGATTTAAAAACAAATAAACATCAAAGCAGAATATGGCTCTTTCTTTAGTTACTAATTATTCTGACAGTTTACCATCCATTAAAAACACTATTAATCAATTGTGGAGAATTGTTAAGGAAGACCTCCATCTTAGGGACATCCCTGATCAAAGTAGAGTAATCTGTAGAAAAAATCAGAACCTCAAGAGCTTGCCAGCTCCCACTGATATCCTTTCAAAAGAGAAATTATGAACATTGTTATAATATATCTAAGGGGTTTGAACCGTGCTTACTTTCTAAACATTTTAAACAAACCCATAATAACGACCCCAGGAAATTAAGAGCTTTAGTTATTGAACATGTGACAACCGAATTAAGAGAAACTTTGTCAGCATGAAACATACTAGATTTTTAAACTCAAAACACTTTCTCCCCCAAGGGCTAAATGATGATTTTGACAGTATCTGTTTCTAATGATTTATCATTTTTTCTGACCATTATTGGCTTATGTCATCTTTATCCGATGTATGTATATCAATTTATCATCACTTTCTTGTATGTATAAATTATTTGTTAGCTCTGTTTGTAAATTGACAGCATTATCGAGCAAAAGTTTGTCTGTTTGCCCCTTTAAAATAAGGGTTATGTTCCTACATCAACTATGGTAGTGACTAAAATAGGTTCTTGGGACTGATATTAAGTTAAAGTTTGTTATAAATTATCTGTGTTTTTTGTATATTTTAGCAGATATGTGTCTACATATAAATATGAATATCATTGCTCATTATCAAGGGATTCAGAATGATATGCTAGGGGTTAATCATGTTTGTCCCCTATTCAATTTAGTCTTATTGCCGATTGTCCTCTTTTTTTGGAAGCAAATATAAACATCATTGCTTGTTTCTAGGAGTCTGCTGCACCATCCATCTCGCCACTATGCCGGCTATGTGACTAATAAGATTGATTGTAGCTCTGCCTCTGTTTGGAGCGTATCCTCAATTAGCATTAGCACTACTTAATATGTGCTCGAAATGTAACATGTGTACTTACCATTCGTGCCTACTTGAAAAAGGTTGTTTACAGACTTGCTGAAACACGTTTCTGTCTTAGAGGTTCTGATTGAAGGTCAATTTTCAAATCTTCTCCACATGTTGAAAGTGAGTGCCTAAGATATTGGTCCACAATTGTAAGGAATTTTCTCTGTGTTTAATCCCTTGTATTGTTTAATTAGTGTCAGTTTTCTGTCTACCTGACTGTTGTATATGTACCTACAAGCAATTACTTTCTTCTTAGGGAAACACTACTCCTCTTTTGACATTTAAATTGTCTTAATATATATGCTGTGTGTTATACAACTCTTATTTTGAATATAGTACCCTATTCTATATTAACTATATGTTTTATATATGTATATTTTATTCTGTTTTTAAATATTTTTCTATATTCATAAAGGAGTAAAAGTCACAACAGAAGGAGTAATATCCCTGATTATTGTATGTACATTCTTCCAAAATAATTGTAAAGGTGGACAATGTCCCACATATGGGAATATGTTCCTGTCTGCTCACAGCCACGCCAGCAGAGATTTGTCGAATTGGGGTATTTTTTTCTGGAGTCTGAATGGAGTCAGATACCACCGATATAAAACTTTATAGTGATTCTCCCACTGAGCCAAACATTGGGTGATACCTTTCACATTTAAAGAAATAGCCAGCCAGTCATCCAGAGACATTTCTCTCTGGAGATCCCTTTCTCATGCGACTGTGTAATTCAAAATGGTTTGGGGCCTAGCATTAATATAGGAATAACAGAATGATATAGTATGTTTCCTCCCTGGGTTATAAAAATTCATATTTTCTATTTGAGACTTCTCTAAATGAGTATATTTTTGGTCTAGTATTGGGACTTCTAATATCTTGTTTAATCTGTAAACTACAATCTCCTATTTAGTAGCATCTGAATCTTCTAAATCATGTTTTAATCTAAATTTGTCAAAAAGTAACAATTAATTATTTGTCCATTAATTATATAGAGAGAGGGACCTCCAGAAATTAACATCAACCCCAGGTTCCCTTTATCTGTCTAAACATTATATCCCAAGTTGTCCTGGTTGTGGGAAATATTTTCCTGATTTTAGAGTGCAAATTATGGGGTAACCATAAAAGTTCTTTAATCGAATGTGGAAATAACTTTTCTTTTTCAGTTCATAACCACTGAGGGAGATCGGCAGTCAGATTAAACTTAAAGACCTGTGCAGAATTCATTGCAAAATAATAACTTTGAAAATCAGGTACTCCCAAACCACCGTTCACTCTGAGATTTTGCAGTATAGACAATTTGATCCTACTAGGTTTGCCTGACCATATATATTTTATTATAGACAAATTAAGAAAGTGGGGTGGACAGTGGGATGGCCCTTAAAAAGTGTTTTCGGGACAATATAAGTTTTTAATCAATGTATTTTACCCAGCCATGATATCTCCAGCTCCCTCCATCTGTCCATCTCCTTCTGTAGTTCTGGCTTGACTTTTGCTAAGTTACACGCATGCATATTCAGCAGATTTTGAGTTAAGCTAATGCCCAAGTAAGCCACATGTGATTCCCTCCACTAAAATTTGAAGGTATCTCTCAGACCATCCATGACAGGCCATGGAACATAAGGGCAAAGCCTGCATCTTAGTTTTGTTGAGTTTATAATAGAAAACATCCCCAAATTGTTTTAATATGTGCATCAATGAATCAAGAGAAGCAACTGGGTTCCTTAAAGACAAAATAATATTGTCTGCAAAGAGCCAGATCTTATGAGTGACACCACCAATAGCAACACCCTCTATCATCGGGTCATTCCTAGTTCTGCCGGGGGTTCCATTGCCAGAATTAATAATAAAGGGGACAGGGGACAACCCTGTCTTGTACCATTAGTAAGTGGAAAACTTTCTGAGATGAGACCCGTGGCAGACACTCTAGCTGTAAGGTGATGATAGAGAGCAAATATTGCATTTACTAGTGGAGTCATAAAACCAAATTTGAACAAAACCTCTTTGAAGTATCCCCAGTGTATTCTATTGAACGCTTTCTCCGCGTCCAATGAAAGAAGCAGAAAAGGCACACAATCTGTTCTAATTTGATGTATAATATTGATAAACCTCCTAGTGCCATCTGTGGCTTGTTTGTCTAACACAAATCCAACCTGATCATTTTTAACAAGTTTAGGGATTATTTTGGCCAACATAGTAGCCAAAACTTTTTGCATGTAATTTGGTATCGTTGTTGAGCAATGAAATAGGCCAGACATTTTCACATTTCTTCTTATTCCCGGCTTGGGAATAGTCACAATCTGGGTGCACAGTGCTTCACCGGGCATCCCACCTTTATTCCAATATGAATTAAATAGCCCAGTCAAGTGTGGGGACAAAGTAGTTGAAAAACTCCTATAATAATGCATGGTAAAACCATCTGGTCTTGTATTTTTAATTGCCTCAACCACCTCATCCTGGGTTATAGATAAATTTAGAGTCTCCAGTTGATCTTGGGACATTTTTGGTAGCTGAATTTCATTTAACAAAGATCTAATTGTGTCCAAATTAGGTTGACTTGTGTTTGGGTCCGAATTAAGATTGTAAAGGGATCTATAGTATTCTGAGAATAAATTGCTAATTTTGATTGGATGTACTATTTTTTCACTGCTATCAGTTACAAGATGTTACATCCTAGATTGAGCAATCTTTTGTCTTAATTTGGAGGCAAGCATCGTTGAGGCTTTATTCACTTTGGAGTAAAAAATGTGTCTTAAATGTTTCAACATCAAGCAAGTATGAGCCAATTGTATAGTGTCAATTTGTTGCTTTGTGTCATTTATCATAGCCAATAATGAGGGTGATGGGGCAAGTGTATTCGCCTGATTTAAGTTGTATGAATCCTTTTCCAAAGATTTCAAATTTTTAGATTTAGTTTTCTTCAAGTAGAATGCCTGTTGAATAAAGTGACCACTCATAACAGATTTGTGAGTTTTCCAAACAGTTTCAAGACCCAGGTCTGGATCCAAATTCTCTTTAAAGTAATTAGTGAGGGTAGTTTCAAGTCATAATTTATTTTCAAGTTCCAAAACCAAGTTGTCAATTAATCTCCACGGTCTGTCTGGAGTCATCGAGAGTGACTCAGAAACCTGTAACATTATCGGGGCATGGTCAGACCAATTGATGTCCAATATTTCAGATCTTAATACAGTATGCAAAGTTGCCTCATCAACTGAAAACCTATCGATACTTGAGTA
Organism: Pelodytes ibericus; assembly: GCA_036172795.1. Classification (NCBI taxonomy): domain Eukaryota; kingdom Metazoa; phylum Chordata; class Amphibia; order Anura; family Pelodytidae; genus Pelodytes; species Pelodytes ibericus. Next base: position 44,523,747 of record CM069861.1, read on the forward strand.
CTTGATGTAATACTGCACTGAATGATAAGTATAGTCTTTTTCACTCTCATGAGTCACTCGCCATGCATCATACGTACCCATAGAAAAAAATTATATTGAGAACATCTTCGGGCCAAATTTTCACTGTCACACCTTTCAGATGAAGAAACAGTCTCCAATTCGTGATCCATTACAAAGTTTGTATCGCTGCACAAAATCAGTCTCCCATTGTCTTCACCTAAAACTTTCTTAACAATGTCCTTTAAAAATTTAAATTGGCCTGCATTTTGAAAGTAAATGTTAGCCATTGTGTAAGTTATGTTATTAATCTTGCCTACCCAAATAAGGAATCTGCCCACAGACTCATCAATTACTTTAGCAGTCTGGCATGCTACATTCCTACTAAACAAGATATACACCCCTCTTGATTTGATTTTATAGGTCGAATGAAATTGAACAGGATAATGCCTCCCTAAAAGGCTTGGGGTCATATCTTTTTAAAAATGTGTGTCTTGAACACAGGCAACATCTGTATTCCATATCTTAATTGTCCTTAATGTAAAAAATACCTTCCACTGTCGCAGACTAAATATCCTTTCTTCAAGTCTTAGTGGGTGACCTCTTGTCATTTGTACTGTTCTGTTAATGAACAGTTCTTTAGACAGCCCTTGTATGGGCCTTGTACATATTTATATAACATTATCATATCCCCTCTAAGCTGTTTTTTCTAGCCTTTCTTCATAAATAAAACTTTCCATTCCCCTTACTAGTTTTGTAGCCTTCCTCTGCCCTTTCTTTAGTTCCATAATGTGTTTTTTTTTTTTTTTTTTAAAAAGGCGCCCAGAATTGGTCTTTGTAGCTGCCAGATGACACTGTGCACTACTGCTAAGTTTATTGTCTACAACTACTCACACATCTCTTTCATTTCAATAATGTATCTACACATCGCACAGGGACAAACCTGGGGAGTTTCCTCTGCTAAGTAACATCTGTTACTCACCTTTTAGTAAATAGCCCACATTGACATTTACAGATTTAAGAGATCTTATTAAATCAAGTCCGAAGTCTTAGCTTTTGGCATTCACTACAAACTATTGAGGCAATTTTGTTTCCTGGTCTCACTCTTAAAACTTTCACTTTACTAAACTTAAAATAACTTCTGACCTCCATATTAGAGTAGAAATTTAAATATATCAGTAGTTCCATTTTCCTAGTCAACATGTTTACTCATCATATATAATTCAAATTTTTTTTTCACACCATCACAGTGTCAAGTTCATATAATATAGTCCAGCACTTTAACATTAGTCATCAACTGGCAACATGCATGATATTATCTCATGATATGGTCTTGATAATAGTACCTTAAATATTTCCTATTTGTGCAATTACGATTCATTTGTGTCCCCTCTTCAAATGAGAAGTTTAACATGATGTTCAAAGCTCCACAAAGAAAGAAAAAGTTAGATGGCAAATTTGAAAATGTAATTTTAGCATATCCCACATTGCACAGACAGATTACATGGCTTCTCGGAATTATATGCTAATGCTTCTATTTCCCCTTTATAAATTGCTAAACTGTGTTCCTACTGTAGAAATACCATTTACCCTCTTTCACTGTGTGTCTTTTCTGCATTTATTTCTTTTGAGTTGTGATAAGCCAAGCCTCAATGTGAGAGGAAGGTGCACTCAGTAGATAACATTATATGAAATTCAGCAAACATTACTCATTATTAGTCTAGTAGGGGGCATCACCAAAAAAATTATAAACTTTTTTTTATGCAGATCAAGCATTCAATCATTGCCTTGAACACTGAAATGAAAAGTGCGTTCTTAAGCAAACATTCAGTAAGTGATGTGTTTTATCAAAACACAATAGGTTGTTTATTAGGGTTTGCAACCAAAGAAATGGCAGAAATATCATAATATGAATTATGTAAGCAGTAAATCAAGTTATTGCTGCTGCATATTATGTCTTGACTAAACAATCAAGCACATTTTGCTTTTTACAAATGAGTTTTAAATGTTGCAAATGGTTTTGTTCAGATTTGTTCCTATTTGAAGGTCACAGGATTATTACTCTGTGAACCGGAATAAAAAGCAGGACATTGGTTTGTACTTGCTAAACATTGAATTGTGGTAAACTGAAAACTGTATTGGAAAAATTAGGCCAAAATAACAGTTGTGAAAATTCTCCAGAACACTGGTTTCCAACTTGGCTATTCTACCCTAAGATTTTAATTTGGTTGTCAATTCACCACAATTATTTGAATCAATGAGTACCTCATCAAATCAATGAATCCCTCATAGAATCAATGAATACATCATCAAATCAATGAATCCCTCATAGAATCAATGAATACATCATCAAATCAATGAATCCCTCATAGAATCAATGAATACCTCATCAAATCAATGAATCCCTCATCAAATCAATGAATCCCTCATAGAATCAATGAATACCTCATAGAATCAATGAATCCCTCATAGAATCAATGAATACATCATCAATTCAATGAATTCCTCATAGAATCAATGAATCCCTCAAAGAATCAATGAATCCCTCATAGAATCAATGAATACCTCATAGAATCAATGAATACATCATCGAATGGGGCAAGAAATCTTCTGTGGGTGGTTTGCCTTAACACTTGTAATAATATGTGTTTTTTTTTCAGTTCAACATAGATAGGATTTCCTCCTCCAGAGTCAACTATACCTGAAGACCATCTGCTGCAAATAGGGATTCATGCCCACAATGCCAGTGGTCTGTACACGCATGGTGTGATGGAACTCACCTAAATTTCTACAGCCTCACGATGGCCACATGTCAGCTTCAAGGCTCAAGATGGTCGCAGAAGTAATTTGCCCTCACCGCCACTTCCACAAAATTCCTGTAAATGCAGCCTACATAATTGCATGCCCTCGATTCTGACACTGGCAGGTGTGGGCAAATGTCATCATTGTGGCAGAATGTTAATGCAGCAATGTGGTGTCTTACCTCCTGAACCATTGAACAGCTGTTGGATGCCCTACAAAAGAGTGAACAAGATTATAGTGTCTGCAGGACCATTCATTTTCCTACCTCTTCCTTTTACCAGATCACTGCATAAAGAACTGTCATCTCCCTTCTCACCCTCTCTTTGTTCTTCTAAACAATTTTAATGTTACTGCCACTTGTTTGGAGTTATGTTTGTGATAATACTCAACAGAGTTATGGCCAATAATCTACCCCATTTGATGGATAATGTGTCTTTTGTTTCATTGGGACTAGCGACATATATTTCTTGGCTCATGGTACAATAATAAACAGTTAGTGAATCAGAGCAATGTGAGTACCTGATCACCTGTCCTGGTTCCGTGTTTTTTATGGGCTACAATGAGAAGCCATATTTGCCAAACCTAATAATATATTGCAGCACTATCATCTACAATTGGAAATTTTAGATTAAAGCAACCAAATGAAGATGAAGTGTAAAAGATGGCACTTATTTATGTGAAAATATCTTCTTTTTGTATGAACATTCACCCTATACACTGAAGTGTAGTACAAAAGCAGCATTGTGGAAAGAGCAGCTGAATGAAACACAATCGTCATGGTATGTTCCCTGTTTAAACTGCAGTAAGGGAAAATATCTTGAGGGAAGCTGACATCAACAATTATGTTAAATCAAAGTTACATTTGTAATGTGTTTAGCACAACACCATTTTGTTCTCTACTTGCACATTGCTGAGGAGGTTCGCTCTTCTTTGTTTGGTTGCATCTTGCTGTTCAGTTGTTAGTACGGTGGACAGGGGAGGGATGGCAGCCTTAGGCCTGGGGGGCAAATCCAGTCAAGTGGCCCATTGCACCATCGAATCGCCTCCCCATCCACGGCCATCTTTTCCTTGTTTTATAACGAATATTGCCAGGATTTGCCATTTAATATGCTAGAATTTTCCCTTACAAAATGCCAGGATTATGCCCCTCAGTATGCCAGGATTATGCCCCTCAATATGCCAGGATTTAGACACCCAATATGCCAGGATTTTCTCCTCAATATGCCAGGATTTTCGCCTAAATATGCCAGGATTATGCCCCTCAATATGCCAGGATTATGCCCCTCAATATGCCAGGATTTAGACCCCCAATATGCCAGGATTTCCCCCTCAATATGCCAAGATGATGCCCCCTCAATATGCCAGGATTTTCCCCTCAATATGCCAGGATTATGCCCCTCAACATGCCAGGATTTAGACACCCAATATCCCAAAATTTGAGCACCCCCCCTTACCCACGTTGCACACCTACGACATGACCCATAACCCACGTTGCACACCAGGACATGCCCCATCACCACATTTACATGCATCCATCACCCCATTACATACACATTTCCAATATTATTTGCCATTAATATTCCCCAGCCAATTTGTCCCATAATATGCCAGTGTTATTCTGCAATTTAATATGACTCAGTAAATTTGCCCAATAATATTCCAAGGTTATCTGCAATTTAATATGCCCCTGCTAATTTGCCCAATATGCCAGAGTTAATTGCCATTTAATATTCCCCAGCCATTTTGCCCAATAATATGCCAGTCTTATTTGCCATGTTATATGCCCCAGCCAATTTGCCCAATAATATGCCAGTCTTATTTGCCATGTAATATTCCCCAACCAATTTTGCCCAATAATATGCCAGTCTTATTTGCCATGTAATATTCCCCAGCCAATTTGCCCAATAATATGCCAGTGTTATTTGCCATGTAATATGCCCCAGACAATTTGCCCAATAATATGCCAGTCTTATTTGCCATGTAATATTCCCCAGCCAATTTGCCCAATAATATGCCAGTGTTATTTGCCATGTAATATTCCCCAGCCAATTTGCCCAATAATATGCCAGTCTTATTTGCCATGTAATATGCCCCAGCCAATTTGCCCAATAATATGCCAGTTTTTTTGCCCCCCCCCCCCCTTACCTTTTTCCCTGGTGGCTAGTGGCAGGACTTCCCTGGTGGCTAGTGGCAGGACTTTCCTGGTGGCTAGTGGCAGGAGGACTTCCCTGGTGGCAGGCAGCATGGTCCCTCCACGCTGCCTGTTCGGCCTCCCGGCGGTTGTGCCGACAGGTCACGTGATCGGCGCGCGCCGATCACGTGACTGTCGGCACTTCCGTGTCGGCACACTGCACGGGGAGCCGAACAGGCAGCACGGAGGTTTCTCTGTGCTGCCTGTTCGGCTCCCCGTGCAGCTTTGCAGGCAGAGCGGAGGTGAGAGGGGATCTTCCGATCCCTTATCACCTCCGTCTCTGCCTGCAAGCGCGTTTTTTTTTTTTTTTAATAACACTGGCCCAGCGGCCGTGTTTTGAAAACCTTAGGGCGGCCTGGGGGGCAATTGCCACCCTGCCCCCCGGCCCAGCCCGCCCCTGACGGTGGAGATTTCTTTAGACCTCCATGAACTCATTAAAAGTGTTGTGGCAATAATATAGATTACTTTGTATGTACAGATACTAGGTGTAGATAGGTGCAAACCCTATTGAGAGTATGATTTCATGTGGTAGCTAAACATACTGTCACAACCTGGGATAACAGATCAGGGAAGAGTCCCGTTGAAGGGCAGGGTGGGGGGTCTGTCTGCACCCCACAATGCATAACTGGGAAGGACTGGTAGCTGAGACAGGGACTGAGGCAGGACTTGTAGCTGAGACTGGGACTGAGGCAGGACAGGGAACAGAGACTGGAACAAAGACAGGACTGGTAGCTGTGACCAAACTGAGACAGGACTGGTAGCTGTGACCAAACTGAGACAGGACTGGTAGCTGTGACCAAACTGAGACAGGACTGGTAGCTGTGACCAAACTGAGACAGGACTGGTAGCTACTGCAACAGGTTTGGAAACAGAGCAGTGTTATTCACCTTAATGGTATTATACCCTATGGTTGAGCCTCAGGTAAATGACCACCCAGGACTTGTACACTGACTGCAACCGCACACTGAAGCAGAGATACACAGGGAGTACTGGACGAGAAGGATAGTCAGCAGGCCGGGTCATACACAAAACAGGAACAAGGTACAACGTAGGAAATCAGAAGGCAAGGTCACTAGACAGGCAAAATGGTCGAGGCAGGCAGAAAACAGCGGAGTCAAAATCAAGCAGGAGTCAGAACCGGGAAATCAATAATAAATATATAAATGCTAGAACTAGAAACAAGGCACTATCACAGGCTGCAACCAAAGCAATGCAAAGGCACTGATTGCCATAAGCTGCAGGTTTAAATAGGGAAGGGCTGAGGATAACGAGGCAGCTGACAACAGGAGTAGAATGGGAACACCACAATAGCGGCCACTAGAGGCTGAAGACAAAAACAGCCACAAACCCAGAATAACCATGACACATACATAAGCTGGGACCAGTACATATAACCTAAACCTCTTGTTTATATGGCTTCTATCAATGATCATTTACAGTGAAATATGTAATAGCAAAACAGTCCTGACTACTGCAAGTTCCTTATAACACATTTCCGAATGGATAGATGTATCAATAGAATTTAGCTATGTTAGTCATTATTATTGGAATACCAGTGGATGGAAATACGTCATTGGAATGTATCTCTGTAATCACTAGTCAGAGTTTCCAGTATTTCCTTCCAATGTGTATGTCCTTACTTTTATAGATCCATGTCCTTTTCTGAAGCCATTTTTTTTCAGTTTGGATAGTGCAATCCATATCAGTTCTCAGTAAAGTCAAAAGAACATGGAATGAATTCAAAAAGGTTCTGGATGAATAGCTGAAAAGGAAAATAGTGGTTATAAGGCTATTATGTAGTTTAATGCAAAGCTGCTCATCTTTGCACTCTGTACAATCAGCACAGACCACATGTTCCCAATCTGAACATGTGGGATCTGTCAAAGGCCCATCTGGGTCGGTCAGAATAATTCAGTCACTCATTTGCTCAGCTGAGGTCAACAGTACAATACTCAAAAAAGTATTTAAAATATGTACACAATATAGTATACATTTGAATAATTGGATCACGTTTATGTCTCCCGTTCAATAATTCCTGACAGCAAATATTTTCTGAAAATATGCAAGGATTGTAAGGACCAGAATTTTATTGGTTTACATAGCGTTCAGTTAATCTTTACAAATAACTTGCATAGAAGCATAACATGTGATAGGAGATAAGCATCATTCAGTGCATCCATTCTGTCCATAATGAAATCTCAGTTTATTTTTTTTTTTCAAGAGACCCTTGCTGTATGCACATCCCCAGTGCACATATACATCCAAAGCTTTTCCAGATATCTAATCAATGTACGATAAAGTCGCTTGTTAAAGCCTCCTCTGTGATGTTAAAGCCCCCTCTGTGATGCCACATGTATTCTGTTATTTTAAGACATATAAGAATCTATAAATATTAAGTGCATTTATTTAATAAATGTTGGCCCCCATGTATTTCTATTTTAAAGTACTATTTTGTATCCGATTATATGGCTCATTAATCCAAGAACATACTAATACACGTATTGACCCCTAGTGGCCTTTTTGTTTTCATTTTAGCATGCCATTTCTGTTTAAATACAGCTTAAATCAGATGGAATGTTTGATATTATATTATTATTATTATTTTATGTGTTATGTTATATTTTCAATTGTTCATGTTCTTTGGTCCAATAAGCTAGCTCTGAATTGTCCATTATAGATTTAGAATGACCCTCTAGCTGAGACTGAAATCTATATTTATGTCATGACTAAAGACAGTAGCAGATAGGTAGAAGTAATTTCCTGCAGCATCAGGGGCAAAAATAGGCAACATAAAAAATCCCTTAGCAACAGCTGTTCGATTAACTGTTTTCATTCCTGAACATTCCAGAATAACATGTTTAAACAGTATTTCTTCCCATGTGTGAATGACAGACCATACCGTATGAATCCACAGCGAGAGAAAAAATGCAGGCTCTCACACAGCCGGTCAGTCCACAAATAAAATGAAGTAATCCGGCCAACACCGATTAGAAGTTGAATCAAACGAAGAAAAAATAGCAGAAAAAATGGGACTCACGGAGGTAGGTAAGTGAAAAAAATAATATTTAATCCAATAACATATTGGAGTTAGTGTTAGTTTTCTCCCACCGATTGCTGTGACTACCGTTAATATGTTATTGGATTAAATATTTTTTTTTTCACTTACCTACCTCCGTGAGTGCCATTTTTTCTGCTATTTTTTCTTCATTTGATCAGACCATATGAACCATTTAGATTAGGAAAAAGACTAGATTCACACGGGCTTTTGTTCTTCAAATAAAACATTCAGATACTGTAACCTCCAGACAGACTACAGGAGAGGCGGACTTGATAGGGTGCTGAGGGGACATAGCCCATGATCAGTTGACAGGGGGTTAGAAAATGTATTTGGTAAGAGATGACAGGAAAGGAGTAGCCATTTTAACAAAAAGATGTTCCCAACCTAGCCATTTTAACAAAAAGAATTTCTCCTCTTCGTCTTCAGAATGGATTTTGGCTGGCTTTATAGCAGCAATACATGGCCGGTTGGCTGAAGGAACAATTGGCCACCTTGCTGCCAGCGATGGGGGCAGCTGCCACTTTACTGGATGAACGACCAGTACCATCCAACCCCCTAGGTGATGAGGAGGTGCAGAGAACTACAATGATGTTAGCAGGAATAATACAACATTTTCTGCATGAATAAACCTTAAAAGACTTGATACAGTGCATCTTTTAAATTGGATTGAAAGCCATATCAATAGGATTATCATTTAACAGTTGTTTTATAACTTCCAGAATTTCTGATGCATAACTTTTCACTTGTAAAAAGTATCACCAGATGTTGTTATTAGGAAAACTACAATTTGCCTGTAGAGTGGGGAATAGGATGAATTTATCAGTTATTGGGCTGATGTCCCGTGTATCTGGGGTCTGCCTAGGAATCTTGAAAATGTGGATTTTTCGTAATTTCTTTGTGCTATATAACAAAGTGTTTCAGACGCAAGTCTCAGGGATCTGGCATGTCGCAAAAAGATTACATTTCAAAAAAGGAATAAACTGTTGATCCCTTACCTTATAGACCTTTATGGTCTATATGATCTAATCTGATGCCACATGGAGCAAGCTTATCTCTATCAATATACCTCTAATTATCTCAGAGTTAGAAAGATGTCTAATAAACAGTTATAATGCCAGGATGAACAAAGTAGGTAAAGAGTGGTCTTCCATGCCCTGCAAAACATTATAACTTTAAAGAATTGAAAGATATTAATGCAAGGGGACTAGAGTAAATTGAGCAAATACAATTCAGAAAGACTATGAGAAAGGTTTAAACAGGAATAGGTCTTATCATCATCAAAGTTTAGTTGCTGTATTGATTAGATTTTGTTAAAAATCTACTGCTTCTACCAATTTCAGGTGAATGGGAGAATTTATCCAACTTGGCTAGCTAGTTTGGCCTTAAAGTTTAAATGTCCTTGTCAATTCCCTGCAATTGACTTATTTCATGAATAAAGCCCTGAATGTGTGCCTTCAAAATAGTTTTAGATCTAACTGCTAACAATAGTTTGTAACCATCATGATAATTCAAACTAAAATTTAACTTATCAGGAAGTGATAATTTAATGCAAGAGCACCTTCCTATATGCAAAATTAAATGGCGCGAGTATTGACTGGCCATGATTAAAATGTGTACCATAAATGTTTGAGCATTTAAACTTAATGTACAATATTTGAGTCGTGTTAGAGGTCAGTGGCCACATATTATGTTTTGGGGAATTGCACAGCCTTTTTTCTTATAATGCTTGTTCTACCATTTCTTTCTTTTCACCTTGTGGGTGAGCTCTTAGAAAAAAATATTTTATTTTTATATGCCCACTAAAGCACTTCTTATATACATAATAAAATATTTATTTTTTTAAAACTCACCCATAAGGTGAAAAGAGAGTAATGGCAAATCATTATTATGATAATAGGTTTTGTAAATTAACTAAAACATAATGTGACCAGTGACCTACAACAAAATCCAGATAGATATAGCCAGTGTCAGAGGAGTTAACCCCTGGATTGCTTGACAGATCTAGGCTGTGTCACAGGAGTTAACCCCTTGGGTGGCAAGACAGATAGAGGCAGTGTCAGAGAAGTAAACCCCTTGGGTGGCTAGATAAATAGAGGCAGTGTCAGGGGAGTTAACCCCTTGAGTTGCTAGACAGAGAGAGGCAGAATCAGAGGAGTTAACCCTTTTATCCACACACTCACACACACAATGACAGTCAGTCTCACACACACACTCTCACTAAAGTCTATAAACCAAACAACGTTTTCAGACAGAGATTATTTTTCCTGCTTCTGTTTTTTAGCTACTCTAACTTCGCCTCTAGCAAATCAGATTTTTCTTGTGAATGTATTACTGTCAGTTATGTGTTTCAGCTTCATCCAAGTGATTAGTGTACTATTTCCGTTTTTCTAGAATGGATTCAAATAATTGTTGCATTTTATCAATTTTTTGATCCATACACAGGGAAAGCAGGTCTGCAGCTTTTGGTAGAGAATCATCTAGATTAGCTAGATGTTGGCACTGCAGTGATGGAAGAATGTAGGCACCATAATATTTTTCCACAGATTTTAATTCCAAAAAGTAATAAAAGTTTAAATATAAGGTTATGATTGGAAATAAGGCTCTAAACAGTCCAGTCTATATCTTGAAAACTATATGTATTCTGGCACATAAGTGTCATGTCTACAATTCCTTGAAGTACTGTAGATAGTAGTGACAACGATGTGCTATGCATGAGAAGTCAAATCGGCAGTTGTGTATAGTGTCTATGAATCTTGTTATGTAGTGATGTTAGGGACTTTAACTTGCTTGCATCTATGTAACTTAATTAGATCACTGGGAAAACGTTGAGGATGAGGTTTGTAACAAAATGCTATTTGCTAGTAAATTATCTCTTTAATTGGTGGAAAAATCTTTCCACCACACACCCCAGACTTTTTGGGAAATATTTTTGACCCTCTTGCACCAGCTACCTCTTGTCTGGGCATAACTATAAACATTGGGCAAAGTCCAGTGAAAGAATCACTTTTGTATGAGACATCTTGTATGCTGTGCGCTGGACCACTGTGATCGCTGAGCTGGTTTTGTGACTTGATAAAACTGTGTGGACATGAGCTACAGGTTGAGCTGTCCAATTGCGCTGTCATTTATGGGACTAGAATAGAAGCTTTGTAGCAAATAGATGGGGTTACATAATGTAGTTAATAAGCACATTGGTGAGGCTTTCTTGTTTCATTGAGACCTCAAGACTCCCATACTCTGGGGTTAGACTCAGAGAATCCATCAATTGTACTGCACCACTGAAGCATTCCTCAACTGTGACGTCCATCACTGCAGGAAAGTTATCAATGCATTTAATTTTAGTAAACAGCCCATGAGGGGCAACTACTGGGCTGGGGATTGGCAAGCTTATGTGGGAGGCTGTATCACCAACCCCTTGTCATGCTGACCTTACATATATTTTATGGTTCCAGGTAAATACTGGGATGGACAAAGTCTATGATTTCTCAGGTGAAAGTTCTTCGCCTTACATGCGAACCGATTCAACAAGGCAAATTCTGGTATAATTGCTGAAATGCATTGTTTTGAATAGCTGAATTGTGAGTCTATTCAGTGGCATTCCAGAGCAATGTCAATAGACTACTAAGTGTTTGAAAAATTAGCACAATCTGGAAAAAACGTACATTCATTTTTCAGGATCTCTCAATTTACATTGCAATCTTATATATATTTTATAACAAACAAACACACCAAATGCAATGGCATCTTGTTCTAAATTGTTAGCAGCCAGAACAATTGTAAAGTAAACAGAAGAACAAAGTGCACAGGCAATTGTAAGATTAGACAAATGTTACTATTTCCTGTAAGATTGCTGTAACCTTTTATAAATAAAACCTTCTTTGGAGGTTGTATCAGAATTATTGAAGTTTTTCAATGTAGATAAAGGAGAATTACATGTTATCTAACATGGACACTCATTGCACTTTTTTTTTTTAAAAATAACTTGATGATACATAATGGAGAAGATAAATATGTTTAAGATTATATTAAATTGTCGGAGGTGTTTGCAGGTGCTGCAATGCCAAGGATACATTTTAGTTCTCTGCGCATAAGACAAACAAAGGTTCTGTAATGCTATTATTATAAAAAACACCTCTCAAATGTATTATATCCCATTTTCTATCATTTCAAATTCCAGTGATAGGAAAAATTATGTTAGAAAGATTAATTGTGCTGAATGAAAGCCTGGTAGGGTAAGGTGTACTTTGGATGTAATCACTATGGCACTTATGATAAAATATTAGTGAAGATTACCGACAAACATCTGTTTTTCCACATCTCATCAATTTGTTTTTAAAGATGCTTGTGACACACAAACAGAGTCTAAATACATTGAATGTTTTAGAATAAAAATCCAATAGGTGGAATATGTATTCCTTACACTATGTCTGCCATCTGCTGGTAAAAAGATGGTACTCCTCAATACATTGAAATAATTCAAAGTGTAAGACAGAAAATACTTTTGTCTGCATTGCTTTTCAAATATGTTTCAAAAACATTCGTGGGAATGTGTATTATTGTGTGCCAGAGACAGGCTATTTTGCCATAAATTGACTGCATGGAAACACATGTTATGGCTAACCATGCACAGGAGAACAGCTATGGCACGTTGAGGGGCAATTGCCCTCCGGGTTGCTCTCTAACTGGACTCAATGGGCAGAGGCTGGACACTTTCACATACATCTTTCATACCTATACACACACACACACACACACACACACACACACACACACACACACACACACACATATATATATATATATATATATATATATATATACACACATACATACACATACACATATGAAATACCTTTATACACATGTATACAAATAGAGATAGACATATGCATATATATATATATATATATATATATATATATATATATATATATATATTGCTTTATCTATATTTATCTCATGCTATATGCCACATACAGGAGCATAATAAATATGCTACATACAGGAGCCCATTAAATATGCCTCACATAGGAGCCCATTAAATGCACCACCTACATGTTCCCATTAAATATTCCACAAACAGAAGTCCATTGAATATGCCATACACAGGAGTTCATTAAATATGCCTCATACACGTGCCCAATAAATATGCCACATACAGGAGACCATTAACTATGCCATATATATGTGCTTATTATATATGCCACATACAGGAGCTTAATAAATATATCACATATATGTGCTCATTATATATGCCTCATACATGAGCTCAATAAATATGCCACATAAACAAGCCTAATAGATATGTCACATACAGGAGCCCATTCAATATGCCACATACAGGAACCCATTCAATATGCCACATACAGGAGCCCGTTAATTATGCCACATACATGTGCCTACTAAATATGCCACATACAGGAGCCTTACAACTATGCCATTTACAGAAGCCTAATAAATATTCCATATACAGTAGTCCAATAAATATGTCATGGTTATATTGCCCCTGCCCATTCCCTCTCCCCCTCCACTGGCATCTCCCCCTTCCTCAATACTCACATGACTCTTGCTGGTGCCTCATTCTCTCTGGATTCCAGGAGGAGGATCTGCCGTCACCTACTCCATACAAGATGAACTCAGGAAGAGGAGGAGCCAAGCAGATCATCATCTTTTTGTGAAGGACAGAGTGACCGTGCTCTGTAGAGTAGCTCGTCCTCCTCAAATAGAAGATTGAAGAGAACTTTAAAAAAGAACAGCACCAAAAAAATGCACCGCTCTGGTTCCTGCACTGCAAAGCAGTGCTTAGGCAACATCAGTACTCCCTTACAGCAGGGGGCACAATATTATGTAGAGGTGGCCATGGCCCCCTCTGGCACCCCTACCCCACCAGCGATGCCACTGTGCAGCCATCTTCCATCCAGCAAACCAGACACCCTATGCTATGGCGCTTTACTGTTCACTCCTTCCTTCTCCTGGGCTTCAGTGGGAGGTGGTAATGGAATGGTGCAATACTTCTTTCCATCTCAATACCTCACAGGGATGGAAATATCTTCTCTCCCTCTACCCTGCAACCCTATTTTAAATGAACCAAGTGCTCTTTATGGGAGCACAATTTTGCCATTACCTTTGGACCTTCTTTTTATCCTTGTGCCTGCCACATTGTTATGAGACTGATTACCCATACCCAGAGACTCTACCTTCCTGTTAAACATACCCAGGATTTATAATGGTATTTTTGAACCCTCACGTCTCCCTATAAATCTGCTAGGTTCAAGAGACACATCCGCTCTACTTAGATCCAGTTAAGAATCATATGTTATAACCCCGAAAGAACTACAATGCTCCCCTATTGAGACCCTCACTACTTGGTGCTATATTGTTCCTTAGTTTTTCTGTTTCACAGAGGCTCATTAGAGCTTAAATACATATCAATGACCCAAATCCAACAAGCCCCCCAGTAACCTTCAAGGAATATGTTTTCTGCAGTCACTTATAGATGACTGTTAATACATGTTACATGGTACACTGATACTATCATTGTACCCTATTAGGTTCTCTCTTTGTATTTATTTTACTCCTGACTCTTCCTTTACACCCTTAACTCTTCATGTTTTTTTTTTATCTCTCCTCTCTATTGTATCCCTTTTTATGTTCACTTCTGCTAGAGCCCTCATTTTTAACTTTGCCCCCCTATATTCTCTGTCTTTGACAAGGGTGATTGCTATCTTAATATCGACCAAATAGGGGGTTTCCGACAATGTTTGAAAAAAAGTAGCATGGAACCATTAGGTGAGTTGACGCTGTGTAGGCAGCGAAAATACAGCAAAGATGGGCAGAAGGATGGTGACTCACCAGATTCCTGGATAGCGAAAACACTGGGCAACAACTCAAAATAGAAACAGTTTATTTACTTACAGTGGCAAACAGCAGTGTAAAGAACCCCTTGGAGCAGCCAGCCTTACGGGCTTAGTCATAGGCATCTGTATATTTCTCAATATCAATTTAATTCTGAGTTGTTAAACATAGTGAACTTGAGAAGATGTCGATGCTATGGAATCTCCTGAGATCATGACACCTTTGTGTCCTAACTCTTATTCAATCCAATTACCCCTTTGCATCCATAGGACTTTATATATGCCATCCTTAAATACTGGGCTCAAATGCTTGTATGGCGTCATAGAACATTGTGTACTTACAAGCTTAAGGACCAAAAGCACCATTGTGCATGAAGGGGTTAATAATCCGTTAAGATAGCTTTTCTCCGGCCGTATTTTGCTAAGTTACATTAAGTTGTCAATGCTGCTCACTGGCTCACACTGGGTGTGGCGGATGCTATGCTCATACTGTGACAAAGGGACATTCATTTAAGTAAAATAAATCTGAATCTCATAAATGTCATTCTTGATCTTGATTTGCCAAATGGATTTACATTACACAGACAAAGTTGTATGAAGATAAACCTAGCAGACCTTAACATTTACCAACTCACTTGAGCAGCAAACTATTTTCTAATTTTCTCCAACAAGTATTGTCCTAACTGATACATTTAACATATTGCTAAATCGTAGAGAGTGTTTCAGCAAATGGGCTCAAATACTGGATTCACAGAAAATGGTTGGCAATAAATCTGAAATATAGTCTTCCCATATCAGATTTTGGGGGTCAGCAAATCAGTGCCAGCAGAATCCTGTATGGGGAAAGCCAGTTTAGGTCAATTATAATCAACAAAATGCAATGTTCCCATTGATAAAATCAAGGCCTACCAAATTGTTTACATTTAAATACATTATTTGAGTCACATACAGCAAATGCTAGAGCTTATTGATAATAATAATTTGAGTGTATTTTTTTCAACCACATCTAATTATACATAAAAAAATGAGTAAATAAAATATTATTTTAATTTGGTATAAGATGAGAAAACATTACATTTTAGATTAATGAATGCAGCAGAGAGGGGTTAATGCAATTTAATTATGCATTGATCTGCAATAACTGGAAAATATGCTGTGCTTAGGAAAACTCATATCTGCAGTTGGCCCAAGATAAGTGTAAAAACGAACTCAGATGATTTGGGCATCTTCCAGATTAAAGCTCTTCATCACTGCAACCTAATAAGTAAAATCCTTTTAAATGGGAACATTACCTAACTAGTGTATTGGTCTCACTTTAAATGGATTGGAACACCTAAAACCAATTAAGGGACAGGCTAGATGAGCCAATGCCTTCTTATCTGCTTCCACCATCTATATTTATTTTTTTCACATCAGCACCATTTATCTTTATTAGCAGTATATAATAGTATCACATACCTGTTATCTACATGTATAGATTTAAATCCATGATGCATATACCTTACTAGACTTGAGCCCGAGTACTTGGTAGGTACAGATCGCAACACTCTGAGTTACACCATGATCTGATAATTGATCCCCATTGACTTGTATGGGGATCTTTGATGGCACAGAAAGTTACCAATAATAGTGGTAAAATTAAAACGCTTAGGGGATTATGTACAGAAGTAGTGCATGGTAATATCATAATACTATTGTATGGTATGTAGTGCATAGTAATATAGTCATGTAAAATAGCGCAACATGTTGGGAATTGATGAACAAAAACATGACATTACTGTAATCTAAATCTTTCAGAGATTTCAACTTTAAGTGCCTAAATTCAGGAACTTTGATTGAGCTGCAGTACTGCTTCCACCAAATTGGATTGAGGTTGTCTGACATTTCTGTGCTTGTCTTGTTATTACATGGGCTGTGCTGGTGCTAAATGCATGTTTTGGTGTGTATAGCATTAACCTCCTGACATGTGCAAAACTAAAATTTTCGTTTAGTTTTCGTCCATTCGGAAAAAAATGTTATTTATTTAGTCTAAAACGAATTTCGTTCATTACTGCATTCGTTTCAGATGAAATTCGTTCATTATTTTCGTTTCATTTTATTCGTTCGTACGAATTAATTGACCTACATACATTCCATAAACCGAAAGTCTATAAACCGAAAGTCATTCGGTTTATAGACTTTCGGTTTATGGCATGCATGTAATGCTATTGATATTCTATAAACCGACTCTATTTCGGTTTATAGAAAGCCAATAGCACGAATGGACGAATTATTTTCGTTTATTAACCATTCGTTCATAGCATTACATGCATTCCATAAACCGAAAGTCTATAAACCGAAAGAAAGTCAGTTTATAGACTTTTGTTGTTTGACTGCAATTTGACCCTAGAGGCAGTCAGAAACATTACAGTTAGAAAAAAAGGAAAAAGCTAACCCTAGATCTATTCACCCTAGATCTAGGGTTAGGGTAACAGGTGGGTTAGCATTAGATTTAGGATTAGTACAATGGTTAGATTAAGGGGTGGGGTAGATTTAGGGTTAACGTTGGGGTCAAAATGTCACTGTAGGAGAAAATAGTTAGGAAACAAAAAACACTACTCTCGGTCATTGCCCTATTACTTGAAAAAACAAACAGAAAAAGATGGAAACATTGGTATTTCTAAACGCAGGACAAATATTATAAACTACATAGATGGGTTCTTTTTTACAGTTTGTAATGTGTAAAAAAAAATCAAGTCAAATTTTTATAATATATTTTCATCATATTTTATGAATTTTTTAATAGTAAATTATATCATATGATGAAAATAATCATATTAAATGAAAGCCCCAAAATGATATATAATTTGTGTGGGTGTACTGAACACAAAGAAATATATTCACAGTTCAGCAGACAAAAATAATGGAATTCTGGTCTTCAAGGCACATCAAATGCAGTATAGAACTCTGTCACTAAGGGGATAAGCGGTCATTTAGCCAGTTCCCAGTCTTCCGTTATATTCTTCCTATAAGAAATGGGGCTGGATACTCCCAAAATGTCTCACAGCCCCCAATATACGGTAATAAAACTAAACAACCCCTCCGTGATCCTCTGTTAAAAAGAAAGCTCCTGAGTCTGGGGGCCAGTAAAACATTGGCTTGAGGAAAATATTACATTTATGAAGGCAGTATAGCATGGTATTATTTGATAAAAATAAAGGTGATCTTAGGTTTAGTTCCACTGTAAGGAATCCTGCAAGAGTTTAACACACTTAAGCACTCCTGGAATAATTTTACAGTACAATGTACATCCTCAAAACCAGACATGATTGCTTTCAATACAATTTACATAAACTGTTCTATACACTTTGATTTTGCTCACCTCTTTGGCACAGATTGCATCAATTTTAGAAAGCATGCTATGTTTCAAATGATATCTGTAAATAGTATGAGACACATAGAATTCAGTTTAAGTGACATTAAGAGCTCAACAAGGCTGCTCTACAAATATATGAAGAACTATTATTTTTGTATTTGCAAACCTCTACTTTAACATCTATCCGTGCCACATCATGCTTAAGTACCTGTTAAGTACCAAGATGCTTCAGTCTGTGATACTTGCACCGTAAGTTATGCCAAGTGATCAAGTAAATGATCCTACTGTAAAATGACTAAAGAGCAGTTTGCAAATCTCTGTATTTTCAGGATAACATCAATCTGCTCTGAGAACATTGTGTAAGTTTAAGTCAGAAAGAAAGGAAAAATGCAACGCAGAGAACCTTTTGGTTAATGACTAATGAGAAGAATGTTGTTATCATCACTAAAGGAAATTTCTCATAGGGTTTTGTTCATGAAGCTTCGCAGTCAAACTGAATGGTAAAAATAGACTCAAATGCCCTTTTCTCATAAGTAAAAAGGGTAGTTAAGGTTAAGCCGAAATCATCCAAATTCCTGCCAATAAAAATAAAATTAAAATATATTATATAAAATATAAAAAATTAATAAATATGTTGTATTAATATATATATATATATATATATATATATATATATATATATATATAACATCATTTAATAACATTCATTATTAAATATTAAAATATGTACAATAATAGCATAATAATTAAACAAATAAATAGAAATATTATTAATTTAAGTATAAATAGACAATATATAAAATATTTATTACCTATAAATGCTATCACATAAAATAATACATAAATACATACACATATATCACATATAATACGTAATACAATAATATATTGCATTAAATAAAGATAGTACAAGAAAAAACAACACATTTATCCCATACGCTAATCGGTAACCCCAATAAAAGTTTGGGAATTCCTTTGCATCTATTTGTGTGTACAGTAACATATATTACCATATTAGCTCAAATATAAGACAAGGTTTTTTTCAAGGTAGTCTTATAATGAGACCTCCAATAAAAATAGGATCCAGGTGCCCCGCAGAGCTACTGGGGACCTAGATCCTCTTTGCATGAAGTCATGTGGACATCCTCCAATGTAGCCTGACACTTCTGCAGGGGCTTCTATGATGGAACGTGAGTCATGCTTCCAGCATTCAGTCATAGAAGCCCTGGCTGAAGTGTCAGGCAGCATTGGATGTGGCCTGTGAGCAGCATGCAGCCTAGTGGCGTAATCTCAAAGTCTGGGAGTCAGAGTGCTGTCTGGGGGTCAGAGGGATGTCTGGGGGGAAGATGGCTAAATTTGGGGGGAAAATTGGCAAGTGTGTGGATGCATTGGCAAGCATGTGAATTAATATTCATAGTGATATATTCAGGCTTTTTCTTTTGTATGTGGACATAGTTGGTATAGTGTAAAGTGGGCAGGTGATGGCTGGCAAGGAGGGCAGAGGGCCAATTGTTACCCTCTACCCTAGCTTATGGGCTGGGGCTGCACCACTTTTTACTTCTAAATGCCCTAGTGCTTAGGTGTTGAACTGAGGTCCTCCAGCTTCTGCAGAACTACAAAACCACAAAATTCCACACAAGCTTTCTAGAATAATGGAATTATTCCAGTTGTAGGACAGAAACATCTGGAGGGCTGTAGTTCCATGTCTAGGCCATAGCGTGTAGCTCTTTCCATCAAATCATTGTGTTGGTCTATCAATCTCTGTACCTTACCGGTCAGTATATCTATCCTGCCTGTGTATCTGTGTATGTCTATCTATCTCTGTGGGTCTCTATGTCTTTCTGTCTATCAGTCTCTGGAGCATATCTGTCAGTATATCTGTTCTGCCTTTCTGTCTGTGTCTGTCTCTGATGATAATGGGTGAGCTGATGAAATTACAAAACAAAACTATCAAAACAGAAATACACAAGGTTATCCACAGTCCAAGCTGTTAATAAAAAGCATTTAATGTGCATGATTTGATTCTCCCCTTACACTTGTCACCTTTGCTTATCTTTGCTTATTCCTATATTTTATTCTTCTGGGTATTGTTGATACCATTGTTATGTCTTATTAGTCATGCCTCTGGATTTTCTATGTATGTTTTATTTTCAAGGCCAAAGCAGTCCTCATGACTGCAGCACCAGAAAATCATATGGTCATAAAACATTTAGCCCTTAGAGAAGCAATTGGTAAGCAACCATTATACCACCAATCTTAAACTCTGTGGGGCACATCCCGAACACAAACAACAGATGTATATATGTTAAAATCAAGGAGGGTAATGGTAAATTCACATATCATTTTAAATATGTTATATTAATATAATGTTAGAGAAATTGATGTCACATTTGAATGAGGCTATCCAAGGGACTGCACCTTGGGATGGGGAGCACATGGATCAAGGCAGGGTTAAGCTCAGGCTTTTAAGATGTTCATATAATATATTTGGATTTACAAAACCCTGAAAAAGTATTAACATTTACTATTTGAGCCACAACATGCAAATTATTATTTCTCTCAAAATGCTTTGAGAGATGTTTTCTTTATTGTAATTTAAAGCATATAACAATTTTACATCTGTATATTGCATATCTGCTCGCAATGATGTAATCATCAATTATTCAGATTTAAAGAGAGAGAGACAGGTTAATATACAGGGGTTAGGATGTGGGTCATAAATTAATTGTCCAGCAGTTGGTAGTCCAACCATCAATTTCGGTTCAGAATATATTATTGTTCATAAATAGCAATCAATATAAAGTTGTACAGTCCCATTAGTACCAATACTGTGACATATGTAACATCTATCAATTATAATATACCGTATTTGCTTGATTATAAGACGACCCTGATTATAAGACGACCCCCCAAACTTTGGATATTCCTTTAGGAAAAATACTAAAAGCCTGAATATAAGACTACCCTATAGGAAAAAAGGTAAACTTGTATATATTCACATGTAAATTGCTTTTTTAATAAAATATTATATAAAAAAAATGCATTTCTTGTGTTTATTTCTTTTTATGTGCCAATTCTGCCTCTCTCTTTCCCTTGCCCCCAGCTTTGTCTCACTCCCCACTCCCCCCTCACCTGTCTCTTCCCCCCACATGTTTCTCTCTGCCCCCCTTCCTCTGTCTCTCCCCCCCTTCCTGCTCTGTCCCCCCTGTCTCTCTGCCCCCCTCCCTCCCTCCCCCTGTCTCTCTTTTGCCCCACTCCCTCCCTCCCCCTGTCTCTCTGCCCCCCCCCTCCCTCCCTCCCCCTGTCTCTCTGCCCCCCCCCCCTTACCTGTACTTCAATCCCTGGTGGCTAGTGGGGGCAGCCGGGGGATGTCTGCACGATACTTGCAGACATCCTCCATGCTACCCGACACGGCAGTCTATTATGACAGCTGTCCGTCATAATAGTCTGCCGTGTCGGGCAGCATGGAGGATGTCTGCACGTATCGTGCAGACAACCCCCAGCTGCCCGATTTATCCTGGTGGCTAGTGGGGCAGCAGAGGATGTCTGCGCGATGAGCGTAGACCTCCCCTGCTGCCGCCCGGCACGCTCGCCGGGACTTCTGTGACGAAAGCAGAAGTACCCGGCTTCTTCACAGAAGCCCCGGCGGTCGTGCCGGGCGGAAGCAGGGGAGTCTGCGCTCGTTGCGCAGACATCCCCTGCTGCTAGAGAGGGGGATCCAGGTCCCCTGCAGCTCTGCTGGGGACCTGGATCCATGTCTTATAATCTGACCTCAATTTGAGGTCAGATTATAAGAGACCTCGATTATAAGCATTTGCTCTGAAAAAAACCTTGTCTTATAATCGAGCAAATACGGTACTTGTTGAAAGGTAAATGAGCTTTCAAAAATTACTAGTATAGGACATAATCAGTTTGGTTGGAAACAGGAACTCATTGTGAAGGGAAGTCGAGTTGGGAGGTCATGTTGGACTTTGCAGACGAACATTTACTCCATTCAACTACAATCCTGTATGGGTGGTAAGTCCCATTATGTCCTAAAGGGGGGGGGGGGGGGGGGATACCACGAGTTGGACTCAAGGGCAGGTGAATAGACATCATTGGCCTATTCTTTGAGGAGGAAATAGTAGGGAATTGTCAAATGCACCAGTCAATAAAAGTTGAATTTTGATAAACTGATCTCAGAACTAAGAGAAAAGTTAGCATCCTGAAAAGGGATGGAAGTTTCCCGAACGGGATGTATCAACATCATAAAATCTTATATACCATATTTGCTTGAATATAAAATGACCCTGACTAAAAGACTTTAGGCTTTTTAGAAAAAAAAAGCCTGAAAAAAGACTATCATATATGAAAAAAGTGTTACTGGTAAATATGAATTAACATGCCAATTATCCAAAATGCATCCACACACTTACCTATCTAACCCTCAGATTTGCCAATCTGCACACCAGAATTCCCTAATCTGCTGCCAAATTGCCCCCAACTTGCCAATTTGCTGCTAATCTGCTTCCACACTTGCCAATCTGCTCACACTCATTCCAGTATGTTGTCAATATTAAACCTACTTGCCAATCTGCCTCACACTTGCCATTTTGCTGCCAATCTGCCTCCAGACTTACCTCTCTGACACTCCCCACTTGGCAATCTGCCCTCACACATGTCAATCTGCCCCACACACTTGTCATTTTGCAGTTATCTGCCCCAGACTTGCCAATGCTCCTCCAGACTCCCTGGTGTCTAGTGGGGGCAGTCGATAGATACGTGCAGACATCCACTGATGCTGCAATACATTTCCACAAAGGTTTTTATTACGGAATGCCAGTAGGTCACGTAACCATGGAGTTACGTTGTAGAATTCCAGGTGGTAGTGCAGGGAAGCATTGGTATTCTCTTAAATGCTTTTTTTTTTTAGGGCAAAAACTCTGCAGGTTCCGGGCAAATACCCAAGACAACTCAGTCCATTGCTTTCTTTATATGTCTGGAAGTCGGGGAGAACAAGGATTACAGGAAGGAATTTGAAAAAGATCCTAAATTACAAGGGTCTTGGGTTCCCAGACATACCTATACATAAATCATGTTTAATTGCTCTTTTCCGTGCATGGGATCATAAATTGAATAAAAATATTGTCTGGCATTCTATTGAGACAGCAGTTAATAATACTATTAATTCTTTCTTTTTCTCCTCTGTAAATCCTAATAGAGATAAGATCTTTTGTAATTTCACTCCTATTGGCAAGGATATTTTGAGATACATGTTCACATTTAAAACAGCAGGACCTCACCTAGTTGACTCCACTTGAAGTGCTTTCAAAATATATATACAATTTGGACGTGGAAAAGTGGATATACTTTTTTTTTTTATCTAGCTAGCATACAGAGAGAAGGCACATATACAGTAATGTCATGAAACAATCAGGTAAATTGTGACATTGGATAATTATACATAGAAGTAGTACAGGGATGTAATGTGTGATGTAATGGCTTATATGTTTTGTACTGTTGGAAGTCCTGTTACTATGGGAGTCACAGTGAAACATGCATGTCCCATATAGCAATGCAAAACAAATTTAAACATTTACATTTAAACCACGTCTCCAGATACTGGGTGACCAAGAGGTAATATACTCTATGAACCTTCCTGCTGAGGGTGGCTGCTCGGCCTCACTCAGCGGGTTGGGAACCACACCTGGAACATCAACTGGTCAATCTTAAAGCAATGTACCTTGGATCATGTGTATATCATTAAACAGTATACAGTATAAGGTCATTGCCTTGTAGGATCTGGTCCATGTATCATGGAGAGTTTTGGAATGTGGCCCTGATTTGTTTTGTTTTTTTGGTATTGATGGGAAGGAAATCTATATAATATTTCCAATCCCCAAAAATGTTTTGTGTGGCCTGATGGGTGTTTTGACATGCCAGTTCATTCTGAATAAAAAGAACAATTTGTCATGAAAGACCCATAGAGAGGGTTATTCTTTATTAATACATACCTGTAGTTTGGTTTTATTGGCTACAGCCATTGGTATTCTGGACAGTTTCCCCCTGGGAGAGGGGTTAGTGGTGAATCCAAAAAGCGCAAACACCAGGGCAAATCCAGGGGGGTGACACCATGAGTTACCACACCGGGTGACACCAACCCTAGTGACGCCTCTGGGGATAAGCAATGTAATCTAACAAGAATAAAATGTGAAGTTACACCAGTATTTTAATGTAAGGAAGAAGTTTTTTAAGCAGAAATCACTCAACCCCATGAAGAGGAATATAGAAATACAAAATATACACAGGGCAGGAGAACAGTGACACCTTTTTTTTTCTCTCCCTTTCCCTCTCCATCTCTATTTCTTCATTCCACCGCATAAGTTAAGTTATAGGAATAGGTTAATTGATGATGCAAAAAGTGGATACATCTGAGGCGCGCTGATTAAAAAGGATAATCTTGCATATTTTGCAATATAGGGGTATCCTCCATAAAACCTCAGTCATCCCGACCTCCAAAATATATCAAGATTAGTAGGAATAGCCGGGAAATGCCAAAAAGGGGAAGAGAGGGAGGGAAGAGAGAAAGATAAAAAGAAGCGTGATCGGCACATGATATGCACCTGATATGTACTTTTCGTATATCTTAAATTATTCCCAGAGGATACTACAAAATGTCCTAATTTTTTATATGGGACAATTTGTATATATGTAAGTTTGTATTATCTTGTTATATGATATGAAAAAATAAAATAAATGAATAAGAAAAAAAAAAAAAAGAAAGAAAGAAAAAAAAATGTTAAATACAGGAGGGGTTACAACAACAGTAGTGAAGTTTCATCCAACCGTCAGACTGGACCTGCGCATCAGATTGTTTCTCCTAGTTGAGATCCCAATTTAAAATTCAGAAAAGGTTATGAAGAAAAGATTTCTATATTGATAAAACTTCTGTATAATATAATAAAAAAACATATACAAATATGATAAACAGAACACCCTGGCTCAACGCGTTTCGTCTGAGTGGCCAGACTTCATCAGGAGCTGGGTGAAAGATAAACTCTACACTAGTGCTACACATATACCCCCCTCTCCCATTGTCCAATTCTGTCCAGTTTAATCATCTAATTGATCATTTCCAAGTGTGTGTTTTTATTTGCGTTCCGCCTTCATTGGCATTGAGTTCCAGCTTATAGTGCGCAAGTATAAGCTTTTGTAAAAGCATTATTTAAAATGCGCATGCGTTAGACCTCTAGATGAAATGTCCATTACCGAAAATGAATATGCGCATGTGTCGCCTTTCGTAGTGTTGAATCTCAAGACGAATTGTCCTTTGTCAAAATGTAATGTGCACATGCATTGTCTGTCTTTGACGAAAAGCTCCACATAGCTGTTTGCCATTCGTTTCTTACAGCTGAAATGTTCGTTTGTGTAGATTTTCATATGTATATTTCGACTTTCTATTGATGTCCAATTATTCTCGAATAAGTTCTCATGGTGCTTTACTATTTCGGCATAATTCGTCTACATAGATAGATTTCATGCTTAAAACAGTTTGTGCAAGTTCTGTAAAGTAAAACAAAACACAGGATCTGCTGTACATTTTCTGTATCTTAGAAAATGTTTATAAAAAATTGTGCAAAAATATATATATATATATACCTGAACAATACAATCTTAAATATAAAAGGGAGTAAGAGTAATAAATCCTATAATATTATGAGGCATAACTATTTTATAAAACCTTAGAGAAAACATACCATATCAAAATCATGGTTAATGCCAAACAGTGTCAATATGCCTAATTTAAAAATCCACAAGCCTTCTTTCTGAGCTAATTTTTTAATGTGTTCAACCCCCCCCCCCCCCCCATAAAACCAGTTTTAACATGTTCTAATCCGCAACATTTAAAAGAACCAACTAAAATCTGGACAGTTATTACAGTGAATTGGGGCTGGATGTTTGGTGCATTTGGTACGTATTCCATACATATGTTCACAAATATTGGATAACTTCCTACAAGTTCTTCCTACATATTGTTTTTTTCATCAACATTGGAGCATATAAACTACATTCTTTGTGTTACAGGTGATTTTTGTTTTAAATTTAAATTCTTCTCCTTTTGTCATATTTCAATTTTTCTTGGATTATACATAAAATTATTGCAATAAAAACATTTATAAATCCCACAATTGCTTTGTTTCTTATGAACCTCTTTTTTCAACATACTAGGGGCAAGAATGCTCTTAAGATTCCTGGCTCTCTTATAGATCACTTGTGGGTTTTTTGGAATAATTTCCAAAATTGAAAAGCAATTAAAATGCTTGTGAATTAAACACACTCAAGAAAGCTAATTCTGGGGTTTTTTAAAACCAGATTGGTCTCTATTTTTGGCTTGTCGATCACTAGACTATATCTAGCTATCTTATCCACTTCTTGTGAAACCCTTTTTTGGATTTTAACTTGGGCTCTCAACTAGGTGAAACAATCCAATGCAGAGTTTCAGGTCCACGGTTTGATTAAAAGTCACTACTCTTGGGGTAACCCCTCCTGTATTTTTTTTCCTCTTTTTTTCTTTCTTTCCCTTTTTTTTTTTTTTCTTTTTACACTCAGACTCCTCAGCGCATCACAGCATCACTATACAGTAAAGCGTATGAGGGCCAGCGCTGCTTAATCATCCCTGTGTCCTTCAGTGCCCTTAAAATAATTAAATTTCCGTTGTGATAATAACACCAAGGAATCCCATTCAGACCACACCCAGTCAACAGCTAGACATAAACACAAACAAAACAACCTCGTCCCCGAGGCGGGCGGGGGGAGGGGGGGGGGGCAGCCAGCCATCGGCCGCAACAGTATCAGCCTAACCATCAGTATAATAATAGACAATCAGCGCACAGGGTAACAGTCCACAAAGTCAAAGGTTGTTTAGCCATTGCACAATGTGATCCTCTTTCTTATAGGTTAAATCTGACAGCCCTTTCTCCATACGTAACTGAAGTTTGAGCTGTTGCTCAAAGAGTGTTTTTTGAAAGGGCAGGCTATTTTTCCAGTTTCTTGCGATCAAAATTTTTGATGCAACCATACAATGAATTGCTAACACTATTTCATTCTTTTTATCCAGAACCCAGTTAGTATGTAGTAAAGCTGCCTCCATGTTCCATTTCAAATCTTTCCCAGTTAGTTTTTTAAAAATCTCAAATGCCCACAGCCATAGGTTCGCTACCAATGGGCAGCTCCACCAGATATGAGCATAAGAGCCGTCTATGTCTCCACAGCGCCAACAGTTCTTTAGGTAGAGTGTATACATTTTTGTTAGTTTTGCTGGAGTTAGGTACCACCTATTTATTACCTTAAAGTGACATTCAACCAAATTAAGACAATGAATATTTTTATTAACCGCCTGAATCGACCTACACCAGTCTGATTCAGAGATATTAGTTTTTAGCAATTTATTCCAAATGCCTATAATTTTGAGAGAATGGGTATGTGCCGGTATAAACAAAGAATTAGCCTTAGCCGTGATCTTATCCGTTTTTTTGCCTGAAAAAATCAAATCTATAGTATTGGACAGATCTTTGGGACCAACAAACAGCGATGTATTCAGGAAATGTTTTACTCTCAAGTAAGTAAAAATCTCCGATTTTGGTATATGGAATTTCTGCATCAGAACCGCAAAGGGGCGAATTCCATCATCTTGTAATATTTCATGAATATTAACTTGTTCTTTATTAGGCCATCTAGTCAATGATAAGTCCTGAATGTTGTTTTCTAAAGTGCTTAATTTACAGCATTTGGGTATTTTATCAGCTAGTTTTAAAACTTTTTTTATATCGTTCCATGCTTGAATGGTCTGGCCTAGAACTAAAGATTTATTTAACAGTAGAACGGTATTATGTTTTCCACTGTTTAGCCACAGAAAAAATTCTAAATTCCCACACCCTACGGATTCGGATTCTATCCGGTACCAGGGTTCATCTGTCTTTGATTTTTCCTGCAGGTTGTAAATGTGGCCTAACATGTTGGCGAAATAACAGTTTTTAATCAATGGGTAGTTTATACCCCCCCGTTTGGTGTGGAGAGCAAAGAGTGAGGAGGATAGTCTCGGTTTTATACCTTTCCAAATAAACGCCTTAAAACCCAATTGAATCATATCTAACCAGGGGGAAGGGACTCTCAGTGGCAACATCCTAAATAAATAGGACCATTTTGGTATAATGTAAGAATTTATTGTTTTTATCTTTCCCCACCATGATATTTCTGCCATTCTCCACTCTTTAAGCATTAAATTCGTTTGTTTCAATAACTTTAAAACATTTAATTCTATTGTCTTTTCCACCTGTGATGGGATAATGATACCTAGATAGTTTAGTTGGTAAGTGGTCCAAATAAAATTATAATTGTGTTTCAGTTTAGAGATGCTTGTCTTATCTATATTAATATGGAGTGCCGTGGTTTTTGTTTCGTTCAATTTGTATTTTGACACAGCGCTATAATCCGTCAGTTCTTTCATTAGATAGCTTAAGGACGTTGAAGGAGACAGTAGTGAAATTAAGATATCATCAGCATATAGAGAGACTTTTAATTCACCAATTTTAGTCTTATAACCCTTAATATCAATATTATCTCTTATATTTATTGCCAGGGGTTCCAGTGATAAAATATAAAGAAGGGGGGATAATGGACATCCCTGTTGGTGCCATTCTGTAAATTAAACCAACCTGCGCATATGTTAAGGCCCACCGTTCAAGCAGTCGGGGCCGAGTAAAGAGCCATGATCGCGCCATGAATCCACCCCTCTAAACCAAAGGATCTCAGCACACCATCCAAATATCCCCAGCTGACCCTGTCAAACGCTTTTTTCTGCGTCTAAAGACAGAGTCAGGAGGGGAGAGTCCGAACGGGACGCTTGATTAATGATGTCCAGGATTCTTCTTGTACTATCATTTGCAGATCTCCCCGGAATAAATCCTTTTTGGTCTGGATGAATTAAATTACCTATTATACGCTTAATTCTATCAGCCAATATGGCTGCGTAGAGTTTCATGTCTGTATTTATCAAAGATATTGGGTTTATTTGGTTTCAATATTGGGAGCACATTAGCCTGGAGGAGTTCCTTAGGAGCTTTGACATCTTTAGCTATCTCATTAAATAAATTTACTAATGGGGAAATGATTATTGGTTTCATTGATTTATGGAATTGATTAATGAAACCATCGGGAGCAGGAGTTTTATATCTGTCCAGATTGTTAATTTCCCTCTCCACTTCTTCTGCTGTGAATTCAGTAGAAATTTCAGCCAGGGCTACTTTGGAAATTTTAGGTATATTTGTTTTGTTTAAATATTGTTCGATTATCTGAGAATTTGTATTTAGCCCAAGATTGTATAGATTCTCATAGAAGTCGTTGAACTTTTGCCCTATTTGTTCGGGTGCAATGTAAATCTCCTGTCCGTCTACCAGTTTTTCAACTGTATTCTTTATATTTTGTTTTTTTAATTTGCTAGTCATAAGTTTGCTTGCTCTGGTGCCCTGGTAGTACGATTTTGTTTTAAGCCTATTTAAACACACTAAAGTCCTTTGTTCTAATTTATTATTAATTTTAGTGTGCAGTTCTAAAATTAGCTTTTGTTTTTCTCTAGACGGTGATTTTTTATTAGCAGTAGAAATGTTAAAGAGATCTATATATAAATATGCCAAATCCTTTCCTTGTCTCCTCTTCTCATTTTTTTCTAATTTTATAATGTATCCTCTGAGTACGGCTTTGAAGGTGCACCAAATGGTAGAATTGGCCATATTGGGCGAATAATTTTCCCTAAAAAAGTATTTGGACATTTCTAACAAAAAATCAGTGTTCTCATGTGATTTTAGAATATCCTCCTTCATTCTCCATGTGGTTTGACCCTTCTTCTGAGCCTGGGCTAATTCCAATATTACAAAGCTATGATCCGACCAGGTGTTTTCTTGAATTAATGTTTTGGAAATGTCTTTAATACTACCGGCCGAGATCATAAACATATCAATCCTTGAGTATGAACCATGGACTCTAGATAAGTGAGTGAAATCTCTTTCTTTTGGATGAAAAAGTCGCCAAGCGTCAAGTATATTATATTTTTGGCACACTTTCCCTAATTTTCTAGATTGTCTGAGAACGACACTTTCAGATTTCAAAGGGCCCTGGTATTTCTTGTCCATACTGGGATCTGAGACACAGTTAAAGTCGCCTGCTATAATAAGTACCCCTTTAGCAATCTCGTCTACTCTATTCATTATCTTAACTAGTTCGGCCACAGGGTTGACGTTAGGTAGGTAGACATTAACCAATGTGTAAATTTTATTCTCTATTCTACATACCAATATCACATATCTAGCTTCTAAGTCGGGTTCAAATAACAGTACTTCCAACTGTAGGCTTTCGGCAAAAGCAATTGTCACCCCTCTTTTTTTTGGGGACAGTAGAGAAGCTTGATAACTTTTCGGGTAAGCTTTATTTTTCCATTTTTGTGAATCAGTTTGTCTCCAATGAGTTTCTTGTATAAATCCTATGTGGCATTTCGTCTCAGAAAGGGTTTCGTACAGTCTGCGTCTTTTATATGGAGTGTTTAAACCCTGTGCGTTAACTGAAATAATTCTAATCGTTGTCTATGGACCAAACCGCCAGCCCCCCCTTCCCGCCCGCCCCAGCACCACATACATTCATACCAACATTCACCCAATTATCCCAGCGTGGTGGGCCCATATAAGGGTCCGCCACGCCGCACACCATACCACAAAAAATATGAGAGAAAACTCTCAGATGAAATGCAAGGCTGCTAGAGCCATGCATAACTATGTGGACCAACCACATACAGCGGGTGGATCGGAGGTGTCCTTAACCTAATGCAAATAACCCAATTTCAATACTTGTAATTAGTAGTGTACACTCCTCCATTAGCCCCTAAATGAACTAACTTAGTCCCTAAGTAAACTTATACATCTTCTTATACCCCTAACCCGTGTTTACAAACCCTTCCCCTATAAATTTCCCTTATCATTTTCTTTGTTCTTTACCTATTAGTTCCCTTTCTCCTGTATTTAATGTTTTATTGCACTAGAGCTGGCTCTCTGTGCCTTTATTTTTGTGAGTGTATCCATTATAAAGTACTTCTTGATATTTGTTATATACAGTGCTACACTATTGTATGTTTTCCCAAATGTCCACCTATGTCTATATGGAGATTCCCAGTTCAAGATTTTGAGTGAATCTTCAGTTCACAATATCCTGTTTTGTATATGTACCACCAGTCCTACTAAGGACAGCATCAATAAGTGCCACGAAGACAGTTCATTGGTGATTTTAGTTATAATCGGGGTGTAATTAAGTGAATATAGTTTCTGGGGTTTCTTAGGGATCTGGACACCTAGATATAATAGGGATGTGAGTGCCCACTGTAGAGGGCTTATGGGCATGTTAGGGGGAATGAGGGAGATCCGTAGGTATTGTACTTCTTATTTAGAATAGTTGACAGATAATTTGCTTTTTACCAAAATCAGTAATTATGTGGTTGATAAGGAGCCAATCTCTAGCAGATTTGTCTACATTTAATAAAACATCTGCAAATGCTGTGGCTTTGAGTGATGAAGATCCTACTGATATACAAGGAATTTCAGGGTGTCTGTGGAGAATAGGGAGTAGTGGGTCTAATGCCAGGTTAAAAATCAAGGGTAAGAGGGGGCACCCCTGATGCAGCCCTCTTCCAATGGGTATTGGGTCTGAGACATTTCCATTTACTTTCACAGTGGTAAAGGAGTCTGAGAAGATATTTTGAAAAAAGTGCTAAAAAATTGGCACCAAAGAATCTTTATTTTAAGATACTGATTATGTGATGCTATCAAATACCTTAGTCGCGTCAAGACGTATCAGTGGGTTATGGTGAGGTGGAGGTCCTATTCTTCATCCGAGCACCGGGATGTCACTGACACCCGGTGCTCCAACAGGGTCAGAGTGCGAGGGGCGGAGCTTTCTCCCCTGCGTGAGGGGAGAAAGCTCAGCCCCCTCGTGCTCTGACTCTGTTGAAGCACCGGGTGTCAGTGACATCCCGGTGCACACTTTGTTGGACAGCTCAGAGGTGCGGCTACCGCTGCCACTCTCAAGCGGGCCGCACCTCTGTGGCCGGCGGGCCGCATTTGGCCCGTGGGCCGCATGTTGGATGCCCGTGCAATAAGGAATCGTATTGTTGTTTTCAGATCTTTTCTAGTCTGGAAGTATAGCTAATGATATGGCCCCATAGGAGAGCTTTGGAAGTATTCCACAGGAGCATCGGGTCCTCCTCATGGGCCACGATGAACCTCCAGTCTCTATGGCGTTGAATAGTGGGGCCCAGTTTTAAGGTAATATAAATTGAAGAATGGTCTGATAGGACCTTCATGTGTATTATGGCATCAGTGGTGTTAGCCAATAAGTGTCTAGATAGCAGTAAATAGTTAGTTTAGTTGAGTTTAGTATTCACCATATGTCTGTCATACTTAAGTGTCCTAGTACAAAATTGACCTCTTCATCTGCGTGGGCAGGATTCATTCTTCGACCTTCCAAGGTCGAAGGCATCCCCTAGGCCACAAAATTCTCCATCGGAGTTCCTCTGTCTATCGGTGGTGAGTCTGAGTATCCTGGGGTCACTCAGAGCAGTATTTCAGGCGCAGAACTCCACCAACAGTGTCAGAGTGGCATCACATCCCTGTCCACAATGCCAGATTGCCACCAGATGCCTTTCCCCTACATTATATTGCTATACAGTGATCTAGTTAGGGCAGCCTGAATGTATGTGTAGGCAGTGCAAAGGATATACTGCCAACAATGGTAGCACTAGCTCTACTGTCGCCCACGTTAGTGTGGTGCAGCACCCCTCCAGTCTGCCGTCCTAGGCCTAGACCGAAATACAATACACCATCAACCATAAGTTACGAGAAAACATTTCACCATGTCACCACAGAAAGTGAAAGCCATCACTTATATACCAATAACCTTGAAATATCCCCATAAAAATCATCTATTTTCTTATGTTATGTGGATTTGAGCAGTACTATGGTTTATTATCATGTCCAGTGTAATGTAGTTCCATTTAACATCCCCTGAGAACCAAGTGCAGAGTCTTCACTTTGCGCATCAATGATAGTGAACTTCAGCTGTCTTTTCTAATTGAAGAAACAGGTTCAGATGTGAATATATTGCTGTAACATGGATTTCCCAGATTTCCCAGTTTTCAGGTAGTTCCTGTTATTTAACACTTTTGCTGTTAGGGTGATAAATTATAAACTACATTACAGGATGTGCCACTGCTGACCCTTCTGGAAACCAAATAGTTACTGTTATCCCCAGAGGATTGTTTTTTAAAGCAGCTAGAGTTCTCATCTTATAGGAAACTGTTTACTGCCCATGCCATATGATCCACATGCGGTTTCAAAGTGCTTGTGATAGCATTCTACAGAAAAAATAATCAATCAACTACATGAAATATTCATTTTACTGTACTTTCTGAAACTCTTGGTTTAATTGCCATTCCGAAAATGTGAAAATATATTATCCAACTTAACAGCCTAACACCAAGTGATAAGACAAACAATTATTGTTTGTTTTGAACATGATTATAAAATGCACCAAAAATACAAAGGTCTTTACTATTTCAAAAAGTGAAAAAACAAAATCAAACAAAAAAAATAAAGTTTTGCTCTGCTCCGCTTAATGATATAACAGTTTTCTGGTTGATGTAATGCTATGCTTTTATTAGTTTTCCTAAATGGT
The DNA here is from genome assembly GCA_036172795.1 of Pelodytes ibericus. Lineage (NCBI taxonomy): Eukaryota > Metazoa > Chordata > Amphibia > Anura > Pelodytidae > Pelodytes > Pelodytes ibericus. The sequence continues at coordinate 44,557,754 of CM069861.1, forward strand.
TGTAAAATATTGGATTGATGTTGAGTCTATGGAGACAATAACATGGTGGGTATTTTTTTTATAAAGAAAAGGTTACAACCCTACTTGTAACCTGAAAATAACTTGATATTAGTCATTCAAACATAAAGAACGTATAACTATTTTTTGGTGTCTGAGGTAGGGCTGCCACCTTTTCTTCAAAAACTTTTTACTGGATTGTTGGTAAAATACCAGTTGTGTGACATTGCTAGTCTAAAGGGTCTATTAATTAAAATGTGAGAATAGCTCGAGGAAGTCGACTTTGGAGATCAGCTTTCATTTTGAGACTAGTGGGTCCATTCACTAAAATTTGACTTTGGAGGTCAGCTTTCATTCTTAGAATAGTAGGTCCATTTTATAAAATTAGACTATGGAGGTTGACTTTCATTTTGAAATTCAAATTCGGCACCCCAGTTTGGCTAAGTCTCAAAACTAGCTTTGATCATTTCACCTCCCATTGCTTTCAATGGGGAAGATGCGAACCTGGGTTCTTTTTCTAAGTCAAACTCGAGACTTAGGAATTTGACTTAGTCTCAAAATTAAAGTAAACCTCTAAAGTCAAATTTTAGTGAATTGACTCATTCGTGTTACAGGTATGGAGACCTGAAAAGTTAATTCAATTTGTGCCTGTTTGGTATTATGTCTTTGAAACACATGGAACCTGAAGATCTAAGAGACCTTAAGCACTACTGCCAAAGGATTACTGCTTTTACCAGGATGAATGGAGAGAATATCCAATTATTCAATGCAACATAAATGATGTTAAAACAACTGGATTCTACTATTAGAAAAAAAAAGATTAAAAGCTATTAACATCTCATGGCTGTTAATAGCTGGAAATGATTGACAATTTAATTTCTTCATAATGATTAGATATTTAATGTGTTCACAGGTTAGCCTTGATTTCAAACCAACAGTCTAATTGTGCATTTGATTGATGGTTTAAATAGTTAGGAAACAGCTGACATTTAACGGGTAATTTGATTCCTGCATTAATTTAAGCATTTTCCAGATTATATCCTGTAAAATCAATGTGGAAGGTACAGTTGCCATATTTTCATATATATTTTTTATTTTGTTGCTTTTCTTTACGTTATTCCTAGCATTACAGCTCCACGTTCCTCTTTCAAAAATTAATCATTGCCATCCACGGAATCATAATCACTGTTGATGGAGCGTTTTGACATTTTCAGATACAGAATTAGTTTTGAAAGATTAGTCTAGTGATTTGAAAATTGGTTTGAATGACTTGCTAAAAATCTGTTTCTAGCAAGATGATATTGTTGTGTTGTTTACAACAATAGTATCTTATTTCACTTTAACATACATTTTATCATGTCATTCATCATAAAAGCATGTTCGCCTAGTTCATACTGTGTTCAGACATCACCAGTGTCTAATATATTCGTAAATAAGGGTACCACTGGGCAGTATCTGAATTGTGGTCCACAGGATATGAAGTTATAAATTCTCTAGCCCTGATGCACACAGAGTTCCAAAAGTGATATAACGCTGATGATGGATTGTCCATGTTTGGAATCAGAATTTCAGGCCTATGTAAGCTGCTATAATGCACCCAAGGAATCTAACAGAATTTACAGAATTACAAAAAAAACTTGGTTCATCAAGATCTCAGCAATCTTCATCCTAGTTATCAACAAGAGGAAGGCAGAAGCAGTAATCAAACTTCAGAGAGTGGTTATTCCATCTACAATTATGACAATACTATGATAAAAAGAGGAGCAAATATATAGGAGAAAACACAAACAAAATAATAGTATAATAAGTCTGTTCAAAAATGGTTGTTAAACAGAGCTTAGCTATGCTCTCACAGAACCAAAGGGATAATGCATGGACTGCTACCAGTTAATGAACATCCTGAGCAAGCCAGGCAGATTCCTGTAAAAATTAGTCAATGGCTTACAGCTAGTGAACTTTTCATTAATGTAAGATGGAAAAAGTGCCAGTATCTTCAGAAATAGGTGCCGTTTAACAGATCCTGCTTTTAACGCCTTTTAACAAATTACAAATCATATGAAAATGAATCATATGAAAATGGAAGCAGCATCCAAATCACCAGCGATCTCCCAGTATTAAATGGAGTCTGATTCACATCATCCTTATTGTGTATGTCATTATCTCTGAACAATTAGCATCACACTTATATGCACAGGTGAAATGAGCAGTTCTATCACTTAACATACCTGTTAAAATAGTTGTGGGCCCCATGAGTGCACAGTGATACATCCAATATACCATCTGTGGGAGGAATGGAAAGGAGAATTAATCAGTTATGTGAACCATAGGTGTCAAACAGGGCACATTAATGCATCATGTGAAAGACAGGCATCAGTATAGATACAATTAAACATCATACCATTACTCACATCTGATGTCAACACATGGATTGGCCCTCACAGCTGCAATTTAAGGTGCAGACATTAGAAGTGCGCATGAGAAGACATCAACAGGTGACAAACATGCAACAATTCCCTTGCACAAGCGGATTGTTTACCTGAAGGGACACCAGTGGATAATTTTTATAGTGCATTTTGTGAATGAAGGGTACTTTGTTAATACTCACTTGGTAGCTGCAGGATGGGTGTACACGACATGTTAGACATGGGTGGTCAACTTACAGTAAAGTGCGTGGCTATTAGCCACATCCAAACCTCTGGACCCATCTGTTCACCATCCACAACCACATCAGGAAATATTTCCTCCTCAGCAGTCACACCACTATCCCCTGCTGTAGGCAGACAATGCCAAAGTGCACTGTTATGTAATATACAACAGACAATGATGATCAATACCTTCATCAATGGGTACAACAGGTACCCACCAAATTTATCAAAGCAAGTTTTTAATACACCAAATGTGTGTTCAATTACAACCTTTTCCCGCTGTTGTACCTGAGTTCTGATGCAGTGTGTGGTTTCTCAGTGGGGTCATGAACCAAGGTAAACATCCATATCCCTTGTCACATGTAAGACACGACATGATACACTGTAATGAGTACATGTGAAATGGATATTACCAAAGTGATGTAATTAGAGAAATTGGGTTTTTTCTAGGCACTCGTGGAATAGACAATTGGGATAAAAAGATGTATCTATAAAACATGAAATAAAACTTCAAGGTCCGGGCATGCCTCCGTGACATCACAAGTGACATTGGGGGATCTCACAATTTTTTTTGCAGGGACCCACAGAGTCTATTATTAAGACCCTGATCAGGTATCTGCAACTGTGACCCTGGTGATGGTGGTTTGGTGCTTGTTTCTTCTGGGACGTAAGCACCATGCAACACAAAGGGGTTAAACTGACACACCAATACCAAGTATATAGCGTTTATACCGATCAGCCATAACATAACGACCACCTAGTATTGTGTAGGTCCCCTTTAGATGCCAAAACAGCCTTGACCCATCGAGGCATGAACTCCACTAGACCTCTGAAGGTGGGCTTTCAGTCCTGTAAGTTGCTAGGTGGGGCCTCCGTGGATCAGACCTGTTTTTCCAGCACATCTCACAGATGCTTGATTGGATTGAACTATTGGGATATTGGAGGCCAATCAACAACTTGAGCTCATTGTTTTGTTCCTCAATATATTCCTGTGAGCAAAACACAAGAAATCAAACATAAATGCTTTGCCTAAAAGAATAAAAATGGTTCTTCTCTCACCTTTGCTGACAGTGCTGAACACACCCAGTCAGCACTGGACTTAGGAATAGCTTGACTAGATTAAATGAGATAAAACCATAAAACTATTTTAATCAATAAAATGACTAATATGATCCATCTAGGAAAAGACACTGATCAGCAATAATTAAAGTCACATGAAGTCACATGTACGAGCCTAAATCTGTGTATGGGGAACTGTAATAAATAACTGAATAACAAAGTAATAAAAACCTGTGGTCAGATCACGTGGAATCAGCATGATTTGATAAAATGACTTAATGCCTTATAACATCATGTACATGTGGCACTGTTAGTCTTGTTTGTCTAAATAAATATTCCTTAATTATTTTATTAATAATTTAGCATAATTTAGCATACAGCAGAACACGACCGCAACACAACCACAGGGACAAAATACCTTCCTATTTTACATTTACAGAGACACTCCTGCCTGGCACTCCTCCTAAGGGGTTCACTTAGCAGATACATTTTTATTTATTATTGTTTGATGCTCTTGGGAACAGATTATTATTGTAGGAAATATTACTATTGTGGACATGACCCAGGTCAACTATAACACTTGTTTTCACTTTGTTTCACTTAATTCTATGTGTGTTCATAGTTTGTATTCACCATACACCCGCCACACGATTATGACCAGTGACAGGTGTGTTTTCTTTGATGTGGCAGCATCCATTTTTTCAGAAATCTTTACCATAGCTACACTTATAGAAGCTATTATATATGATAGCATTTTTTTATAGTTCCATAGTGTGATGTTCTAACATGTAGACTGATACTTTATGTGTATTGCATTTTATTTACTGTATATCGATTAGGATTTTTTAAAATGTTATTTTTATATATATAGATCTATTTTTTCTTCCAATTGTCTATTCAAATGAGCCCCTAAGACAAACCAAAATGTATTTTGTTTCTCATAGTCACAATGGGTGGGTGTGACATCTCCATGCATACAGAGATGGTGGTATACAGAGCTTCCTAGATTATCGTTTCATTTGAGTTAGCTACACTCTCACCAGAGACTGCTACTGTTTGCTCATCTGTCACTTCTCTTTTCATAGTGATTTAATGATTAGATGTTTGGATAGTGATCTTACTCAGGAGTCATGTATCAGGTATTTCGCTGTCAAAATTGGTAATGATAAATGACTCCCTCAAGATGACTGCATTGTGGTATGAGCCAGGATGCCCTGACACTCATGATGCATGATAATGCTTCTGGTTTCCATATACTCCCTACGTGCATGATGGGGCCCTCAGCCCAACATTAGCGCAGTCTTTGGCCACAAGAACTTTTGGCATCCATGCCATCCTATAAAAGGTCAACACGACCTCATGCCACTCTGCATCCTGTGTTGAAAGTGACTGGCCCAGGCCCGCATCAGGTCCATCCTGGCCTCAGCACCACGATGCTGCTTCAGCCCCCATGTGCCCCAGACTTTAGAAAGGCCTCCAGCCTGCACCCCACACTTCCCCTAATGGCCATCAGATGGTAACCTGTGCGTGCATTAAACCCTGATCTGTTGCTTTAACAATGGAGAGTGAAGCATCATTTTTTGGTGTCATTGGGGGGGGGGGGGGGGGGGGCAGACTTACTGCCCTTCAATTTTTCTCAGCACCAATTCTACCTTGCTCTGTGTGGTTTAGATCCCATGAGCTTGTCTATCCCTCCACAGCTATACTACTCAACTCCTGATCTCCGACTCCCATGATCTTCTGGCTTCCATCCTGACTACTCTAATATCTGGCTGTTCCTGCACTATTCTCCCTCTAATTGTAATCTATCCCACTAATTACCTTAAAGAAACTCCTGCTGCAGTCGCCCACAAAAGACTATTGCTTTCTACTCCTGCCGGCTTTTCCTGTATCCTACTATTAGCAGAGTTGTGTGCCACCTTCTGGTTAAGGTCTGGTATTGCAACAAGCATTACACTGCTTGTCCTCTACTGGTGGTTTCTCTGTGCTACATTGAGAATGTTGTTCACCACCACCTAGTGATTAAAAATCCAGTACTGCACCTGCCTGTTTTATTGGGATTTTTCTTCAGTACCAGTACCAGAACAACTCTGCCAGTGATACCTTGTTCCAGATTACCTCTTGCCAGTAATTGTGACGGGTACCTATGACTGAAATCCCCAAACATCATCACTTTTCTGGGCACTCATACCAGTGCTACATTCCTGAGGACCTGTGCCAATTGGTCTACCAGGGGATTAGTGTTATTGTAACAGTGTTACTCCTGATCCTAACACAGATCCTGTCTTTTGTGCTGGTATAAACCCAGGATGGCCACACGGAAAAGCATAAATGTCAGAGTACCTTTCCAGGATGTCTCTTTCAAGTATGTGCCTAGGCACTCTGACCCCAGCAGGCTCAGCCAGCAATGCTCCTTCGTCATCCCTCTGGGCATACAAACTGTAAGTCTGAATCTCATTCAGAAAATAATATGCCTCTCACTGGAGTTAACAATGGGTGTGATGATGCTAGTTGGGTTATATGAATTATTTGTATTTAGATCTGATTGCTGGGATCTCACAGGTGTATTGCAGGATTCAGGTCACTCTGGTCCATGTTAAGGTATGCTAATAAATACCTCCATTTCCATGTAATATATGCTATTACTGTGTATTTGCAGCAATTTTTCTTTTCATGTATATCTTTGTATGTGGGTATTCCTTCCTTCTTTTAGTGGTTAATCTTTGGTGTCTTTGCTGCACATGTGTTTTGCTGCTTTACACTCTTTTTTAAATGTTTCTTGATGTGGACATTGTTCCATATATGGAAAAATATAATCTTTTGAATAAATATTATAATGATGGATATTTGTATCTGAAATTATATTTGGTGACATATGCAGCCATTCCTATGCAAACAAAAGACTTTAAAATAATGTGTAGTATTTGACATTTAAAGTAGAATTATTTAATTGCAATGGGCAAATTCTGTATGTTTCCCAAATTTGGAGCTTTTTGGAAGTATTCAACGTGCATTGGGCAGCAAACAATTGAGGATGTTCGTAGCGAAATTGTCCCAATCCGAATGCTTTGGTTTTTGAAACAGTCCAAAGGACTGATTCGCTCCCAAAATCAATGATATTGATTAGCCAGATTTCAGAAATTTAGGAAATGTTGCTACTTTTCAGGCCAGAATGGTCTATATTGGCTACACCCTTAAGTGTTACCAAGGTTGCTGCATTTAAGGTCTGATTTCCAGACTGGCATTCGGGAATTTGACTACATTCAATAACCAAATACGCTGTACTACCGAGTGGGTGAGACGGTTGCCATGTATATTTTAATGCCTCTCTATTCTCATCAATTATTTTTGCCTGTTTTGGTAATTAACCACTACTTGGGACTTACTGGATTATCATTATTGGACACATGATGCTGAGTCCTCCTCCCTTTTGCTAGAGGCATTTGTTTGTTCTTTTTTTTATTCCTTTTGATTATATCTTTTTTATTGTTTTTTTTATATTCTTTTTAAGTTTCTTTTTGTTGTTTTTTCAGATTTTGTGATTGTTCAGCTTTTTTCTGTTTTGTTATATTGTCTTTTTTAATAATTGTTTTGGGGATTATTCTCACTTGAGTTTCTTTTTTTTTAACTTTTTTTTTCCCTCTACTTTTTCCTTCCATTTATTTATTGAAGTTTTTAACCCCCACTTTTTCTCTTTTCTAGTATTATTCTTTTCTATCCCTCCATTTTGTCTCCCCCTATACTTTTCCTTGCATTTTTTTTACAATACTTTCTTGCAAATATATTTACATATACATTTTCACTGTGCATGTCTGTTCTTTTAGAATATATTTTTGTATATTTTAGATGCCATAACATATCTTCCAAGAGCCCATGTGACTTTAAAGCACCCTGAACATGCCATAGATGTGTTACTTTCTGGACAAATGTCCTCCACTGTTACTAAACGTAAAATATTTGTTCAATAAGTTAAAATGAAGTTTACTTTAAATCTGCTCTACAAGTACTAAACATATCGTAGTAGACAAAACACATGTGATGAATTTCCTATGCAACCAGTATCGTGAGGTAGAAATATGTCTTTTGTATTGTATGTAACATATTTTTCTGTTCAGGGCCTATTCCGCTAACATCAAAAGACATATGACTAAAACAGAAATGAATACCATGTGTCTACTTATCCCATTTGCCAAGTAATAAACATGAAATACATTTGACTGTGCCATGTTTACAAAAGAAATAGAGCATTCGTTTAGAAATATTGTGAAATCTGTAGTTGGAATAAAGACCATACACAATGTTTATGGAAACCATGTATACGTTCAGAATATATTTCCTTTGGTTTGAGATTTTGAAACATCTTTTGTCTATCTTTGAGCTATCTTTAAAGGGACACTACCACTTACACAAGCTGTAACTAGGTAATCTGGTCATTTAAAACAAACAGATATATAAATCATTTGCCACTGTTACATATATGATTGAATTAATTGCATATAAAAGGAAAAAATAAAATTAGGTGCTTATGACCTGGCATTTTCTGCTTCAGAATTCTGACTTATAGACTGTATTCTGTGTCCCCAGCCCCAAAGTGAGAAATTTGTGATGTAAAGTCACTAGGGGGTGGCATGGGTGTAGGAACCCCCAAAAATCTGGGGGGGACAGCATTTTTGCTCGCCGGGTATAGCAGCAGTAAAAATAAAGCTTGTCACAGTGTATATTATATCACCAAGTTCCCACCAACGTTACCAGGATCCTTGGTATACAACAGATACATTCACAGCACACCACCTGCATCAGGCAGATGCATTTTATCACTGTTACATGAAATATAGTCAGCGAGCTGTGTGTACACCATAAAACATACATCAGTATGAACCTACCACTTCTGCTGGAATGCCATTCCATGTATCCACTACCCTCTCAGTAAAGTAATACTTTCATTAGTCCCTGACCTTATCTTATATCTATGATAGCCTTATACCTATCCCATACATGCTTAAACTCCTTCACTGTATTAACCTCTACCACTTCTACTGGAAGGCTATTCCATGCATCCACTACCCTGTCAGTAATGTAATCCTTTCATTAGTCCCTGACCTTATCTTATATCTAGGATAGCCTTATACCTATCCCATGCATGCTTAAACTCATTTACTGTATTAACCTCTACCACTTCTACTGGAAGACTATTCCATGCATCCACTACCCTCTCAGCAAACAAACATTACATTTCTGACCAGAAAATAAACTGTAAAATATGAAATATTTCCAGCATTTCCAAAAGCTTAAGGTGGACCCCAAATATATGTATATAACTAGTAACATTTATACCAGGGCTTGACAACCTTAACTAAGTTTTAGGAGCCAGGAAAAAAATCTAGGAGACAGACAACATCACATACACACAATCACATGCAGTCATATACAGTCAGTCACATAGACACATATACTCATACATACAGCCTGTCACACATATACATACAGTCGTTCACAGACACACTCATACATACATACATACATACATACAGTCAGAGCGCAGTATTATTGTGCCAGTCAGATACCAGTAATATTGTGCCAGTCAGAGCCCAGTAATATTGTGCCATTCAGAGCCCAGTAATATTGTGCCAGTCAGATGCCTGTAATAGTGCCATTCAGAGCCCAGTAATATTGTGCCAGTCAGATACCAGGAATATTGTGCCAGTCAGAGCCCAGGAATATTGTGCCAGTCAGATGCCTGTAATATTGTGCCAGTCAGATGCCTGTAATATTGTGCCACTCAGATGCCTGTAATATTATGCCAGTCAGATGCCTGTAATATTATGCCAGTCAGATGACTGTAATATTGTGCCAGTCAGAGCCCAGGAATATTGTACCAGTCAGAGCCCAATAATATTGTGCCAGTCAGATGCCTGTAATATTGTGCCAGTGAGAGCCCAGTAATATTGTGCCAGCCAGATGCCCAGTAATATTGTGCCAGTCAGAGCCCAGTAATATAGTGCCAGCCAGAGCCCAGTAATATAGTGCCAGCCAGATGCCTGTAATATTCTGCCAGTCAGAGCACAGTAATATAGTGCCAGCCAGATGCCTGTAATATTATGCCAGTCAGAGCCCAGTAATATAGTGCCAGCCAGATGCCTGTAATATTATGCCAGTCAGAGCACAGTAATATAGTGCCAGCCAGATGCCTGTAATAATATGCCAGTCAGAGCACAGTAATATAGTGCCAGCCAGATGCCTGTAATAATATGCCAGTCAGAGCACAGTAATATAGTGCCAGCCAGATGCCTGTAATATTATGCCAGTCAGATGCCCAGTAATATAGTGCCAGCCAGATGCCTGTAATAATATGCCAGTCAGAGCACAGTAATATAGTGCCAGCCAGATGCCTGTAATATTGTGCCAGTCAGATGCCTGTAATATAGTGCCAGTCAGATGCCTGTAATATTGTGCCAGTCAGATGCCTGTAATATTGTGCCAGCCAGATGCCTGTAATATTGTGCCAGCCAGATGCATGTAATATTATGCCAGTCAGAGCCCAGTAATATAGTGCCAGCCAGATGCCTGTAATATTGTGCCAGTCAGATGCCCAGTAATATTATGCCAGTCAGATGTCTGTAATACTGTGGCAGTCCCCCCACCCCCCTTCCCTAGTACTTACACTTCACTGCTCCGTGTCCCCCGCCGGATGTCTCCTCCGTGCAGTCTTCCCTCTTGCACGGAGGAGGGAAACAGTCACCGGATGTGACGCGACGTCACATCCGGCGGCAGTTTTTTTTTTTTTCTGGCCGTCGCATCCATAGGATGCGGCTTGCGGGAAAAAAGCGTTCACAAGCGCAATGCGCTATGAACGCGGCAAGCAGGTGCTGGGGGCACCGTTTGCCTCGCGTTGCTGGGGGGGATTTCACCCTACCTGTCCCCCCCACATTTTTTCCTGGGGGGATCCGTCCCCCCCATCCCCCCCGCTTCCTACGCCCATGGGGGGTGGGACCCAAAAACACTATGTTTCACAAAATGGTGCTGCCTAGTGACACTTGTTTAGTTATATATTTTATTAAATACAGTCACATAATAAAACCAAAAGACATGTCTGAAATCAACAATACAAAATAACAAAAAATAAACCCTTTTAATTTTTTTGTTGGGAGTGTCCCTTTAAGTATTTAATGTAAGTAATTGTTTATAGTAACTAGAGTTGAGCGGACACCTGGATGTTCGGGTTCGGCCGAACTTCAGAAAAAAGTCCGGGTTCAGGGTGGAACTTGACCCCGAACACTTACCCCATTGAAGTCATTCATTCATCAAAGACATTCGGTTTATAGACTTTCGGTTTATAGAATAGAAATAGCATTACATGTATTCTATAAACCGAAAGTCTATAAACCGAATGTCGTTCGGTTTATAGACTTTCGGTTTATGGAACACATGTAATGCTATTGGCTTTCTATAAACCGCAATAGAGTCCCCATTCATAAGAATTTCTTATGAATGGGGACTCTATTTCATTTTATAGAAAGCCAATAGCATTACATACAATGTAATCGCCGAACCCCGAACTCCAACACGGACATAGAGTGAAATGTCCGTGTTCGGGGTCCAAAAACGCGGTTCGGTTCTGAATACTAGAAATGAAGACAATGATAGTTGTTCAGAGGTTAGAAGCATGGGCATCTGCAGAAATGTTTTCAGGGGGGCATTATTTTACCATCATCTTTTTTGCGCAGCACCTCTTTTGGACAATGTCATGAAGTGGAGGAGCTTAGTCATTAGCTGTGCAGGCAAACTAAGGGTTGATAAACCTGTTGCAAAAGATTAATAGAAAGATCAAGCTGCCATTGTCTGATTAGCAATTTCTAATCTGTTGGTATGTTAACACTATGCCCCACATTATTCAAACACACATGATCAAGGCACTTGCCACAGCATTTGACTCAACGCAACGTGGTTGCCCCAACACCAGATTTAACGCACGGCACCAACTACAGCACCATATTACACTCACAGCAGTTGTCACAGCACTTTATACCACCCACAGTGCTAGATACCATGCACAACGCTAGCTACTGCACCAAATTGCACCCTCAGCTCCAGATTTCACGTGTCACAGCACCAGCTATAGATATGGCACAAGATATAAACCCACTGCACCAGATTTAAACCAACCACACTAGATATAACCTCACTGCACCAAATATAGACCCACTGTGCCAGATACAGATCCACAGCACCAGATATTAACCCACGGCACCAGATACAGATCCACAGCACTTGATATAATACAACAGCACGAGATTTAAACCAACCACACTAGATATAACCTCGCTGCACCAAATATAGATACACTGTGCCAGATCCAGATCCACAACACCAGATATTAACCCACGGCACCAGATATAAACCAGTGACACAAGATATAAACTAAAGCACCAGATAAATATCAAGAGCTATAGCTGAAACTTCACAGCAACAGATACAACAACATAGTAAAGATATAACTCCACAGCACCAGATACAACACTATAGCACACAATATAAGCACACAGCAACAGATAACACCCAAATTCCTAAATCCATGACATTTCTTAATCTCTTTTCCCCTTTTTTATGCTTTATTCCTCTATGTTTGTCATAACTTTCCCCATCATTTTATGTGTTTTATTCCTCCATGTCTGTCCATTCTTTTCCTCCTCCATTATATATTTTCTGCTCCCTGTCACCATATTGTCTGCATTCTGTCTCAATCAATCACCTCTTTTCATCCTCCATTATCTTTTCTGTCCCATGTCGTCCCATTTTGTTTGCAATCTGCAGCCATTTATCACAACAGTTCATCCTCCATTATTTTTTTTCCCCATCCCCTTGTCACAATGTTGTCACATTTTTTTTTGCAATCTGCCTCCATGATCCATCTATATCATGTCATTTCATCCTTCATTATCTTTTCTGCCACATTCCCTTGTCACCATGTTGTCCCATTTGATTTTTGCAATCTGCCTCCATGTATGACTCAATTTTATCCTCCATTATCTTTTCTGCCCCATTCCCTTGTCACCATGTTGTCCCATTTTGTTTGCAACCTGCCTCCATGATCCATCTATATCATGTAATTTCATCCTTCATTATCTTTTCTGCCACATTCCCTTGTCACCATGTTGTCCCATTTGATTTTTGTAATCTGCCTCCATGTATGACTCAATTTTATCCTCCATTATCTTTTCTGCCCCATTCCCTTGTCACCATGTTGTCCCATTTTGTTTGCAACCTGCCTCCATGATTTATCTATATCATGTAATTTCATCCTCCATTATCTTTTCTGCCCCATCCCCTTGTCACCATGGTGTTCCATTTTTTTTTTTGCAATCTGCCTCCATGATCCATCTATATCATGTCATTTCACCCTACATTACCTTTCTTGCCCCATCCCCTTGTCACCATATTGTCCCATTTTTAATTTGAAATCTGCCTCCATGTGCATGATTCATGCAATTTCACCATTCATTACCTTTTCTGACCCATGTGACCAATAATGTCATTCATTCACATTTCCTACCTGTATTCTGCAGGCAGCTGGCCTGGTTCTCGGTGTGTTGCTCTGCTCTCTGGCTGCACGCACGTGAGGGAAGCATGGTGGCTGCTCTGATGTTGTGATGCTCGGGGCCGCTTTAAAGGGACTGCATATTTAAATATGCCACAGCTTTCCTATTAATATGCCAGTGTTATTTAGCCATTCATTCACCACAGCTAATTTGTCCATAAGTAAGTCAGTATTATTTTGCCATTTGCCAGTATTACTTTTGCCAATAATATGCCAGTATTATTTTGCATTAATATGCCCCAGCCAATTTTCCCAATAATATGCCAGTATTATTTTGCCAGTAATAAGCTCTAGCCAATTTACTCAATTATATGTCAGTATTATTTTGCCATTTAATATGCCCCAGCCAATTTTCCCAATAATATGCCAGTATTATTTTGCCAGTAATAACCCCTAGCCATTTCACCCAATCATATGTCAGTATTATTTTGCCATTTAATATGCCCCAGCCAATTTTCCCAATAATATGTCAGTATTATTTTGCCATTTAATATGCCTCAGCCAATTTGCCCAATAATATACCAATATTATTTTGCCATTTAATATTTCACAGTCAATTTTCCCAATAATATGCCAGCATTAATTTGCCATTAATAAGCCCCAGACAATTTGCCCAATAATATAACAGTATTATTTTGCCATTTAATATGCCCCAGCCAATTTGCCCAATAATATGCCTGTATTATTTTGCCATGAATATGCCAGTATTACTTTTACCATTAATATGCCATTGTTATTTTATTAATAAGCCACAGCCAATTTGTACAATGATATGCCAGTACTATTTTGCTAAATAATATGGCAGTATTATTTTGCCACATAATATGCCAGTATTATTTTGTCATTAATAAGCCACAGCCAATTTGTACAATAATATGATAGTATTATATTGCCATTATTAAGTCACAGCCAATTTGCAAAAAAATATGCCAGTATTATTTTGCCATTTAATATGCCAGTATTCATTTGTCATTGAATATGCAGAAGATGCAGACTTTCGGCAGCAGTCCACATGCTGCTGTGTGAAACAATTGGCAGCGGGGGGGGGGGGGGGGGGTTAAAAAAAGGGGAATTACAAAAATCCAGCCCCCCACCTGTGGACACCCATGGTTAATGTGAACGAAAATTTAGAATTTGCAAGGAATAAAAGGTTACAAATGCTTATGGCAGTATTTGATTATGAGAATGTACTATATGCATCTGCAGCACAGATCCATCTCAGTAAATCAAACACTCCGTGGAATTCATTATACCACTTTGTACTTACTTTGCAATTACACTACTCATCATTGCTATGCTAAAAGAACTAAACTGGCTGCTGCTTGACTCTTGCTGTTCCCTTTCTTTTCTAGTTTACAACCGTTGTTCCACAATACATGAGCAGTAAATTCACTTCACCTCCCCACTCAACCTGTTAGCTCAGGTTGATATCCAGCACCTTACCTAAAACTAACCTAACCTGCAGCTGAACAACCAGATCTGGATAAACCTAGAAATATAGAATATATTGAATGAAAAGAACCATTCAACCAATCTAGATGCCCATATTTATACCCATGGGCGTCTGCAGGGGGGGGGGCAAGGGGGGGCACTTGGATATTCAAGAAAAAAAAAAGTGCCTTTGATGTAACAGGGAGCTTAACGCTGCCATTAAGCTCCCTGTTACACGTCTCCTCCGTGCATGTTCCCTCCTGCACGGAGGAAGGAAGCTCCTGTCGGTTTTTTTTTTTTTTTTTTACTTTATAGATGCTGCGTGACTTCAATAAAGTAAAAAAAAGGGGGAAAAATTACTGGAGCTTCTTTCCTCCGTGCAGGAGGGAAGATGCATGGAGGAGAACACCGGAGAGCAACAACAAGGAGGTAAGTGCTGGGGAATGGGGGGGGGGGGGGAGGGGGGGCAACAAACGAGCAAAACCTGGCATATTGAGAGACAAAACCTGGCATATTGAGAGGCAAAACCTGGAATATTGAGTGACAAAACCTGGCATATTGAGAGGCAAAATCCTGGAATATTGAGGGGCAAAATCTTGGCATAGAGTGGCAATATTATGGCATATTGAGGGGCAAAATCCTGGTATAGAGTGGCAAAACCAGGCATAGGGTGGCAAAATCCTGGCATATTGAGGGGTTAAATCCTGGCATATTAAATGGCTAAATTGTGGCATATTGAGGGGTTAAATCCTGGCATATTAAATGGCTAAATCCTGGCATATTGAGGGGTTAAATCCTGACATATTGAGGGGCAAAATCCTGGCATATTGAGGGGTTAAACCCTGGCATATTAAATGGCTAAATCCTGGCATATTGAATGGCTAAATCCTGGCATACTGAGGGGTTTAAATCCTGGCATACTGAATGACTAAATCCTGGCATATAATGACAGTAAAAATATCCCCCCCTCCCCCCCCCCCCGAAAAAAGTGTACAGTGCTGTATTTAGCGCAAGGCAAACAAGGCACTTGCCTTCTATGCCTTTAAGGGGTGGCACAAAACGGAAAAAAAAGGAAAATTGGGGAAATTGGCTGGGGCATATTAAAAGGCAAAATAATACTGACATATTATTGTGCAAATTAGCTGAGGCATATTAAATGGCAAAATATTACTGCACATTATTGGGCAAATTTGCTGTGGCTTATTAATGGGAAAATAATACTGGCATAAGGTAAAATAATACTGACATACTAATGGGCAAATTGGCTGTGGTACATTAACCCCTTAAGGATATCAACCCATATATTTTTTTTAAAGTACACACCCTAGGCTATTTCAAATGGTGGTATTTTAACACTTTCCATGTACTAATTCTACCAAAAGCCTTTGCCAAAGTTTGTGGTAGTCATTTTTTTTGTGGTTTTTATCCACATACATTGTAATTCAGACATGAATTTACAGATTTTGGTATGTTTCACTGCCAAACAACAACCCAATATGTGTTCAACAACATCTCCTGAGTACAGGGATACCATCCATGCATAGATTTGTTGGGTTGTTTGGGGGCTAAAAGGCCACATTTTGAAGGTGCGCATTTCCAACTTGGAATTTTGACGTGAAGTCAGCCTGCGCCCCTATGTTTCATTTGAGACTTTTTTTGAAGCCAGACAGTGTGTTTTACCCCAAAAAAGCATATATTTTATAAAAGTAGACACCCTAGGCTATTTTAAATGGTGGTATTTTAACACTTTCCATGCACCAATTCTACCACCAGCCTTTGTCAATGTTTGTGGTAGTAATTTTATTGTGTATTTTTTCCCACATAAATTGTACTTTAGACACACATTCACAGATTTTGGTATGTGTCACTGCCAAACAATACCCCAATATGTGTTCAGCAACATCTCCCGAGCACAGGGATACCACCCATGCACAGGTTTGTCAGCTTTTTGGGGGGTTAGAAGGCCACATTTGAGATGTGTGCTTTTTGATTTTCCAACTTGGAATTTTGACATGTAGGGCAAGGAAGGGGTTAATAGCTCTTATAAGAGCCTTTGTAGTACTGTACAAAAAATATTAACCCCTAAAAATGCACAGACAAGAAAAAATGTTCTGCTTTGCAGTGATCAGTGGCAGGGAAGGGGTTAATACAAAGGGTATGGCTTTTATAAAAGCTTTTGGGTCTCACAATTTTGTAACATTTTATTTAATTTATTACAATTAAAAACATATTATACAGATCTGGCTCTCTCCCTTAAAACTCAAGTGAGGAGAGGAAGGCAGATCCATATGGGTCAGAACAATATTTACCAATAGTGATCTGACCAGACGAATGAATGGTGATGCTCATTTGAGCAATCACCAAACCGTCTTTGCCACTGATCGGCTGTTACTGATCGCTATACACGCGTTCAGACAGGTTCAAAAGGTATACACGTAATCCCCTGGTGGATAAAATTAACCCATAGCGAGTGTGACAGAAAAAAATGCCGATCTGCAGCTTGATTGCTCCATATACGCTGCTTAGGCAGTGACCATATGCGCTGCTTAGGCAGTGACCATATGCGCTGCTTAGACAGTGATATATGGCAAGCAAGGGGTTAATAGTTCTTAAAAGAGCCTTTGATACACTGTAATAAATGACAGAAAAAAATGAACTCCTAAAAAATGCACAGACAGAAAAAAATGTGCTGCTGTGGAAGATCACTGCGTACACAACGATCAATGGCAGGGAATGGGTTAAACACTGGAAACGGCTTTTATAAAAGCCCTTGGGTCTCAATTTTTGCAAAAATATATTATTATTACAAACTTACATTATACAGCTCTGTCTGTCTCCCTCACTAAAACTCAAGTGAGACGAGAGAGGCAGATCTACACGGGTCGGATCAATATTTACAACAAATATTGATCTGACCAGGCGAATGGTGAGCAATCACCAAACCGCCTTTGCCACTGACCAGCTGTTACTGATCGCTATACATGCGATCAGAGAGCTAAAAAAAATCTTGACGTTAAACGTAACCCTTAACGGGTACAATTAACCCGAAGCGGTTTTAATAAAAAAGTTATCATCAGAGCACTTATCATACATGCCTGCACACAGATCACACAGATCTGCTGTGCAGGCATTGATTGGCTCCACCTAGAGCATCGGAAATGAAATACATTCACTTCCGATGCTCTTGCCAGTAAAAGGGAAGCTGAGCCGATGGGGTCACTCAGGAGAGCGACCAGTGCCTCGCTAGCGAGTCACTTTAGCAACACCGGAGGTGCTTAGGATCGTTTGCTTCCTAAGCACATGTGTGCAGGCGAGTGGCAAGTGCTGTGGATACTGTTTGGTGCTTTGTGAAGTTCTTAGGATACAATGTGGGTGAAAAAAAAGGGAATAAAAGCAATAAATGCAATTTTTCAATAACATTTTTATTACATATACAAATAGTTGAATGTGATATGAAAATAGTTGCATATAATATTAAAAAGTTTACATTTACATACAGTGTTTTACAATGCGACTTTAGAAAATCTGGGTCGAGGGGCCACTGCTAAATACTATGCCCAGCACCCACTAGGGTCTTAAAGCTGCCTTGTGATGGGGGCATGTGATGGGGTGATGGAGGCATGTGATGGGGGCATGTAATGTGTATGCAATGGGGTGATGGGGCATTTAATGTGTGTGCAAATGGGTGATGGGGCATGTCCTAGGTTTGCAACGTGGGTTATGGAGCATGTTCTGGGTGTGCAACATGGGTAGGGAGAGGTGCCCACATTTTGTCTGCCTAGGGCAGTACAAAACCAAGATACACCACTGACAGTGAGTGTTGTGTTTTTTCATGACCTCTTGTCCTTTATACTCTTGTGTTAATGAATAGGTCATTAGAAAGCCTGTTGTACCTTTGTATGGACCCTGTACATATTTATATAACATTATCATATCCACTCTAAGCCGCCATTTCTCTAGCAGGTACAACTTTTCCAGCCTTTGATCACAACTACAACTTTCCATTCCCCTTATTACTTTTGTCAACGGATGCAAGACAGACAATCCTTGGCTCCATAGGTAACTTACACTGAATAGACCACATCCTAATCCCCTTCTGCAAGTATGCTTGCAGTGCAGGTGAATGAATATACAGCAAGTGATACTGTTTCATTCACAGTAATTGAAACAGATCTTCAAAATGTTTGGTAGACAAATGTTCCATTCCCATTGAGTCTCAGCAAAATAAAAAGATGATTAAGTACATAAGGCAATTCAATTGAAAAAATATGAGGCGCTGGATAATTTAAAACACACTCTGGACATTGTTTGTTTTTCAGCATTGGCATTTTATTAATGCCTTGAGAAAATCTATTCCTAATAAAAAAATGTTGTACTTCTTTGTAAATGGCAACCATATGTTTAAGACATGAGAAGTGACTTCTATTGTGATCAGTTTTTTCATAGTGATGTGCTTTTTGAAGATTTATTGAATTAGACATAATGTAAATAAGGTCTGTTTGTGACTTCAATGAAACTATATATTTAAATGTATAATGTTCTCTTCTTGACAGCTTTACATGAATACTTTATTGGAAGTGCTGTTTATTGTGGCAAAATGTTAAAATCTGGGGGTTAAGTATAACCACAACGCACGTGCAGATAACTCCAAATAAATAAAGCAGACTCTTGACAAATTTGGAGAGTCTGTGCCACCAGAACACTACCTCCTAGTAGTGCTGGCGCTAACTGTGCTGGCGCAGCCAATGTATAAAAAAAGGCACTTCAAAGCACCTGATTAGTGTCGGATTACGTCCACCAAACAATGGGTCAAATTTACAATACAGCACCCTGGGAAATTATGCAAATGAATTGGACAGGACATGTATGGACGAGGGGGAGGACATAGATGACTGACGGCTGCTGGGGGGAGGGGTTTTAGGGGGAGTTGATAAAAGCCCTGGAGCCCTTCTCTCCCCGGCAGCCATTTTGGTTGGTACACGCATTTGGTAGCAATTTTCCCGCCCTCCCTCCCTTTCATTTGTATTATGGTATGTTTTGTATTAACTCTCTTTTGTCGCAGCAGGCGGGGGTTGGCAGTCCTTGCCAGTCGGGGATGTGGTTTGGAAGCTGAAGTTGGGGATATTAGAAGAAGAATGGTGCTCAGTCCTCCCCTAACCTTTCAACATGGAAGTTGTTTTTCGTGGACGTTCCCACTGAGCTAAGAGAGCTGGCTAGTGGTGAGCATTGTGGTGAGATGGATCAGGTTAAGGTACAGCATCTCAAGGGACGAGGAGGGGAGGCGAGCACCTTGTTTGGTTTGGTTAAATTTGCACCATGTAGATATATATGTTTAGGTTAAAATTGTTATACTGGCAAGGGCTTAGTAATTTTGTCAGGCTGTGTTCAGTTTTATAAATATATCTATTAAAAGGATGGTGGTCGGCTGATACAGCCTGATATGTGTTTAATAAAAATTGCTGTGGCCTTGTTTTACCATCACAAGTCTCGTGTCCATTTATTGGAGGGTCTCGGGATGGAAATTGGGTATTGGGAGTAGATTGGGTGTTTCTAGGTATGTTTCAGGAAACGGGCATCTATCCCCTCTGCATACATACATGTTTTTACATTATTGATTAAGCATTATAGTTATAACAGATTTTTAACATAACATTTATAAGTAGTGTTATTTTTCTCATAAAAAACATTATGTAGTTGGATATTATATTGAGCTTGTAAGAGAAGCCAACAGAAGCCAATAAAAGTGTATACTTAGTCCAGATTGCTCATGATCTTTTTCGCTTCTCGTGAAGTTGAGAAAATGGCATTTGATTTGGACATTTACCATGAGGTCTTTCTTCTCTGCTTTTTCTATTCGTGTCCTTCGTTGTTTTTGTGACCAAGGATACATTTTAAGAATAGTTTTATATATTACCTACTTTGGTATCAATACTACAGCACCCTAACTTCCTTTTTTTGTCAAGATAATGGTTTGAAAGAAATCTGGTAGATTTACTATGTCTTCCTTGATGTCTCTTATGCGCAAATTGCATCTGCTGTCTCTATTATCGAGTTCATTTCATTTTGTATATCTGATCAGATATGAATCAGATTGATTTTCAGAATGTTATGCCTGCCAGTATTTTAGTTGGTCACTGTCATCTTCCAGGGTACTTATTCTGCTCCACTATTTTGGATCTTATAATTGTTTTAGGATCAGTAAATAAGGATGTGTTCCCTTTTGTTCCCAGGTTGTCTTCTTAATCGGTGTCTTCAACATTTTGTATTTCTTCAGGTATATCTCAACTATCTTGGTGATGATGACGTGCTTGATGTGGGCTCCTTCACATGACCTTGTCTGTTAGCCATCAGGTAACTTTGCATATTATCAATTATCAGGTCAATTGTAGGTAGGTCCCCAATATTGGTGATTTGCAGAACAGTATTTTCAAATAAAGGTTTAGTGATCTGGTTTTCTGTGATAGAACCGGAGCTCTTCAAATCACGTCTACCATCTTAGGAAATCACTAAGGGGGGGGGGGGGGGGGGATGGCGGACCGCACCGGGTGACACCCGTGCTGCCGGAACCCCCTGTATTAAAAAAAAAAAAATCAAAAACGTACCTGGTTGCTGCCGTCTCCCGGTGAAGGTCCGTGGCTGTGAGGGAAGCGTTGTTCGCTCCCCTCCAGCCGCGCGGATCAATAAAGATTTTCAAACTTTTTTTTTAAACAAACTTTACTGATCCGCGCGGCTGGAGTGGAGCGCACAAAGCTTCCCTCACAGCCACAGACCTGCACCGGGAGACAGCAGCAAGGAAGGAGGTAAGTACTGGGGTCTGGGGAATGGGGGAGGAGGGTGGTATAACGAGCATACTGAGTGGCATTATCCTGGCATATTAATTGGCAATATCCTGGCAAATTAAATGGCTCCTAAATGGCATATTGGGGGTCAAAATCCTGGCATATTGAGGGTCAAAATCCTGGCATATTAAATGGCATATTGGGGGTCAATATCCTGGCATATTAAATGGCATATTGGGGGGCAAAATCCTGGCATATTAAATGGCATATTGGGGGCAAAATCCTGGCATATTAAATGGCATATTGAGAGCAAAATCCTGGCATATTAAATGGCATATTGGGGGTCAAAATCCTGGCATATTAAATTGCATATTGGGTGTCAAAATCCTGGCTTATTAATTGGCAATATCCTGGCAAATTAAATGGCTCCTAAATGGCATATTGGGGGTCAAAATCCTGGCATATTGAGGGTCAAAATCCTGGCATATTAAATGGCATATTGGGGGTCAATATCCTGGCATATTAAATGGCATATTGGGGGGCAAAATCCTGGCATATTAAATGGCATATTGGGGGCAAAATCCTGGCATATTAAATGGCATATTGAGAGCAAAATCCTGGCATATTAAATGGCATATTGGGGGTCAAAATCCTGGCATATTAAATTGCATATTGGGTGTCAAAATCCTGGCTTATTAAATGGCATATTAAGGGGCAAAATCTTGGCATATTAAATGGCATATTGGGGGTCAAAATCCTGGCATATTGGGGGTCAAAATCCTGGCAAATTGAGGGCAAAATCCTGGCATATTAAATGTCATATTGGGGGTCAAAATCCTGGCATATTAAATGGCATATTGGGGGGGCAAAATCCTGGCATATTAAATGGCATATGGGGGGCAAAATCCTGGCATATTAAATGTCATATTGGGGTCAAAATCCTGGCATATTGGGGGTCAAAATCCTGGCATATTGAGGGCAAAATCCTGGCATATTAAATGTCATATTGGGGGTCAAAATCCTGGCATATTAAATGGCATATTGGGGGGCAAAATCCTGGCATATTAAATGGCATATTGGGGGCAAAATCCTGGCATATTAAATGGCATATTGGGGGTCAAAATCCTGGCATATTAAATGGCATATTGGGTGCAAAATTCTGGCATATTAAATGGCATATTGGGGGCAAAATCCTTGCATATTAAATGGCATTTTGGGGGTCAAAATCCTGGCATATTGAGAGCAAAATCCTGGCATATTAAATGGCATATTGGGGAGGGGCAAAATCCTGGCATATTAAATGGCATATTGGAGGCAAAATCCTGGCATATTAAATGGCATATTGTGGAGCACAATCCTGGCATATTAAATGCCATATCGGGGGGCACAATCCTGGCATATTAAATTCCATATTGGGGGGCACAATCCTGGCATATTGAATGGCTAAATCCTGGCATATTGAATGGCTAAATCATGGCATATTGAGTGGCTAAATAATCCTGGCATATTGAGTGGCTAAATAATCCTGGCATATTGAGTGGCAAAATAATCCTGGTACATTTAATGGCTAAATCCTGGCATATCGAGGGGTTAAATACTGGCATATTTTAATTGGCAAAGAGATGCTGTGGCATGGTCTGTGGGGCAAAATAACATGTACTATGTGGAAAGTGACACTGGCTAGTTCTGTGGGGCAATATAGGTGCATGGCAAGTTCTGTGGGTACTGTATGGTGCTATGTTAAGTCCTTTAGGTGCAATGTGGGTGCAGAGGAAGGGAATAAAAAATAGGAATGCAAATTTTCAATAACATTTTTATTAAATAGAATATAAAATAATTTAAATAAGTATAAATGCAACTAGTTATAGAGAGATGCCTGTGTTTATAGATATGTATTGTTTTCAAATTGTACAATTGTCACCTTGTGGGGCTCCTGTGTGTCGCATAATTAATGGCTGTCCCATGTGTGGCATATTTATTGGGCCCCATGTGTGGCATAATTAAGGGGCTCTTTTGTGTGGCATAATTATGGGGCACTTGTGTGTGGCATAATTAAGGGGCGCCTGTGTGTGGCATAATTAATTGGGCTCCAAGGTGAGGCATAATTTACTGGGTTTTGGTGTGGCATAATTTATGGGGCTCTTGTGTGTCATAGTTATGGGGCACCTGTATGTGGCATTGTTAAAGGGCTCCTGCGTGTGACATAATTTGTGCGGCTCCTGTATGTGGCATATTTAATGGGCCATCTGACTGGCATTACTAAGGAATCTGTTTGGCATGGTATTGGAGGAAATCCAGGAGGGTGACACCATGAGTTACCGCACCGGTTGACACCAACCCTAGTGACGCCTCTGGAACTTGGGCCCCAAGCCTAGAATATTTCACAGTCAGTGTAGAAGATTTTAGACAGTGGATCATAAACTGTCAGCATCCTAAATCTCCTTTCTCTCTAGGGACTGAATTACATTACCTCAAAAGCTTTAAATCTCCATTTTTTTATTTTATAGTCTATGTGGCAAATTGATAAACCTCAGAGACAAATTGAATCCTGGTTACAAATTATGCTCACATAGGTTTCCAAAATGTGTAGGAAAAAGTTGTTTCAAATGATGTCAAGATCATATAGCAGAAATAATGATAATATTCACCCAGAGCTGTAAATAAGCAACAGAACAGTAAATTGTGCTCCCCTCTGATATAGTTTCATAGTGACAGTATGATGATGATGATCAGAGCCGTTGAGTGAGTTGTAAGTCTTTGCCTGTTTATCATGAATTAGAAAAACCCAGGTTTGACTCTTCCTCATTGCAAGTAATGGGAGGTGAAATGATCAAAGCTATTTTTGAGACTAAGGGCCTTATTTATCAAGACAAAACTGGTGCTTTTTCAGGAAAAAGTGCTACAATAGCAGTAATAATCATGGAAACCAATGGAATCCTATAGCAGTTTTCTCATAATTTAGCACCTTTTTTTTGCCTTGACAAATCTGGCCCCAAGTTTGACTTAGTCTCAAAAATAGCTTGGCTCATTTTGCCTCCCCTTACTTTCGATGGGCAAGATTCAAACCTTTTACTTTTTATTATTTTTTTAAAGACAAATTTAGCTGCTGAATTTGACATAATCTCAGAATGAGTTAAGAATGTTGACCACCTCGAGCTATTCTCGAATTTTAGTGAAAAGACTGACATGTGACTTCTTCAGAGATAAGATGAATAGCTGGCACAGTTCCTGCTATAGAACATATAAAGCAGATAACAATCTTATCATGGGGATGGGACAGTTCACCACGGCTGCATTAACGCAGCCACTTCACTGTCCACTCTCTCGCGATGGCCAGTTTATTGCGCAAGAGGCAATCGCTGGATCTTTCATTTCGGGACAGTTCATCAAGGGTTAGGGAGGTTAAGTATTACTATTAGGGTTTGGGGGGGTGATCTTAGTATTAGGGATCAAGGGGGTTAATTTTAGTATTAGGTTCTGGAGGTTAGGTATTAGTATTAGGGTTTGGGGAGGGTAGCACTAGTAAAAGGGTTAATGTTAGTATAATTGTTCGGGGGGGGTTTATATTAGTATTAGGGTTAGGGGGATTTAATGTTAGTATTAGTGTTCGAGATAGTGTTAGTATTAGGGTTTGGGTAGGGCTGGTTTAGTATGGGGGTGCGGGGTCACTTTTGGGGGGGGTCATTTATTAGTGGGGTTAATGTATTGGGGGTGTATGTTTGTAAGTGCTGACAGTTCAGCGCTTAACTATCAGTGCTTACATTGCCGCAGTGAAGTGGCTGCTTTGAACTTCACCACTGACAGTTCAGCTGTCAAACTGCCGCGCTGAGATGTTATATATTAAATAATAAATATCTTCTTATATTTTTGCTTTTCTAATGAGCTAATCCCTCATTTACAAACAACTTTTTTAGTCACAGCCGCTATTATTGGAGATAGGTAGATAGACAGGCAAGAGAACTGGATAGAAAATGCTACTCACTAAGGCATTTCGAAGTAAAAATCTTGAAATAAATGGAAGGAATATAAAACTTTCCAGTATTGGATTCCACTAACATAAGTTACGGGTGGTCCTTCTGTTACTAGCAACAGGAACAAATTATTCTTATTCCCACTTTATAAATCAACCACTTAATAAAGTTAAGTAAAATACAATGCAAAATAGCTAAACAATCCGACACTTGATGGTTAGGTTTCTTCAGTCATTTACATACGTAGTGTGTTGGTTGTTTTTGTTTCAGTCTCTTATAAACCAACAGGCATTGAATTTGGCAAATCTTCCAGATGCTTTCACAATATTCATGAGCATTTTAGAGTTATTTATTTACAAAGGGATTCATCCTGTTTTGAGAAAAAATAGATCATAAAAAATAAAACTAAACATTTCAGGGGTTTTCGGATGCTGCACAAATTTACCCATTGCTTCTGCATGAATAATTTCATTTGATTTAGGTTGATTCCCCTCTGTTCATATATTTTTTGGTTGGTCCGATCTGACAGGGCATGCTTCACCTTCCCAATATTTTTTAGGGGACTTTGGGACCCACTGATGACAGAACTTCATCAACCCATTATAATCAAGGGTAGACAGACACAGATATGTTAACAGATAAGACAGTATAGACAAGACACAGATATTGAGACAGATAGAGTTTATTTTTAACAAATTCCCACTAGCTTCTTATGGTATCTAGACACATAGAATGTAACCAAGCCCCCCACCTGTCACACGAAAGTAACACTCAGTGAGTGGATTATTTGCTCAAAAACTCGTGAAAAAATGTATCAATGTGTATTTGTAAAACCAGTGGAATACTCAGTGAGATGTTAAGCGCATAAGCTATGATTCGATTTGGGCAGCATAGAAGATTATATACTTGTATGCTGGTTCAAGGTAAGGCAGAGCTAAAATAAGGGGGATGATAGCTGATAAACTAAGGTAGTAGTGTATACTCATTAAAGTTACACAAAGTTTATAGGGGATTAAGAATTTTGTTTTGCTGTTTGTGATGAAAATATAGCTTGCCCGGGTGTCGTACAGCTCACCCGGGCAATGTATATATATATATTTATATATCTATATATATATATACATATGTACATCAACTAAACAAACAAACCGGCTCCACTCATAAACGATCGCTAGGAGGGCGGGTGCTCCATGACACTGATTAGGCGTATATAATTGAATGCAAAAAAAAAGGTTGTGCACTCCACTCACCAATGATAGCAAATGAAAGTGCTTTAATAAACGAACAAAGTAAACATTCACGGACTGTACACTGGAGTAAGGGAAGACCACCTTACCTGTTTCGCGTGTTCCTACGCTTATACATATGTACACCCCTAAAAATATATATATTTATATACTATTTATATAAATAGTGTATATATATATGTATATATATATACAATCCAAAAGCCAGTGCACTCACATCAAACCATTAATGAAATTCACACAGAATGTTAAAAACACCTTTCTAAGATAACATAATTGGAGTGTTTGTTACATTTTATGGCCATATATTGCTAAGCCCACCACTACGTCAAAGTACTCCAGTAGAGGTGGGACCTAACACTAAATGCTTATGCTTATTATTAGTGTTAGGGCCCACCTATACTGGAGTACTTTGACGTAGTAGTGGGCTTAGCAATATATGGCCATATAATGTAACCAAAACTCCAATTATGTTATCTTAGAAAGGTGTTTTTAACATTCTGTGTGAATTTCATTACTGGTTTGATGTGAGTGCGCTGGCTTTTGGATTGTGCATTACTTGGTGATCAGCAGCACCCCTTATTATAAATGTTTGTTTAGGTGAGTGCTTTCCATTTTGTGTATATATATATATATATATATATATATATATATTAATAAATAACACCATTGGTTACATTATATTTATAACATGAACCAGAGGGGTGTCATCTAAAATCATATTGATTAGTGGTGATGATATAAGTTAATATTGTACAATGACCACAGATTTACACTGACTCTGTAATACATGTTGAAGCATTATCACATAATTCAGGGTTCCAGAAGAAGGGAGTAACTGAAGCCCTCGTTTAGACCATTAAGAGACAGCTTCTTTTTTATTTGTTCTTTTATTGCCACGGGTGTAAGGAGTACATTGATAGATAGAGACAGTAATCTGTTTAAGTTACTACTCTGTGAGTTTGGTAATGCCCTGTCAGTTTCCATGAAGGATAGGCAGACAGGATTTCCATCATGGTAAACTTTGACATGTTTCAAACTATTTTAATTAATAATTTCCTCTGTAATGTTGACATGTTCCAGTATTCTCCTATATATAACTGTCTTATGCCCTACTGTTTACCGCTGGTTTAATTTACCAAATATACTACATAGTTTCTTTTACAATAGATAAAATTGCAAACTTCATAGCATTATCCTGAAATTAATGAAGAAATGGACAAAAAACGGTCTTGGAAGCTCTAACAAAATGTACAGGCCTGGACTTATACCATTGATTGGAGTCAGTCATGTCATGAACGGTTTGTTCTTCAAGGTGACTGTGTACCAGTCGATCCCTGGGATTAATGCCTCTGTGGACTGTGATGGAGATCTGGCTGGTGAGACAGTCTTTAAAGGACTACTGGCATGCCCCCCACAACATTTGTTAAATTAATCTTTAAGTTCTTATCAGGTAAGCAATGTAATATCAACTATTTACATATTTTACTTTTTTGCAGCTTATGCTGCCTGAACAGGTAATACTCTGGACAAGCTGCCTGAGGTTCCTGAATATGCCACACTATACTACACTATATTACTGTGCATTATGTTTTTCATGTTCCTATATGAATTGATATATGACATGCTGTCTGATTTAGTGCTGAGACCCGTACAAAACGTGATGTTAATTGGTATTTTGCTATCTATTTACAAGTTATTTTTGCAGACATAGCACATGGTCTATTTTGTATTTGCATGTTTCTTTGTGTGGGAGTTTTGTGCTGCCCTATATTGCTGGGGTGGGTGGAGGGGCACTGGTCCATTATTGGGTGGGGTGACTTTTTTTGCCACCCCTAGAAAAGGTGCTGCTCTAGGCATCCGCCTTTGATGCCTCGTGGTAAATACTGCACTGCCTGTAGGTAGCTATAGGTGCAGTTCCTAGAAGGCTTGGTCCCTCAACTAACTGGAGGCAAGTCATCCAATCAGGTCTCCTATAAAAGCCACAATGCAATTGGATGTTGTTCCCCCCTTCACCCCCCCCCCCCCCCCCCATAATGACAGACACAGTTCTTGATGGAAAATAAACTTAGCCACATCTTTATTAAATATAACAAATATTGTAATTGCCTATTATCTCAAAACCCCACTCATTACTAACATGAACCAAAAGGTATTACATTAATAATATAATATACCAATAATTGATACACAAAAGCTTGCAATACAATGTAACATAAATATAACATAAAATAACATTAGTACAAAGGAGGGGCATACTGAGATGTCCCTCCCACCTGGTTTGAGCTACCCACTTGCTCAGAACCACCAACCACATCACCAACCAACTTGTAAACATATTGAACATATTTAAACACCTGTAAAACTCTCCCTACTCTAACTTCCCTTGCAAGCTCCACTTGCCGAATAAAACTTATCCATAAAATAGGGAGGGTGGACAGGAAGATCAAAGTAGGTGAATCTTTTAAAACTGCAAAACTGATTCTAAAATGGCCGCAACCCCTTATGCGCAGCCAAACCCCTTCCCCTAAACCAGTCTCAACCAATTACTATTCCCTGAACATTAACCCTTTTCCTAACCCAGCCTATTGCTATGCATTGCTGCCCCACGGGGGCTCCATTATTGCCTCTTTTGTACCTGAGATCCAAAAATGCAGAGGGGAGAAAAATGCTGTGAGGGTGGAGACTGTGAGGTACTCTCTTCTCACGCCCCTATTGGGCCTGCGTTAAGGTTAAAATAGAAGGAATACCTTACCTCGTGCTTGCCATACTAACATTTATGATCCCAGCCCTGTTCCCAGCCAGAGCCTTCCGTCTCAGGAAAATGGCTGTGTAGCAAATGCACTGCTGGAAGTGGTAGAGCCCCAGTCCATTGAGTCAGGTTAGACAGAATTTTTCCCCTGTCTCCCTTACCAACTCTCCCCTGCCGATATTCAGACATGTAACGCAGATAGTTCAGAGTTCTTGTTCAAAGCCTCCCCTTATGAAACCAATAGGGAAAGCACCATACATGCAAATTGTGCTCATGTTTACATACACAGTATATACCAACAAGTCACCACAGTGTCACATGCATACAAAATGTACTTAGAATAGGTTGAACATGAATAAAATGAACAGAGACAAATATAAATGAACAGAGTTGATTCTCAGCCTGGGCTGGACTGACAACTCATGGGGCCCCCAGGCAATAGAAAATTATGGTTCCCCATTGTGACCATACTTGCACACCATGCTGCCTTCTTGCTGTGCAGAGGGCTGGTTAGGGGAAATCTGTTGTTAAAGGGGTGGCACTGGCAGCGTTGGGCCCCCTTTATGACCCTAGGGCAGTGCCCGAATGACCGACCCAACCAGTCCGCCACATCCTTGGCTGTAACTTGTTTGACACAAAGTTTATTGGAAACACAGAAATTTGACCATTTAACCTCCTAGTTAATTGTGGAATACATTTCCCATCATCTTTGGTTTGTGCACAAATGTGGTTGCTTGGTTTGAACAGGTACTGCATTCAGAGCACTTACTTGTGATATATGAATCATTCAGTTAATCTCAATATTTATCCATGATATAAAAACAAGTGAACATTTTTAATAGGTATTATTACATATGGAAATTGTAATTGTAACTGATTCTACTCCAACATTTTCAACATGCCACAAAAACTGTCATTTCATCTACAATGCATGTATTTTATCTTGGAAAAGCTATAATGAACAATTCTGATATTAATGATTTTCTGTGAAACATCCTTTTCTCTAATATCTTGGTACTGCAGAAAACATATCCTTCTGGATGAAAAATTGATCAACGCTGCCCTCTATGTCTCTATCACTGTAATGAATGAATGCAATTCATTCAGCAAAGAGCAAGTAGATGTAGAATATATCCTATGGCAACTTCTACATCTTTAAGGCTATTCTCAATAAAGAGAGAATTGCAGAGAATCAAGATGGGAATTTCAAACTTAAGGCAAAAGCAGCTGAGTTGGAAAAAATCTTCCACTGAGCTGCCTTGGAGAATTTTTACAACTTGGCTACATTGGCCAAAGGTCTAAAATCTCCCTCTGCCTTCCCTGCAGTTATCTCTTTATTGGGTAGAACCATTAGTGATTCTAGCCCAATAGCACATATTTTCCATAGGCATCGTTCCCCCCACCCCAAAAAAAAAAAATATTTGGTCATCCTAATGGAAAAATGCAATACTTTAAGTATGATTCAATTTCCATGCACTACTCAAACATTTTGCAGTCCTGCTACTTTATCACATTACTCCACAAAGGTGCAAAGTGCCTCCCAAATTAAGGGGCCATGGTATAGGTTATGACAGTGGTTGGGGAGTTGTAATGACTTTTTAGGGGGCTTCAAGACCTATTGATGGCCATACATGAAACTGTATAAGGTACACATGAAAATACTACCAGAGTTTTCCACACTCTTAAAAGTGCAAGTTTAGGAAGGTTGCCAACTTTTCTCCCAAAAAATGATCGGCCATGATATTGGTCTCAAGCCTGTGGCAGCCTGCAATGTCAGGTCTAGGGGCCACCACTTACCTTCCCCAGTGGACCCCCCTCCCTGATTGGATCCATCCTCTACTCACGTCTTCAGCCATCGCTAGGAGGGCAGGGGAAAGAGGGTGGGGAGTCCCCCACTCCTCCTCCCTATCCACAACATTGTCTAGGGATGGTTCCCAGGTTTAAATGGGAGAGGTCCCTAATCAAAGCTATCTAAAACCCCTAAACTCATTTTCTTCGGTACTCGCTTGTTGAGTTGTGGTGTCTGTTCTTAGTCCTATTCCTACATTTACTTATTACTTGAATCTATTGCTACCTTCCTGTGTACCGACCTTGGCTTTCCTCCTGGACTCCCAGATTTGCCGTTACAACTTCCTGGACTTGTGTAACCGCTATTTGACACTACGCTGCCTGCCTTGACTCTTTGGAACTGAAGTGACTACTCTTTTGCCTGACTATATTGCTGTGACCTATTGGATTGGCTCTTGCTTCTCAGCAATCCCTTCCTGCCACCCTGCGATACACTCCCTACTCTTTAGCCTAACACACAACTCAGACCGTTATCAAGACTAACTTGCAGACTATTATATACATGTTTAAATAGAAAAAGGTAAAAGAGTAGAGTCATTACTCACCACCAGCGTATACAGTCCCACCAAGCACCGGAAATCCTGACACGTGGTGAGGTCTACTCACCAAGAACTCATGTGAGCATGCGTAGTATTCTATATCTGGAGCAGTGGTTGCTGGGTTAAAGAGACACCAGCCATATGAAGTTATGGGTCAGGGCTGAAGTGAAACAATGTAGCAATGTGATGAATTTCCACAGAGCTAGCATATTGACACAATTAGTAAAGAAAAAGTGTACACTGTATCCACCATAAAATGAGGTGGGGATGATGACGTGAGGTTGTGCATGATAGGAGGAGGAGACCTACTACCAGAAGATGTGAGCCTTTGTGGTGTTACTTACAACCCCCATCTCTAATTTGCTTCAGAGCTGAGAATTCAGGAAGCTGAAGGCCATAATAAAAGTGCGGGTATAGGCACAGGCTAGCTATACCAAGAGAAGGAGGAAACTGACAGCTATCTGCAAGTGGCAAAGCAAACAAGCTCAGCACGGTTAAAGCCACCGGTGTCCACAAACACAATTCTAACAGTGCTAATGGATATTGTGGGGAGGCATATCATCACCCCAGTGCAAAGGACCAAAAAAGAGCTCACACACAAAGGTTAAAGCAGCTGGCAAACAACTTTGTGGAGACCCGTAGGAAGCTGAAAACAGACACTAGTTGCGAGACCCCTTGTCTTTAAACCTCAGGGAAAGACTCAAGAAAAACTTGATGAGAAAAGCCTGGAGAGCCATACTCCAAACTGATCTCCATCAACACAGAGAATTCCAGAAGAACACACTTTATTTAACTGTATGCATGAATATATGCATATAAGGAGACTTTCTTGACAACACTGTGCAGAGAGGGGTGTATCTTAATATTGTAAAGGGTGTACTAAGTAAAATATCATTTGGGTAACACCCACATTGGCTAATCCGCCCCAGCAGCAACAGCAGCAAACAACAAAACACATTGAGATATCTCACACTCTCTGATATAATTAAAACCTCACATTGACTTCCAAGATAAAATCAGAATGGCTTCAAAGAAGACCCTGTGAAGGGAGTCAGAGAGGGAAATAAAAAAAGAAAAGAAAAACAACAAAGAAGCTAAAGGTGAAAGAAGGGTATCCAGTTTCTTCTCCCCTATCTCTACTAAGGAATAAACTGGCAAGGCGCTAGAAACCTCAATAAGCTCCCAGGGAGAGTAAGGCCAAGCAGAATTAGACTCATCTGACACTCAGTATTTAACACAATAATTTTTTACACAATATTTGGACAATTTGGATATGTCCCAAAAAATAATAGTCTTGTAAGTGAAAATTTGGCAAAATAGATGGTCAAATAACAGCAGTCAATAACAGTTATAAGGAATGAGAAAAAAAGGCTGGAGTAGTTGGAATTCAAAATAATGGACATGGAAGAAAGATCGAGAAGATCTAATCTTAGATTCCGTAACCTGCTAGAGATCGTGCAACACTCAATGTTAAAAGACTTCTTGAAAACCTTGTTTAAAACTGTGATTCCAGAGGCTAACTCTCACAACATGTCTATAGAAAGAGTGTATCACCTGGTTAGACCAAATGGAATCACAGATCTACTGCCTAGAGATATCATAGGTAATTTCGATGTATATGCATTCAAAGAGAAGCTTACTAAAGTGATCAGAGAAAATCTGCAGAAGGAGAAGAATCTTCCAAGATATGTATTTTCACACACGGGCACGGAGAAGGGAGTTTGCACCTACTCTGGCCGAAAAAAACATAAGATATCAGTGGGGGTACCCATCCTCTCTGAAAATCTTTTGGAATGAACAATTAGTTGTTTTCGACTCTCCAGAAAAATTTACTCAGTGGTGTAAAAATATAAAATTAATAGATTAGGGCTTAGCACTAATGTAAAGGGGAAGGAAGGGAGCAAGAGTATAAAATAATAATGACTGGGTCAGGAGGGGAGAGAAGAAGTGAGGAGGGAGGGAAGGGAGAGAGTAGGGAAGAAGGGAGAGATATATATATTTTTTTTGTTTTTGTTTTATCTGTAGTATTCCCCCCCCTCTCTCTCCAAGAAGAATAAAGGAAATAAACACGGATAATGAAAGCTTACAACACTGAAAACATAAGTGAACAATCTTTAGAGGAAGATGAATAAAGAAATAATACAATCACCAAAGTTCATAAACTCAAACAAAAATAATAATACGTTCACTCAAGTAAAGAGAAATAAAAATACAGTTAAATATGCATATAGGAGCACAAGTAAGGAACTTGTACAATACAAATAAGTCTAAAAATATTTATCTTAAGGTAAAGAGTCAATAACTCAGTACGAAAGGGGTTTCCCTCTGGTAAGCTTGACTCTTTACCTTAAGATAAATATTTTGCTTATAGTTTAAATAAGTAACTTAATGAAGATGACACAAAAAAAATAATAATTAACACCCTAAAAATAGGTTATTTAAGTTCAGGTCCACCTGGGGCATTAGCATATCATTGTTATGTTAGGTCCCGCTATTCGTCTCCATAGCGACGATCGTGAATGAAATGCCACTGAGTTCCTGCGGGCGCGCGCTTGCAGCCAGCATCGCGCGCGTACTAGACGAGGGTCCTGATGGCTGGGGATGCAAGAGGCAGAGGATCTGCTACGTGGGACCCACTTGGTACCAGAGTTAGGACGGGAATGGGCACCGGAGGCAGTGCGGACCTGACATTAATACTCTACAGTAACAATAATGCAGCTTCCCAAAAAGTACTCCTCGAGTACTCTCAAACGGCAATACAACAGACAAGGGAGCATGTTCATGTCCCTACTTTTTTGTAAGTGTCACTTTCTCGCATTTGTATTTTATGTGGAACAGGGCAGATGCTGTTGACCAGGAAAATAAAAAAACAGAAAATTAGATTTAAAAAAATCACAAATTGCAAAAGCAGGAGAAGTATCATGTCCACCAAACAGATAGCACTCAGCAGTTCAGAGAATACCAAAAGGGACTATATACCATCAACTCAGAATCATCGAAAACAGGAATAGAAACATACCTAGGGAGAACTAAGATGACAGTTATCTCAGAGAACCAAAGATCAGAGTTGAATCAACCAATAACCCCAAAGGAAGTGGTAGAGCTCATAAACAACATGGAGAAGTATAAGACACCTGCTTCAGATGGATTTAGTAATTTTTTCTATAAGGTTTTTGTAGACCAGTTAAGTGAGAAGTTGGCTATAACATTTAATGATATTGTGGAGAGGGTGTTAAAAGCTAATTTTCTTCTGATGCACAAACAGGGAAAGAATCCCTCCCTAGTAGAAAATGACAATATCACTGATCAATACATATGTTAAAATATTCTCAACCATTCTGGCCAATTGACTAAAGATAGTTCTGGACACTATAATTCATCTGAACCAGATAAGATTTATCCCAGACAGGACTGCGGGATATAACACCAGGAGAATATTTAATTTTTTAGATTTGGCATCTAGGAAGGGGATTCCCCTCCTTACCTTGTCGATCAATGCTGAAAAGGGGTTCAACAGGGTCGGTGGCAATTCATGAGACCAGCACTGCATCACTTTGTGGTTATGGGTTGGATATGGCAGGCGATAAACTCACTGTATACTTGCCCCTCAGCTAGGATTCTTGTACACAATTTATTTTCTGATTGGCTTGATTTGGCTAACTGCACACACCAGGGATGTCTCCTGTCACCTATTCTTTATGTTCTCTCAGTGGAGCTCCTGGCCATTAATGTTAGAGAAAATAGAAGGATCGAAGGATTCCATACACTAGGGAACAAACTGAAAATCAGCTTTTCTGCTGACGATGTATTAATCACAATGACAAATCCAGTTGATTCTCTAGCTTGTTTGATGGAAGAAATTGTAGAATATAGTCAGGTATCAGATTATAAGATCAGCATTAGCAAGTCAACTCTTTTAGACATGAATTTGAATGGATAAAAGGAGACCGGACCTATCTGGGCATCAAACTTTCCAAAAAAAAGGCCACAAAATCAATAAGGGAGCTATAGGATTCCCTGTTATAAAAATGAACTATGGAGATACTATTGCATCTCTGTAAGCTGCAGATACCTTCAGTCAAAATAGAGGTTTGCTACCAGCTAGAGAAAGAGGCAAGCAAAATCAAGGAATTTAGTACATTATTATGGCAGACAGGTAACTCAAGCCAAAGTAAAAGAGCTAGGAAAGTGAACTGTTTACTGGATACCATGTTGGAGTATTGGATACAGTTTAAGAAGATCTGTGGGATTGCTGATAAAATTCCAGAATCTCTACACATAGATATTCTAGAGGCTATAGTACAAGTTCTGGGAGAAAGATTTGGGATGCAAGATTGAGGAAAAGCAGTGGAATGAAATAATGACACACCTGAATGATGCAGAGCAATGTCTGAATTTAGTAGGAACTCAATTCAAGCTGTGTCATATATGGTATTTGGTACCAACTAGATTGACAAAGATGCATCCTACACTTTCTCCCATATGTTTGCGATGTAACCATAAAAGGGGCACAATCTTGCATATTTGGTGGGGGTGCCAACTGATAAAAATGTGGCATAAAATGATAGATATGATTTAAAAAATGTACGTCAGTAAAGTTAAAATTATCATCAGAAAGTGTTCTGCATCAATTAAACTGGCCATGAGATGTCAAGGGAAAATAGATACATGATAATACATGCTTTAATGGCAATACAAATCAAATTTGCAAGAAATTGGAAATCTCCCTTGGGCGTTTGATGGACACTGGTGCTAAACCAACTTAAATACCAGATACAAATGGAAAGAGCATTGAGCCAATCTTTGGGTCATATGTCTAAGATATGTATTATTTGGAGAAACTAGGTGGACAAAGATGTTGAACTGAGATTCCGAAGTGGATTTCTCAGTACCCCCTACCTCCCTCCCCCCTCAGGAGATTCAATAGGCAATGATGAGTTATAAACGTTTTTTTGGACCCACGAGTTTAATATTGTGAGAGGGAAAATGACATACCATTCTGAAATACCCCTTAGTGGAAACATCTCCCTATGTTTGTCTTCTAGGTGAATGTTATGTGGTAAATTGTTGTTTGCAATTTTATACACAAGAAAAATCTAATAAATATAAATCAAAAAATAAAACAAAAACTTAAATTCTCTGTGAAAATACTAAGATCTACAAAAGTAAAGGGGAAATTAGAAATGATAGAGGGGGAAAAGGGGGGAAGAAAGGAGAGGAAAGAAACAAGACCAATCAGAGATAAACAAAGCCAATCAAAGCAGGTCATATCACATTAAACATGATCAGTAGTTAGTCATCTGGGTTGCAGAAATTAATAAAATGAAATCTGTTTGTTCAGTCCAGTAGGTTTCCCATTTCAAGAGCATCCAGGACCTATCTCCGCCATGTCTTAGAGCTGATATATGGTCAAATGCAATGAACCTTAATTGGGACAGTCTGTTTCCTATCTGTAGAAAGTATTTTGCTATAGGTTTGTCAGATTTTAAGTCACGAT
Source organism: Pelodytes ibericus (assembly GCA_036172795.1). Taxonomy (NCBI): domain Eukaryota; kingdom Metazoa; phylum Chordata; class Amphibia; order Anura; family Pelodytidae; genus Pelodytes; species Pelodytes ibericus. The sequence goes on from CM069861.1 coordinate 44,595,114, forward strand.
AAGCTGTCATAATAGACGATCAGTGGCCTCTCATCCTATCACGCCATGTTAAGTCCGTTTTGTGATATATGCCAAGCTACAAGGACTAGACATGTGCATGACTAAAATTTTTATTTAGTTTTCGTCCATTCGGGGCGAAAATGTTATTTATTTAGTCTAAAACGAATTTCTTATGAATGGGTCTCTCATTCGGTTCATAGAAAGGCAATAGTACTACATGTTTTCTATAAGCCGAAAGTCTATAAACCGAACATTCGGTTTATAGACTTTCGGCTTATGGAATACATGTAATCCTATTGCTATTTTATAAACCGAACGTTCGGTTTATAGAATAGCAATAGGATTACGTGTATTACATTAGCCGACAGCCTATAAACCGAACGTTCGGTTTATAGGCTGTCGGCATTCCACTACACGGAGACAAAGTCTCCATTCATAAATTTATGAATGGAGACTCTGTCTCCGTGTAGTGAAATGCCAACAGCCTATAAACCGAACGTTTGGTTTATAGGCTGTCGGCTAATGTAAGTACACGGAGACAAAGTTTCCACCCACGTATTTGGGTTCTTTGGATTACACTGGAGAAAGTGATTGCTGACATTGGTGCCAGATTCTAATTCTATATCTGAGAGTGCTTTCGTCCCCCCCCCCCCCCCAGCACGCATATGATCACCGCAAATGGGATTGTACTAATTTTCAACACACATAAGCAGTAATCCGCTTTCACTGCCTATGTGTGTAAATATGGCTCGATCGAGGCATCACGCAACACTGTCTTTGCCCCCCTCTACTCCATCCCTGTGTGTTGTGTGTCTTATTCTCCCTCTACAGCAACCCTGTCTGTCTCACTTTCCCTCCATGCCCTATACACACACATACACACACTGACATCAGTATGCACACATATATACACACTGACACCATTATCTGCACTGACATAGTAAGTAATATAGATAGTAATATAATAATTTTATTAAAAATAATTCAATAATGAAAATTGAGACTTATTTATTTTTTATGCTGGGAAATGATTATAAATCCAGCTGGATCCAGGAGCCGGCGATTGTATGACACAGGGAGAGTTGATCAGGTCCCAGGCTGTGTATTTAATTCCAGTGTACCAAGGGCCACTCTCTGAGCATCCTCAGTCTACGACCTCAGAGCCTATCAGGTAATTAGGTAATTCAATACCTTTATAAGTCAGGAAGAAACCACCACTCCCCCTATCTCTCAGAACTTGGCAGAGTGGCACATTGCCCACAGAACATGCCATAGTGTTACATTGCTCTTTTAAACACGGCATAACATGCTTCTCACAGCAATCCTCTCTCCTTTTCTACTTGCTCACATTGTTTTCACCCCCTCTATTCCCCCCTCACCCCTTTACTCACATTCATTCAACCTCTTTACCCTCCTTCCTTCGATTTACTTTGCCCTGATTGCTCACAATCCTCCCCTTCCCTTACCTTCCCTTCCCTGTTGCTCACAATGATCCTGCTCTTCTTTCGTCATTGATATCCCTTCTCTTCCCCATTACGCTATGTAGGAATAGGACCTGCCCAAGGATTTTATAGGACATGAAGTGGTGGAGAAGGGTACCTGCTGGCTGTAATGTGGCACTCCCTAATCATGGGGAAAACACAATGCTGATTGTGTGGTCAGGCCCAGTTGTAGATATAGCAAGCAAGTTAGATGGGGAGACAAAGCTCCGGTCAACCACCAGCAAAGGGGCTATTGACTTGGTACCTGAGTTTGGAGGCTCACCTACTATGAGAAAGGAATGAGGCCAGTGGACAAAAATCTTTCAAACAGCGTAATAATTAATTGAGGTAACAGTGGCCACCCTTGTACTGTTCCATTACGCATCCTGATACATTCTCACATAAAGATATAATTTAATTGCACATTGTTGGAGATTTCCCAGGCAGGTGTTAGATGTTCTGGTCAGCAAGAGTTTCTGTATAAGCACATGAAAGCATGCATGGTATAGTGTGTGAATGTCCAGAAGATAATTACCGTATTTGCTCGAATATAAGAGGACCCTGATGATTTGTGCAGACATCCTCCATGCTGCCCGACACTTACGTCTATTATGACGTACAGCTGGACCTCCCGGCTTCATCATAGAACTCCCGACGGACATGCCGGGCGGCAGCATTGCGCAGACATCCACCGGCTGTTAGCTCTACGACGACCTCGAATATAAGTTAAAATGGCTGCATATTATTTCTGAGAAGGGATTGTTTGTACATTTGTCCCATTTTGGGTATAGAAGAATGCCTGGCTTTCTGTTTCATGGTGCGAAGAGATTATCATCATGTGTCAGCCATTTTATGAAATCTCTTGACAAATCTGCTTTATGTCCATATTGAGTAGGGACGGTCTTGATGATTTAATTATTTGGGGTATTTCTTTCTGTTATATATTGAGAGGTTTCTCTATGTGATCTCCTAGATCTTACTCTATTAGTCTCATATCTGGAGGAACATTGTAGCACAGCAGGAGGATCATGCTCTCTGTGTGAATTGTAATGTTGTATGGCCTCTCTCTGTTGCCTTGATGGGTTACATACGTGTGCTGGTCTGTATTTGGCCTTGTAATGAGTTCTCTGTAGGCGTTACAGATAACACTGGTCTATTTACTTTTCCTTTCGCTGGTTCTTTAGTAGCACATGCATTTGGCAGACTCTGTAATCTCTGTGAGTGTTGTTGGCTGATCTTCTGAATACAGTCCTTGCACTTTCCATGTCAGTTCTTGCAGATTGTGGCTGTTCTGTCATTCAGGGACTGAAGTGGTTATTCCGAAGTTGGAAAGGTTAACTTGATCACTCACTCCTTGCTTAGATATTGAAGTCATAACACTCGCACATGTCAGGGACCTTGGACTGAAATGATCATATTGTACCTCTGCTTAAAGCCTTTACTTCGGCTTTACCTCAATCTGCCTTCTATATCCCTCTAGTAAGAGATTCACTCCTTTGCTTCTCCTTCTTCCACTCAATGGGCTGCACCTCTTCTCCTATCCATGATTACTGTCACAGAGCTGGAGATGTGCTTCTCTCTGTTGCCCTCTAGTGACCGGCCTTCATATTGCAAGGAAGCATATCAGCAGCACACAGGTTGATTGCAGAGGGAGGCACTGGTGGCGCTATGTCTTGTATTTACTGCTGAGAACATTCTTCAATGTGATTTTCTTGCCTTTTTTATTTTTAAAGCTGTTTGTTTTGTAATTAAGATTTAGCCTCATTAATGTCTGAAGAAGGGACCTAGAAACTTGGTCTTGAAAGCTTGCAATCTAACTCTCAGCTAGCCAATACACTGTATCATTTTAACTCTACTTGTTTCTTGTATCTTTCTCTAATGTCCTTTTTATTTGTGCTTTTTCTGTATTAATGGTCTTGGCATTTTGCCGTTAGCGGAGTCTTAGTTTAGTGATACTTTATTCCCAATCTCTGGGGTCTTTTCTTCCTATAATGCTCATGTTAATCTTTTTTTGGAATTTGTTTTCTGTTATAATGGGGGGCTCATTTTTAGGATTGTCCGGTTCCCAAATATTTTGAATTCCTTCTCTGTCAGTATCGTGATGATGCCCAGAAATAGTATATTATTTGTAAGGAAATGAACCTTAGCGGATTAAAGTGCGGCACACACTTATAGTAAAGTGGCCGAACCCAAGGTGCCACCAGGCTGTTACAATGTATACACCCCATGGGTCTTTTTTAAGCCATCGTTTCGACCCAGTGGGGGACGCAAGGGATGACTTGACAGCCCGCTGGAGGAAGAGGCGAAGTTAGGGACAGGAAGAAGGGGAACAGTACAGGTTCTTTTTTGGGGGCTGTCGTGTCCTGGACAGCTCCCTCCCCACCTCCTTTCTTGTATTGTTTTTCATGTTGCTTTGCTTTTACTTTCAAAGTTGGCTGTCCTCTCTCTGCCATTCCTCATGGTTCCCCATGGCCACTGGTTTATCAATAGTGGCCATAAACGCACACACATCACGTGGTGGGTGGTCACGATAAATCCCTCTCCCCGTGTCTGGCATAAAATCCTGACTTTAACCCCATCCTCTGTTTGTCTAATAGTCAGGAATATTTTCTAAATTTACCAGACTGGTTTCTCTCTTATGTTACTGTATACTAATCCATTTCATGTGTAATTGCTGTGTGAGGGTCTCTGTACTGTACCCCATCGAGAGAGGTTATAATGAGTTATTGAGGTCTGTGTTTTTTCCCAGTGGCTGCATTTATCTGAGTTATAATAACTCTGAGCTGAGAACTGCACCAAGGACATAAACATACAAACTCCAGTTAAAGCCCTGGACATGTTTCACTGGATACAGTGATCCTCACTCACACATTTATACACCACTTGCCATAAAACCCAACACTCTTCGAATGGGATTCAGGCAAATAGGGGTTAATATTTCATTTTTATCAAACAGGCACTTTATCATATGCAGGAATGTCATGGGATACAGTCAGGCGGGAGACCATAGAAAGAGTGATAAATACATGGAACAGACTTCCAGCAGTGGTGGCCGCCATTAGCATGTGTAATGCTTCAATCAATCAGTGTCCTAATTAAGGGGGAACATGATAAGGTGTTTATAAGCAGCTCTAATGTGTTTGTAGTCAAGTCCCCCTTGATAAAGGCAATTATCCAAAACATTGGGTACACTTCTGCACGTTTTTTCCAGCTATATCTGTCACTTCTTTTTCTTTACATTCTATGTTTGTTCATTTGCACTGTATATAATTATCTTGACATGTGTAATTATGGTAATAAATTTTGCTATTTTTGAATACCTCTTTGTGTGCTCCTCCAGCTTTTTCTTTATATTTATCAAGGGGTGCAATTGGGGTTCCCCTTGGAGTGATGCACCCTTGTTTCATATATTTTAGTTTTGTTTTCATTTTTCTTCTTTTGGTCTATGGTGTGCCTCTCTGTGAATATTTTCTTTTGTATTTACCCCCAAGGTTCAGGCTGATGGATATTTTGGGCCTTGGCCATGCCCTCTCCTTACATAATTATACAATGGAATTAAATACACAGCACTGGGACACTATCATACCTTTTCCCTGTGTCCTGCTCGGTCCAGAGATAATACATTCATCTGTAGCAGCTCAGGAAACATCTGAAACAGAGAGAACGTTTATTTAGATCCTCCTGGTGTAACATAATCCCCTTTATTCCAACAGCGTTTAGCCTCCCCCGAAACCAAAAGCACAGCTAATATCACACTGACCCCCAAACTACGAGCACAGCTAATATCACACTGACCCCCCCAAACCACGAGGACAGCTAATATCACACTAACCCCCCCAAACAACAAGCACAGCTAATATCACACTGACCCCCCAAGCCACAAGCACAGCTAATATCACACTGACCCCCCAAGCCAAAAGCACAGCTAATATCACACTGACCTCCCCAAACCATGAGTACAGCTAACATCACACTAACTCCCTAAACCAAGAGTTCAGAAAATATCACACTGACCCCCAAGCAACGAGCACAGCTATTCTCACACTGACCCCCCCAATAACCACGTGTGCAGACAGAGCGGCCTCAACTTAATGTGATTACTATACCATATACTTTATTTATTAACCATGTGATTTACCCTCTCTGCTGGGGGGCTCGTGGCCTGCTCCCCCCTCCATGCCGGCAGTGTTTTAAGCTGGTTTCATCCCAGATGTTATATTGGGGTTTATCTTCCCTAAAGACAAAGCCAGAGATGTATTGTCTGTCTCTTTCATTATATAAAGCCAGATATTACATGGGTCTCACATACTAACTGATATCTCTTTACTGAAATCATCATACCATTTCTCCTCTAACTCAGACATCCTTGGGGTCCCAGGAACATGTAAGTAAGGGGGTCCCCATTACCATTTAAATATATTCTCTCCCATAGTATTCAGAGCATGAATGTGCTAGAGATTAAGGTCTCTGATATATTTGGGGAGATCTTGGTGGTGATCTCTCAGTCTGTGATATTTTGTGGCCTTTCTGGTTTAATTGCTTTTACTGCCAGGTTCATGTTTCTATAAATATTAACTATACAGTGTCTGCTCCCCTTGTATATTTAACCCCTTAATGACAATATATTAAGTGGGGTTTTTTGTTAAATGTGTGTTCTACTGTAATTTAGTGACTTATACAAGCAATTTACTGTTTTTAGGGGGGGTTAATGAAAGGTAATGATTTCTTTTGATGCCATTGTTATCCTTAAAAAACAGAATGGCTTTATTTGTTCATGATGCTCCCTTTAGAAATTCCGACTAGCTTTTATCCAATCGTCCTTTACAAATTTTATATGGCAGAATAAAAAGTCGAGATTGAACCTAAAATGCTTAAGGTTGAGGATTTCCGAGGGAGGACTAGGAATGCCGGATATAGCACAATACTACGATTCAAGTCTCCTGTCCCATGCTTTAATATCACAGTTATATATATCCATACAAGAATCTTGGAACTCCATAGAAAATGAGTTAGGCGGGGGACCATTTTTTTTGGTCTACAGAGGAAAAACACAAAGAATGTCAGACTCAAGATAATGGATTAGTTTTAAATAACATCTTGAGTTCATGGAGAAAATGTAGGAAAAATTTGGGATTGGGGAGTTATGTGATACATGAATTACCATTATTACTCTTGGAGAAAAAAAATATAGCATTTATTGACTTAAGGTCCTGGTATTAATGTGGATTGAAATTGGAAAGATACAAATATTGTTCCTTTTCAGGAGCTTTTAGATAAATATCCGGGACTAAAAGTAGAGACCTTTAATTACTTAAGAATTAAGAGCTACCTGTCGAAACATCTGTATGCAGATGTAACTCAGAAAAGGTCAATAACCTAAGGAAACCTCTGAAAGCCAATAACCAAAAAAATCTGTTAAAAAAATCCAAACTTATACTGGAGTTAGACTCAGGAAACTGTGAGTTCCATACCTTTTGTAAATGGGAGGGGGATATTGGAATCAAATTACCAAAGAGAGACTTAATAAAAGCTTTTTCTGCGACATAGAAGACAGTGAGATGTCTCAACCTGGTGGAAAACCAATATAAAATTTTGAACAGAATGCACCTGGTACCTGCCCGCGTGGCAAAGATGTTTGCGGGCATTCCAGATACATTCTGGAGATGCACTTAAAGCAGAGATGACATATTGCAGCAGGTGAAGATATTGCAGCATGTGATGAGGGAGCAGTCATGTAATGTAATCTGATTCTTATATTTCCGTAAGTATGGTCAACGTAATGACCATACTTACAACAGATGATTTTCAGCTCTTGAACCTACAGAGGGAAAGGAGGGCAGTTAATCTCTGTAGGGGAAGGACACAAGTACAATAGGTGAGAATAATGGGGGCTTCTCATATTCACAACTCATTCAGCATGTGGGTTGACACTCAGTATGTGGGTGCTGCATCACTGACGCCTAAACCTCTGGGGTCACTGCTCAAAGAGTTACGGAGCAGATTATATGGTCCCTACTGTCTTTATTTAGTGTGCATCCCAATATTGCAGTTATGGTTACCATTCAACCCTTCTGATTGCGTCCATTGTAAATATATTATCATGGTGCAGTTATAGCATCTTCTCTTTGCGCATCTACCACTGATCTCAGTGTAAGGAAGAGTATAACCATAGATCAGTTCAACCCACAGCAGCTTGTAAGAAGCCACAGAACTATCCTTCCACTTGGTAACAAACATATGTTGGCTGTAAGAACCCTTACAGATCAGGAACGATGGAAGGATGATTATGGAGCCATTTTGCAGCCAGCAGTGCGCTACATGCTGAATAGATTCTATACAGGTAGCCCTAATCTGGGCCGAAATCCACAATTCGGCTTTTCAGCATGGCTGAATTTCATTCAAAATGTCTGCCCTATTCGGCTCAGGGAACTTGGTCTGGGGAGTCTAAATGATTCCCCCTATTTGTAGAGTCCTGAATAGTGGTGAATTTGCCCTAAATTCTGAAAATATTACCACATTTTGACCAATTCAATTCTCTAAATATTATTTGGTGAATTGACCATTTTAGGGCGAAAATGTACAGAAAATATTAAGTGGTCAATTGATTTGGAAACTGATAAATCTGTGCCATTACAGCATATTAAAAACAAAATTAGAATTTTTAAATAAATATGCTATTTTGGCTTAAATTGTGCAATCACCAGTCAACCTGTACTTGTTAATTTGACCTATTAAATCATATACATATCCCATACGCCAATAAAAGTTAAGGAATTGCCACCTATAAATATGTATATACAGTAACATATATTATTCTATACACCGCCATACAAGCTCCTGTGGTATAACAATACCAGATATGTAGGCCGCAATTGGTTGGCAACCCATCAATGGTTATTGCTCACTGTTAACAGTTATTATATGTATCCTCCCACCATCATGCCACATGTATCACAGTAACATTTCATATCCACTTTGTGGAAGGCCACACTGACTGGCGATGCACCACTGTCCACTGCGTGGTATGAAAGGTTAATTAATATTGCATATGTGAGTGTGTTAGGCAGTGGTGTGAATAGAAACCACTGTGCCATGGTGGTAAAATTGCCACATGCCCCTCAGACCACTTAACACATAATATTACCGTTGATTACTCCACAATGTTGTGATGTGTCTGTGGTCAATGGACCACATGGCAATTCCAACCCCACCAAAATACCATGCCCCACCCCTCCCATACAAACACCCCCTCCCTTCTTGGGATTTCACTATTTGTGTTAAACATGTTCCTGACAGACATCCAAAAACAACACACAAGTCTCAATTCCATCAAGACTGTTAAACCACCAAAAGTACTGATTTCACCCTTTTTTTAATAAGAATTTATAGCAGACACACTAATGATTTTACCATTGTGTTGGGTCAGATGAAGGAAGATCTGGTCAAAGATTCTAAACAACATGTCTGCCTCCTGATAGAGCTATTCAGAGCAAAGATTCTAAAAAACAAGTCCGCCCCTTGATAGTGCTATACAGAGCAAAGATTCTAAACATGTCCGCCTCCTGAGCTATGTAGACCAGGGTGGGCTCAGTAAGGTTATTTGTATTATTTCAGTAAATCATTTCAATTCAAAATGTTTGCACTTGATGCAATCTTGCAATTAAACACAACTTATTTTTTGCTGACAACTGTCTTTTAATTATCCATCACTTGACCAGACTGGCACATGCTAAGCGCGTTAGTAGATGTAAAAATCATCTAAAAGTTAATGTATTGCTTGTTCATTTTTTTTTTTATAGTAAATGATATGGTATGATGAAAATACTGGAATTTTAAATAAGCCCTTCTTATGCCGATAAAAAAAAATATATAATTGTTGTGGGTACAGCAAATGAGAAAAAAAAAGAAAAATACAGCTAAACACAAACTCTGCAGACATGTTAAAACAGCCTATGTCACCAAGGGTAAGGCATGGCAAAAAACCAACAAGATTTCACTAAGGGGTTAATCTGACTCAGTAACAAATAATGGGAATATAACTGTATTACCTCTTTATCCAGCTTCTCTGACCCCTCCAGCTGTAAGGGAAACATAATACAGATATTTTCCATTAATAACATGCAGACATACACCGTACTTTCCATACATTTCATTACCAGCTAATTGACGCAATATTCAATTATAAAATAATGACATAGAGGGAGCTGTTCACTAAAAGGTGCTTTGACATTAATTATGTGGGGTCTATTCAACTTTAAACCAATATTGGAGGTCTAAAAAAGCACCAATCTCGTCCTCTAAATTCCAACTGACTCACCCCCCCTCTTGGATGCCTCATATCAACCTCGCAAAATGTTATTCACTAACATGTTTGTAAGGTCAAGAAAAGGTGCGTCGCGTCGTAAAGGAGGTATGGTGAGGAGGTTGACTTCCGTTCTAGACTAATAGGTCTATTCACTAAAATTTGAGAATAGCTCGAGGAGGTCGACTTTGGAGGTTGACTTCATTTTCAGATGAAGTCTAATCTGGCACACGAGTTTGAAAAAATAGCTTTGATCATTTCACCTTACAAAAAAACAGAAGGGATTGAGGTGCATATCCCCCATCTGTATCAACTCAGTTGATAGATAGAGGATACAGAATAGCCAAGGGGATGAGCCGACAGGATTTATTGAAAGGAAATAAAGACAAAAGGTTTTCTCAAAGTGACAGAGCTGGTCAGATAAGATCAGAGATGGCATCAGATTTAGCACAGATAACAGTGTACAATTAAATCAGATAATAAGCATAATAAAACAACACTTGGAAAGTGTGAGGTTAAACCCTGTATATGACAATATTTTGTCAAAGGGTAGACAATGTACAGCAAGAAAGGACAGAAGATTACGTTCCTGGCTCTCTCCAAGCCATTTTACAGATGGGACAAAGACCGGCAAGACAGACAGGAAATTGGCTAAGAGAGGGACACTTTAACCAATGGGCAAACTGGGCACTTGCCTAGTGCCCACTGTTTAAAAGGGCTCTTGCGGGCTGACACCCGTGACCAGCTGGGGCCCCCTTAAGAAGTGGGTCCTGGGCAAGTGCCTAGTTTGCCCATTGGTTTAAGTGGCCCTGCCTGCATCTCTTAGCCAATTTCCTGGTCAATTTCCAGTGAATTGCACTGCTCAGCTTTCTTTTTATTGGAAGCCGCACCTGTTGGATGGTAGTTTTTAAAAAAACCTGCCACCGGATATGACATTACGTCATATCCAGTGATTGTATTTCCCTTTTCCATGCAGGATAGAATACTGCATGGAGGAGATGACAGGGGACACGGATCAGCCAGGATGTAAGTACTGGGGAAGGGGGGTGGGGGGGGATAGGGGGGTATATTACTGGACAAATTGGCTGTGGCTTATTGATGGCAAAATAATACTGGCATATTATTGGGCAAATTATCTATGGCTTGTTAATGAACAGCTGAGCTCTTCTATATATTCTTCTATACATTGTGCAGGGTCTGGTGAGTTTCTCCTGCTAGAAGAACAGAGTTGGTCCTGTATAATGCATTGTTATAAAGTGACAGTGTGTAAAGATGTAACTCTGCATTATCCATGGCCAACTGAGCTCTTCTATATATTACTCTATACATTATGCAGGGTCTGGTGAGCATCTCCTGCTAGGAGAACAGAGTTGGCCCTGTATAATGCATTGTTATAAAGTAAGAGCATTATTTGCTCTTTTTGGACCAGAGGCAATATCATTTCATATCTGTTATTTTTCAGAAAGAATATTGCTGCTTGTTAATGTATGAGTTATTACACTCTGAGTATGTCTACTCGTGAGTGTATCCAATAAATTGTTTTTTTACTTGTGTTATACAGATTAAATGCTATGTGAATTCTCCCTTTTATTACTACATGCTCACCCGAGTCACATATGAGACAAGCCAGTCCTGTTTTATATACTACCTGATAGAATTGGTTGGAGGTCTATTTTATTATGTGGGGGATGTGTTATATAGGGCCATTTGGGTAGCACACAGCCCCAGTTAAGGTTAGGGGCTACTTTCCCTGTTCCCCAAGAAGTTAATTAGGAGCTGGGATCCATTTGGCCAGCTTCCTGTGTATGGTTAGCCATTTGTCAGGCTCTCAGCCCCGGTTACTATAGGATATAGTTCATAGGATGCTGGGAGCTTTTGCCCAGCTCCCAGACCAATTTATTCTATTGAGAAGGTGTATAAAAGAGGTTATTCAGTCGGTGTATATCTGTGGATGCAGGCTTGCATGTGTTATTCAGTTGATGTATATCTGCGGTTGCAGGCTGCATGTGTCATTCAGTTGATGTATATCTGCGGTTGCAGGCTTGCATGTGTCATTAAGTTGATGTATATCTTCGGTTGCAGGTGAGCATGTGTTGCAGACCAAATAGCAGGAAAGCTCACATCTAATTTTTCAAGACTGTATTTATTTTATTTTACTAATGTATTGTGCTAATAGGATGTGTGCATTCCAGGGCCAAACATGTGCACTGAGCTGCATTAACTTGTAATTCCTGTAAAAGGAAACTTGTAGATTAAAAACATTAAAGAGGGAGTTCCGGGGAGGAGCCACCCAAAATTTCTGCAGGACACGCTGCTCCGGTACATCGCTTTTACTATAACTCTTGGTGCAGGCACTTGGGGACGGTGTTATACACCCTAACTATCCAAGATTGATCTAGCAGCAGGCTGTGTCTAAGGCAATTTCCCTACTGCAGGAACCCAGGTTGCCACCCCCGGAGGCCCGGTGTCTACCACCACGGCCATTACTCCATGCATGCATGGTGTGCCGCACACCACAAAGATCGCTGCCAGGGATTCCAAAACTTAACACCAGGGTCGGCCAAGTCTCCTCAAAACTCACAGATTGTGAAGAAGGTGGTGCATGAGTTACTGCAAGACATTACCAGCCAAACATACTCACCTCTAGTCGGCTTCTGTTAGCGGATCCACAATCATCCCGTGTAGTGGCTATGGTTCCTACAGATCATCTGAGGGCCTCCTTCTGCCGTCTGTTATCCAAAAAAGTAGTGCTTTGTGCCTGGCTGATCACCGGGGAGCGGTGTCTTTTGGCGGGAGTGGCCATCTTGGGAAGTTCGTAGCAGGCCAAAGACCACTGAGCACTTCAATCGCTGACCCAGCCAAGTAACTTCACAGTGACCCTGCTAAGTGTCAACAGGATACACCCATACCTGTAAGGATCACCTTGGCCATCTGCAGTATAAGCCTGGCACACGCACACCGCATTGGAATAACAGTGGTTGTCCTGGAAGAACCCTCTCTGTCCATACCGTTATGGCCATCAAGTGTCAGCAGGCCATACCGGCTTCTTTTTAGGCCTTTACTGTTTGTACATCCTGATTTTAACTCACTAACTTCCAACCAGTCACCCTTCTGGACTATTCAGTGACTTTTCCATCCGGTCGCAGGAAACCTTTTTGATACCCTATTTACACCCGTGGAGAGACTTATACTTATCTGTATATGATTTTGAGTTATACACATGACTGTTTGATGTACTGTAATTATAAAATAGTTTTCTGCCCCTTGTTTTTGGTCATTGAGCCCCACCCACTTCTAATTCAGCTGTTTATATAAATTACCACTTGATACACTTATATACTATGACTTGAGAAAAGATACTATATGGAAACATTGCCTAGAACAAAATAAACACATTCACTTTCCCAGCGCTGAGCAGAGTGCTTATTTCTAGGATTTGGTGGTCCATGTGTGAGGTCTGGTCATAGCCAGGCCCTATGCATCATGGGCAATACAGCTACAACTTTTATTTCAAATAAAGCGTGCCCAGCAGTGAGCAACTGAAGTGAGGGGAAAAAAATATCTTCCGTCGCTCTGAAATTGTTGCTTGACTACCGCTAGAGGCAGTCAGCAACATTACAGTTAGGAAAAATAAATAAAATAAATAAAAGGAAAAAGCTAAACCTAGATCTACTAAACCAAGATTTTCACAAGTCGGCAAAATGTGGCGGATCGATATCCCTGAATTTAGGTCTGGATCAGCAGTTCATGCTGTTCGAAAACCTAAGCCATTTATGACCATTGACTTTTGCTTACCCAATGTGCCGAACACTCTATGAATTTGATTTAATTTCTCTTTATCTAAGCAGGATAATTCAAATTTCAAGCCCTCTAAAGTACACTCTGTTCTCTCCTCCCCCTCTGCTCTCTACCCCTCTGTTTTCTTCTCTCCCACCTCCTCTTTTCTCTCCTCCCCCTCCTCCTCCTCTGTTCTCCCTCCCCCTCCCATTGACTTATCCTGTTTTGATGTGAGTGCACTGATCTTTGAATTTTATATATATATATCATCTATGCAATTACAAGGTATATATATATATATACAGTAGTAGACATAATTATCGTGCCAGTAATTAAATAAAGTTTTGTACAATTTTACCAGTAAAAAATATTTTTTGTTAACGATAACAGTTTTGTGAGTGTGTGTGTGTGTGGGCACTGGACTAACCCTCACCCCCTGTTCTTTGTTCCAGCTTATCACAGAGCCGGCCCCCAGTCAGATTCCGACCTTAAGGTGCAACTGATTCCGGAAGTCAAGGCTGTATAGTTCAAACTACACAGCGAAGGTCTGTCATCCCGGCAGATTGCTGACAGGATTCAAAGACATCAGTCCACGGTGAGTCGCTGGCAGAAGAGGTATGCTCAGATGGGAAATATGGAGCAGAGGAAATGTCGAGGGCGGAAAAGGTGCACGACAGCTTCACAAGACAGTCTGCTGGTACGGCTCTGCCTGCGCAATCGCTGGCTAATGTCGCTGCAAATAAACCATGATTGGAGATTAGCCACAGCAACAGAATGGCAAGGAGAAGGTTGTGCCAGGCAGGGCTCATCGCATACCCCCCCCCCCTTACCCCAAAGAAACCCTAGGTGATGGACACTGTTAAAGCCAAGCGTCTATGGTGGGCAAGAGCCCACAGGGCTTGGACACTGGACATGTGGGAGAAGGTCATCTTCTCAGATGAGAGTAAGTTCAACATTCACTGCACGGATTGCATAGCCTATGTCAGGAGACATAATGTTGCAAATGATATGGGGCTGCATGAGAGTAAAGAGCACAGGAGACTTGCACATTGTACATGAAACTGTCGATGCCAAGTCATACATATGGTTTTTATCTAGATCACTGATGCCCCCCTGTCTCAGGGGGACATCAGTGACCGCCTGGGAATAGAAGCTTGAGCCCCCTCCTTCCTCCTTCCTCACACCCCCCTCCGCTGGGCGTCCACCCATCCTCTGTACCACTGCTTCCAGAGACTTAAACCCAGGAATGGAAGCTTAAGCCACCCAGAAGCCCCCGGCAAGAAGTGTCCCTGGCCAAGTCCACCATTGGAGAAAGAGGAGAAGAGAGCCCTGCTGCCAGGGCTCCCCCTGGAAGAGAGACGGGCCCATGGCGAGAGACAAAAGCTTGGCTCAAAGGATGACTTTCAATAGATCGCAGTGAGGTAGATGCTCTGCTATGCATGAAACCCTGACCCAGAATCAGGTCATTTACAAATGATTTAGCACTGGGTTCCCCACGTACGTGTGGTGCGCTCCGGTGAGAGAGGCGGCCCCCTCTGTCCACGGTCCGATCCCAAAGTGAGTAGCTCTGCCCACCGGCCTTGCGGCTGGCTATCCCAAGCCAAAAGAGCTCTACGGCGCTGCAGTATCATCACATTTATGGGGGATTCTGGATTAGAGGAGTTCAGTCATAATCCCACAGATGGTAGCTTCGCCCCATTGGCTCCTCATTCAAGCACATACACCAAATGTCTGAACTTGTGGTTCCTCTCGTACTGAGCAGGATTACTATTGCGACAAAACATCAATAGGGTAAAACTAACCTGTCTCACTCCTGTCTAAACCCAGCTCATGTTCCCTATTAGTGGGTGAACAATCCAACGGTTGATGAATTCTGCTTCACAATGATAGGAAGAGCCAACATCGAAGGATCAAAAAGCGACGTCACTATGAACGCTTGGCCGCCACAAGCCAAGCCTGTGGTAACTTTTCTGACACCTCCTGCTTAAAACCCAAAAAGTCAGAAGGATCGTGAAGCCCCGCTTTCACAGTCTGTATTCATAATGAAAATCAAGATCAAGCGAGCTTTTGCCCTTCTGCTCCATGGGAGGTTTCTGTCCTCCATGAGCTCCAAGTTACGGATCTGACTTGCTCACTTCCCGTACCTACATTGTTTTAACATGCCAGAGGCTGCTCACCTTGGAGACGTGCTGCAAATATGGTTACAGCCCGTCGCGAGATTTACACCATCTCCCCCAGATTTTCAAGGCCCAGAAGGAGATCACCGGACGCAGCCGGAACCGCAACGCTTACCAAGCCTCGGGTCCCTCTCTCGGGGCAAACCCATTCCACGCGTCCTGCTCTTCAAAAAGCAAATATATCTCTCCCCAGGGCTCCCACTGGCGTCCGTCTCCGCTGCTCTGGGTTCGGGGATCTGTACCCGACTTCATTTAGATCGGCTGAAGGCAACGGAGGCCATTGCCCGTCCCTTCCGAACACCCATCGCCTATCTCTTAGGACAGACTGACCCTTGTTCAACTGCTGTTCATATGGAACTCTTCTCCACTGGCCTTCAAAGTTCTCGTTTGAATATTTTCTACTACCACTAAGATCTACACCTGCATAATATGTGTGCTGATGATTCTTATCCACATCAGCACACACACTAGATATATATATAGCATGTGTGCTGATGTGGATGAGAAAAAAACACAGACGCTCTGTACATTGCACATACCTGTGACCTCATGCATTAAATTTTATTACATTTGCTTTTGGACTTATGAGTGCCATACATCATTGGATCTCTAGATCTGCATTTATGCGCCTGGATATAATGTACCTTGCCAGCGAGGACGAGTGCCGTTTTTCCCCATGGTATTATTTTCTGTATTTCTGGGATATTTTTTTTTTTACTGTGGGAAATCTCCCATAGAATGTAGAATGCAGATCTTAATTTTTTTTTAAATATCTTTGTATAACATTTTCAGCTCCAAACACAAATAATATAATGTTAAAAACTAGAGCACAGTATAACAGTGCAGATCTGAACATTTTAATTAACACATGCATTTTTATAAATTTAACAAAGTAGGAACCACACCTTTAAAGCAATAA
The DNA here is from genome assembly GCA_036172795.1 of Pelodytes ibericus. NCBI lineage: Eukaryota > Metazoa > Chordata > Amphibia > Anura > Pelodytidae > Pelodytes > Pelodytes ibericus. The sequence goes on from CM069861.1 coordinate 44,611,770, forward strand.
AACAAACAGTACTAAAATAGCCTTATCTAGCAGATGATACCTACTAAGGAGGGGCATCACCATTTTTTGCTCACTGTCAGCAATACATAGGAGCCCTCTCCATTGGCATATCAGACAGGTCCCACCCATCAGGGCAGTGTAGACCTGAAATGCATGACAAGCCTCTTCTGCACGAGGAATACAGAAACCACAGACAAACCTTTCGGCCTTGCATTGACCTCATCAGTGTGGAATGGCGGGTGTTCTCAGTGCAGAAATCCTACTAAGGTTAGCAAAAACACAGTGGGACCCACATATGAATCCGAGAATGGACAGTGCTAAAATAGCTTGTCCTGTAGATTGATGCCTGCTCAGTAGATGTGGCTATCTAACATACATTTTTATAGTTATTAACTTTTATATGCCTTAAAAAAGGTAGGTAATGTCAGACTGATGCTTTAACCATTTACTCACTATTGCATTTCTCCCTAGATTTCTCTGTTATTTACATATTAAATATATGTGATCATTTGGGAATTTACTGTGGCTTTATTAAGGATATTTTATTTAAAAAAACATATTTCCACTAATAATATATTAAATCAATGCATTTTGTCACTAGGATTATCAGGCAGTTATAAATGTGAGTAGCTCAAATAGCTTGACTTTTGCTAAAATTGTAATTATTTATATTGGAAAGTATTGTCAGTCTCTTACTCATAGAGGCCATTTTAAATGTTACAAAGGAATATGATTCATCAGTGTACTAGTTATAGGCTAATAACTAAATGTCAATAGCAATGGGTGATCTGGACCCCCTCCTTAAAGAACCACTATTTTAACTTGCTCTTCTTCCCTCAACTTATCCCATCTTGAACGTGCAGCTTACTCAATATGTTGTTGTTGCATGTTATCTCCTATTCTTCAATCAATTTCAACTACTATATACTTGCTGTATTTATGAGTGTTGAGTAAGGTTTTAGTTTAGAATTAGATAGTGTATGGTATACAATTGAATTGTTGCTACGTGGTGTTAAAGTACACGAGTCCAGTGGCAAGCACTTGTTCATTGGAACAGCCTCATAGGCTTGCACGCAAAGGTTTGAGTGGCCACATAACCAGGACCCAGTGATAAGGGTAGCTACAGCAGCAGGAAAAATTGGGTGGCAACCACAGGTTACATAATCAGGACTCTGCAGGCTGAGGGGGAAAGTCCAAACCCAGAAAAATGGATACAGAACTACAGCTAGATGCAAAAATTGGGACCAAAAAGTCAAGTTGGGTAAATTATTCAACTGGCCAACATTTACAAATTAGCTTCTGTGATCTTAATTTTGCAATTCATTTGTCAGTTCAGCAAGGATCACATGGTCCAGAAATACTTCTCTATATCTTTTGAAATCAGAATGGCACAAGTGTCATGTTTCATGTGAAAAATATTACTTTCATCTTTTGAGATCATTGATTTCAATTTAAACCATTTAACAAGAGACAGTTTAGCAATTAGAAACTAAAACATCCTGATATTACATTTTCTCCAAAGCATTAAAAATAACACATCAATTTGTGATTTCATTGACCCACTTAAAAGGTTGATTACCAGAGACAAATTGTGTTAGTGTTATGGAGAGTGCACGTTTACCAATCATAGTAAATTTGCCTCAGTGTATAATAGCAGACATTGTATGCATTACTTGACTAGACTTGATATCTTTAGATAAGTAGTTTTAACTAAGGTATACATTAATACATTTGTTTGTTTGTTTTAAGTAGAATTTATGCAGTCTATTCACTAAAGTCTGAATTTGGTGTTCAACATGAGAGTTCATCTCGACCACCAAACTCAAACAGATTGTATCTCCCTTGCCAGGCCTCGATAAATGGCATAAACATAGTATTTTTTTAATGTGATGATGTAGACATCATGCTGAGAGGCGGAGATCCAATTCCAGGCAGCGGAAGAGACAACTGTGTGTGAAGGAGACATCGCTACTGAACGAAAGACACAAACAACTGCCAGAGATGAGCGGCACTGAGTATGGACTTCCTTCCAAAGTCACAAGGGAGGAGTCCCACAGTATAGCACCAGAGAGAGGCACTTAACAGATTTGTGCCGGATCACTGCCAGGTCAGGACGGGCAAACCTGCTATGTGTTACTCTGGCTACTCAAGGACAATATGCCTAACTACTTAAAACTGTCTTAGCCCGCATACTTAATATATCGTCAGATGACAAAAAAGTGGACTTCTCTCTGCGGGAAGGATAAAAGCAGGGAAATACTTTATCTACTGATACTGTGCACGGGGCGATTAGGAGCTACTGAATATTGAGTGTGTTTTCCCCACAACATATTAACAATTACTATGCATTAAACCCTACAAATACCAACCTATGTGTACATTAGAATTCCTGATACAAGGGACTGGCAAAGGAAAGAATTGCTAAATTAATTTTCGCAGGAGAGAGGTGGAAGTAATACACCCTAATGGTTATAAATATCAAATTTCTGTGTATGTAAAAACTCCCCCGAAGTGCAACATACTATATTGAGTCTCCACCAGTTTTGGAGACAATAGCAATTCACAGTGAAAGGAGCTTTGAACCAATTTGTTACAGTGTTTCTCCCAAATCTAAAAATAGTGACTATGCTTAGAGTTTATAAATACCAAACTTAACCCCTTAGTGACATGACTGTTTTGGCTTGTCCGACGCTTGGTGACATGGGCTGTTTTAACATTTCTGAGGTGTTTGTGTTTTGCTGTAATTTATTTCTGTCTCATTTAGTGTACACTCACAAACTATATATCGTTTTTATCGTTATAAAAAGGGCTTTCTTTTGATACCATTATTTTGATAATAGCATATAATTTGATGTAAAAAAAATAATAAAATATGGCAAATAAAAAAAAACTCTGCTAAATAGTTTCTAATATATGTCCTGAGTTCAGAAATAGCCCATGTTTTATGTTTTTGTGCTTTTTTATTCATGTTACAGGGCCAGAACTATAAGTAGTGCAAAGGTATTTTAAAATCCTTTTTTTCAAAATTAGCAATTGTGACATTGTAACACTGATTTCTGTACTAAATCCATGAATGACCCCCAACATGTACATATTTTTGAAAACTAGACCGCTCAGGGCATTTAACTTGGGGTATTTTGACACATTTCATGTAGCCATTTTACCACCAATCTTTTCCAAAGTTTGCAGCAAAAAATCGTTTTCTTTAATTTTTCACATAGATTGAAGTTTAGGTAAACATAACCTTAAAATGTGAAGGGGTATTTCCAAATAACACCTCAATATGTGTTCAGCAACATCTCCTGAGTACAGGAATACCACCCATGCATAGGTTTGTTGGTTTGTTTTGGGGCTAAAAGGCCACATTTAGGGGGTGCGCATTTTGGTTTTCCAACTTGGAATTCTGAAATGCAGAAAACTTGCGCCCATGTCCCATTTGGGACATTTTTAAAACCAGAAAATGTATTCTACCCCGCAAAGCCATATATTTTTTAAAACTAGACACCCTAGGGTATTTCAAATGGTAGTATTTTAACACTTTCCATGCACTAATTATACTACCAGCCTATGTCAATGTTTTGGGTAGTAATTTTTTTTCACATACATTGTACTTTGGTCATGAATTCACAGATCCTGTTATAGGTCAGTGCCAAACAACACCTCAATATGTGTTCAGCAACATCTCCTGAGTGCAGGGATACTACCCATGTATAGGTTGGTTAGGTTATTTGGGGGTTAAAAGGCCACATTTGAGAGGTGCGCTTTTTGGTTTTCCAACTTGGAATTCTGACATACAGAAAACCTGCGCCCAACAAGTGTATTCTACCCTACAAAGCCATATATTTTTGAAAACTAGACACCCTAGGGTATTTCAAATGGTAGTATTTTAACACTTTCCATGCACTAATTCTACCACCAGCCTTTGTCAAAGTTTAGGTTAGTAATTTTTTAATGTTTTGTTTCCACATACATTGTACTTCGAGTTGTCAGTGCAAAACAACACCCAAAAATGTGTTCAGCAACATCTCCTGAGTATAGTGATACCACCCATGCATAGGTTTGTTGGGTTGTTTGGGGGCTAAAAGGCCACATTTAGAGGGGGTGCATTTCCAACTTGGAATTTTGACATGTAGTCAGCCTGTGCCCATGTTCCATTTGGGACACTTTTGAAGCCTGTCAAAGTATTTTAACCCATCAAACCATATATTTTGGAAAACTAGACATCCTAGGGTATTTAAAATTGTGGTATTTTAATACTTTCCAAGTGCTAATTCTACCACCAACCTATGTCCAAGGGTTGGGATGTCATTTTTTCCCCACACACATTGTAGTTCAGGCAGGAATTTTCAGATTCTGGTATTTGCCACTGCCAACCAACACCTCAATATGTGTTCAACAACATCTCCTGAGAACAGGGATACCACCCATGCATAGGTTTGTTGGTTTGTTTTGGGGCTAAAAGGCCACATTTAGGGGGGGCGCAAATCCAACCTGGAATTTTGACATGTAGTCAGCCTGCGAATTTAGTCTCCAGTCGGTTCCCATTCACTGTCCTTTAAATATGCACAATACCATTTTTTAAATATGGATCTAATAGATTAATTAAATTAATTAAATTCCATTTAGAACATTTTTGAAGCCGTCCAATGAATTTTACCCCATCAAACCATATATTTTTGGAAAATAGACATCCTAAGGTATTTCAAATGGTGGTATTTTAATACTGTATATGTACTAATTCTACCCCCAGCCTTTGTAAAAGTTTGTGGTAGTACTTTTTTGGGAGTTTTTTTTCCACATGCATTGTACTTCAGGCATGAATTCACAGATTCTGGTATATGTCACTGCCAAACAACAACCCAATATGTGTTCAGCAACATCTCCCCAGTACCCATGCATAGGTTTGTTGGTTTGTTTTTTGGCTAGAAGGCAACATTTGTGAGATGCGCATCTCAAAATTCCAACTTGGAATTTTGACATGTAGTCAACCTGTGTCCGTTTCCTATATGGGATATATCTTTGAAGCCAGCCAATGTAATTTACCCCCACCAAACCATATCATTTTTAACGGTAGACACCCATCACTCCTTGTGCCAAGGGCTCAGCACCCACCGATTCATCACTAGATGATGTATCAGAAAGCTGACCAGGGTCAAAATTGAACCCTGAGTCCGCGGCCTCAGAATCAGTGCGTAAGCAGTGATCTCGAGCAAAGAAGGGGTTAATAGCTCTTAGAATAGCCTTTCTAGTACTGTAATACATTACAGTACAAAGTAATTAATCCATAAAACAGTGCAGACAGCAAAACATACTGTTGCTGTGCACAATTACTGCTCATACAGTGATGAATGGCAGGGAAGGGGTTAATACACAGTGAAAGACTTTCATGAAACCTGCCAATTTTATAAAATGTTATTTTATATCACTAATACTGATCTGTCTCTTTCCGTCACAAAAATGTAAGTGAGGAGAGGGAGGCAGATCAATATTTGTGAATATTGATCCGACCAATTTTGATCTGACCAGGGCGAATGGTGAACTTAATTGAGAAATCACCAAACCTTTGCCACTAATTCGCTGTTACTGATCGCTATGCGCTCAGACAGCTTTAAAAAAAAAATCTCAAATACTTTTACTTTACATGTAATCCCCTAGAGGGTATGTGTAAAAAAAAAAATTTAAAAAAATATACAGACAGATAAAAATTGCTTTGGCGTCAATATCATTGCGTAAGCAGTGATCGACGGCAAAGAAGGGGTTAATAACTCTTAGAAGAGCCTTTGTAGTACTGTAATAAATTACAGTACAAAAAAATTAACCTCTAAAAAATGCACAAACAGCAAAAATAAATGCGCTGATGTGCACGATCACTGCTTACGCAAGATCAGTGGCAGGGAAGTGGTTAAACGCAGGGTATCACTTTAATAAAAAAATGTTTTTATTGTTTTATTATTCGTGTGTTATGTATTTATTGTTTTTTGTACTTTTACTTACTTTTCTTACTTTGATCTGTCTCTCTCCCTCACTAAAAAAAATGTGAGGAGAGGGAGGCAGATCATAACTGGTCAGATCAATATAGGGTTAATATTGATCTGACCAGTCAGTTGGAATGCTCAGCATAGCATCCCCACTGCTTGTCAGTGTGCATGGCAGTCACTGATTGCCTCTGTGAAGAGGCAATCGTGTGACAGCCAGAGAGCACAGGAAGCAGGTACTTCCTGCCTCCTGTGCTCTTGCCCTTAGAAGGGCAGCGCCATCTTGGTCACTCATTTTTTTTTTTTTTTTTGTGTGTTCCTGATTGCCTCGACTTGCGACTTTCTGAGCATAGGAAGCGAAAAATTCGCTTCCTATGCTCGTTTTTTAAATGCACGTGTTTTAAAGGCGCTGTGCCTTTAAAACCGGCATTTCGATCGCTCTCCGGAGCTACAGAAATGGAAATAATAACGACAATACAGTATTAGATGTAAATGGGTTTTCCCAAAAATACTTAGGATGGGAGGGTCAGACATTATCTATGGTCTCAGCAAAGAAGCTCAGAGACTGGATGGCAATTGAAAATATAAAATAAGTAGCGTTGGCATAACAATAGAGGGGTAGAGGAATGGGATGGGGCATTTTTTTTCCCTCTCTGATACATCATCCAGGGATAGAAGGAACCACTAGTTACTTCACATTTACTGAAGACACACTTTAGGGTGGAGCAATCTAAAAGTTGGCACTATCGTTTAAGAGTTATAGATATGTTTTGTTTACATGAGGACACACACATGGCTATGGGAAGAAAATGCTAGGTATGCTGTGACACTTAAATGCAAAGGGATACTATATATATTTAATAGAAACACAGTTAGATCATACATGTATAAAAACTATAAGAGGGATACACTATTTGGAGATGAATGAAGTACTAGTTATTCTAATCTAAAAATAAAATAAGTAGAGTTTCACAGAAGAAAGGTCCAAGGGTGGAATAAACAAATAAGCAGCACTACAATATGATATCCACAGGTTTGCTAAGTTGAAACTTGTCCATATCCAGAGTTTAAAAGGAAAGAAAAGAGAGAAACACTTTTTTCTTCTTCTCATCACTCAGGGATAGAAGGAACCACCAGTAAGATAGATGTTAAATTTCCGAAGAAACGTTTAAGGGTGGAGCACTTTGATAGTTGGCACTACAGTATAATAGTTATAGATTTGTCTTGTTTACATAGGTATAATTAGACATGTCTGAAGATATAAGTTAGGACAAAAATACAAATATGTTTTAGAGAGGAATGCAGGTTTTAATACTTAGACATAAAGAGACAACAGATATATTTCTTATAAACACGGGCAGATATCAAATTTACAAACACTAGGAGTTATAAGGGTGACTACTCACAAGAGGGATATACCACTTTGGGATGAAAGAAGCACTAGTTACTTGAAGGCCACCAATAAGTGGCACTATTGTATGGGATCTATAGGTATGTCATATTGATATAAGGAAACATGTTTAAATACAGCATTTAAATGGAAGGTTTTTTTTATCCCCCGGCTAAGGCATCTAAAGTTTTTCTGCCATGTGTTACTTTTCTTTTTTATATAGGAACTCAGGACCAAGTCACAAGTATGATGACTTGCAAAGAGGGGTGTGTGCACTGGGCACGCCCTCCAGCTCAAAGGAGAAAGATAGAGGGAGAATGTTTCTCCCATCTACCTCCTCACTGTGTGTTTTTGTATGTGTTTTGTGTTTTTTATATGTTAAGCATCACTGGTTGTTCATCTGATGGAGAAATTGATCCAATGGGGATAAGAATCCAACATGTTGACAATGGCTAAGTGTGTCTCAATTAATACCCAAGGGCTAAACGAGCCATTTAAGAGGAATGGAGTCTACCGTTTCTTTGAGAAGAAGAAAATAGATTTTTTTTTTTTCAGGAGACCCACTGGAGGGAGAGAGACAGGGGAAGGTGGGGTAAAGGTTACATGATAATACAGGCCTCAACGGGCACCAAAAAAAGAGGGGGGTGGCGATATTGGTATCAAATTGGGTGAATATGGAAATAAAATACCAAGACTGCCATAGAGAAGGAAGATATATAATACTTGTATGAAGAGAATTGGTACCACTAATAAATGTATATCTTCCCAATACCTCTCCTATGTCCCTGTTGGTGAAGATCCTAGACAAGGTGGACAAAATCAAACAAGGAGGTCTTATAGTTGCGGGGGATTTTAATTGTGTGTTAGATGGGTTAATGGATAAGAGATATACTAAGGAACCAAAAGAAGTTACAAAGATATCAAAAAAGTCCAGATATTTTTCTAATATTGTCCAGGAAGACAGTTTGTATGACAAATGGAGAACAACTCATCCGATGGAAAAAGAGTTTACACATTACTCTAGAGTCCACCATTCCTACTCAATGATAGACATAATCTTGGGGGATATTGTGGCACTGAGAGCAATAGATAACATCCAGAGAAAACACCTGGTCAGACCATAGCTTGGTCTTTTTTTAACTAAAGGGAGGAAGGAAACCGCAGCAATGGACCTGGCATATAAAGGATTCTCTTTCATATTCAAAATAGGGAGTTTTTAATCAAAATGACAAAATGTATACCTGAGGGAGGCGAACTGCCCCAAAATTACAGACGTTCTGTAGATATCAATAAATAGGCCGATAATATGATACGAAATAAGTCTGGCAATAGATCAATTGGTAAAATATAAGACCCCATGGCCAGACGGGTTCAGCAATTTTTTCTATAAAACCCTTAAGCCTTTCATTTTGGATCATTTCAAAACATCCTTTAATGATATTGTCAACGATAAAAAGTGCCCAAGGAAAATGGTCCAGGCCAATATACTCCCAATTCTAAAACAGGGTAAGACAGAAACAGAGATCGCTAGCTCTAGGCAAATCTCTCTTATAAATGTAGACATCAAGTTATTTTCAGCAGTGTTGGCGGAAAGGCTTAAACATATTATACCATCTATCATCCACTGTGACCAGATTGGCTTTGTATCAGGCTTTGTATTAGAGATTCATGTAATAATGCTAGAAAACTTATTGACATGTTGGATGGCTCAACTAAAAGAGAAGTTCCCCCCTTGACCCTGTCTCTTGATGCTGAAAAGGTATTTGACAGGGTCAGGTGGGGTTACATGAAACAGGCTCTGGAGGCATTCGAAATGAAGGGGTGGATGTTGGACGCTATCCTCTCTCTATGTAGGTTCGTCAGCTACATAGAGAGTGGGTGATAATCTATGCTCAGATTGGTTTCCCCTGCGTAATGGGACTTGCCAGGGATGTCCACTTTTTCCCACTTTTTTTCACTTGTCTTTTTTGTCCCCCCGCTGGTGCCCCATTTTACTATATTCTAATAAAGCAGTTTTACCTTTATATCGTTGGTTGGAGTGGCGAGTATTTTTCAGCCTTCCAAGGAGATTGTTTGGTTTATTTCATAAGGTTCAGCAAAGTGTCTAATTACAAATTAAATGTTAAGAAAACAGTAGCTCAGTACAAAAATATGAACAGAGAAGAGGTGGAAGAAATCCAAAATAAGTATAACTGTAATAAGGCCAAAAAGGAATTTGACTACCTGGGAATAAAAACCCCGAATAAGATTAATGCGATCATGGAGCTCAACTTTTTAGACCTACTGAATAAGACATTGAAGGACTGGAGTAGCTTTGAGATCTCTTAGTGGGGGCGGGTAAATATTTTAAAAAGCTACATAGTACCAAAGTGGACTTACCTATTCCGGATGATACCGTTAGCAATGCAAAAAAACTGGTTAGATATGATCCAGGCGTCCTTCCGTAACTTTTTCTGGCTGGGCAGGAAGCCCTGGGTGAATAGAAATAATCTGGCGGTTTAGGAAATAATCTGGTGGAGGTGAAGCAAGGAGGTATAGCCTTCCCAGTTATCAAACAATGGTATGAGGCCAGTATGCTATATCATGTGTGGAAAATGCAGAAAGATGACGCCAACCTAGAAGGTTGGTACAAAATAGAAGCTGAAGCCTGCAAAATTATAGATTTAGATAAACTCATATGGTTTACTAGTAGTAAAAAGAACTTAACAGACTTAAAGGACGTGAGTATGATTTATGATTCTGGAACAGATCATCCCCTTTTGGTACGGGATAAAGAGAAAGTGTGGGCTATGTGAAAAAATAGCAGACAGCACCAAGCTAGAGACCTTAGAACATAATATAGAGGATCTTGATTTTAGAATCTGGAAGGCCCAGGGGATTAAGTAAATAAGGGACCTAATGGGGCCAAAGGGGCTGAAATAATTAGAGCAACTTCAGTCAACCTTAGATGTACCACCCACAGAGGCCTTCACATTTATGAGAATAAAAAGATATCTGGATAAACACTTGTCTAAAAGGAGAGAAGAGAGGATGAGAAAGCTCTTAAATCTTTTTGGAAATAAACAGAAAAAAAGTATAGCGAGGTGTTTGAAATGTATTAGCCATAAAGATGTTGTCATTAATGGTGCCATTGTTTTTAAGTGGGAGAAAGAGCTGGGTACTAACAGCTCACAGGAAGATTGGTATGAAGCATCCACCAGCGTCAATAAGTATGTCCATGACTTGACCATGATGGAGACCCAGTTTAAAGTTTCCAATAGATGGTATATGGTCCCTACCAGATTAATACACATACACCCACAGCAGTCTAGGATCTGCTGGAGATGTGTTATGTAAGAAAGTAGTTATTTACATATATGGTGGAACTGAGGAAAGGTGACAATACTGTGGGATATAGTATATGACTTTATTAAAACCTCTGTCAATGTCAAATTAAAAAAGAACCCAATTTCTGTTGAATGTAGGATGGCCAAAGATGAGCAAACTACAAATGGCTCTGACTATACACATCCTCCTGGCAACAAAAAAAATGATACCAAGGGCTTGGAAGCAGAGCAACTATTTTTCCTTGGACCAAGTTAAGGTACAACTGTAGTTCCAACTAAGGATGGAACAAGGGGTCAGTGGTAATATGGGTGCTTCGCTGAAGAATAGAGAGATGTGTGAATAATGTAGGGAGTTAATAAAGGTGAACTAAAGAAAGTGTACCCCCTTGATGGACCAAGAGGCAATAGGAAATATGAATTAAGGAAACAGGGACAGAACCATTAGTCATATTATATAAATCTAAGTGGGATGACCCAATGGAGGGATATGCGGTGACCAGCGATGCTTGTTTGTCTTTAATGTATGTTTGTAATGTTTTTTATAATCCACATTGAAAAGAATAAGAAGATGATTGTCATGTAAGCTAGTGGACAATTATACTTGTTTCTATAATAAAATAATTTCAATGTTAAAAAAATACAGAGTTCGAAATTAGGTTCAGGCAGGTGAGATGGAAGTGTGAGCAAATAATAGAGTCTACAAACTAGCTCCTTCCATTCATTTCAGTGTGAGGAGAAATGACACTCTAATTTTGAGACTAACTCTAAATCGACCACAAGTTGGATTTAGTCTAAAAAATCTACACTTCTTCCTCCATACTGCAACTGTTAAATATCAAAACACACTATGCAACACATTTATTTAATGGGATGCGGTAAAATTACTCACTAGGGGCCTTCCTACTAGCCGCTCTAAAATAAATAAAATGCATTTTCCAAAATAAATCCTACTTACTCCTCCCCCTACCTCTAACTTGCCCAGGAAGGGGCGGTGAGATGTCACCTGTAAAAAAAAATAGAATGAAAAAAAGTGGTCCCTCTTCTCCTCTGAAAATGAATGAAATCACATCCCATTATTTTTTTAATTTGTTATAGGGCCTTTGGGCCAGCTAAGTCAAAGTAGCTGGAACTCAACATCCCAACCACCTTCAGCCAAGCTCAAATTTTAGTGAATATACCTCTATGTCACTTAACATTTTGAGAGTGCTGACACATTTTGAGTTTCCTTAGCAAAATGGGTTAGAGTTAAGATACACTTTTTTTTTTTAACCTTATTAAAGGTATGTCTTGTGCCTTGTTGTGCCTTGAGTACCAGGTTCTGTACAACTAGTCATGTACCTTTTCTGCTCACACCAGCCTTATTTTAATTCATACAGTTCATCATACAATAATTCACTAACAAAATGTGACAAGAACATATGCAATATTTTTTCTTCAAAAATAATTTCATTATTAAAACACAGAAAAGTACAAAGTAAGATACCTATAAACACTTCATATAAACATTACACAAACTTTAATATGTTAGAAATGTTACATTTTTGTAGAAATGTATTCTTTTGTATGGGGATTCATATATAATCTGATAAAGAGGAGATATATAAAACCAGATGCTGCTAAATGTGTCAGGAAAATAAACAGAGGTACAATGGCTCTGAGATCTGATCTATACCAGCTGTTTCACCTTATCTATATTGAAATACTTGTATCAACATTTCTGACACTTATAGTGTGATGGAATTTTCATTGCAGTTTCAGGTAGGCTTCTGAACTCACTCCAATACATTTTGAAAAGCTAAGAGTACTGTAGCGACATGGAAGTTTTGGACTATCACTTTGGCACAAATGACACATATGGAAAAGATCCTGCCACATTGACATTTAGCTGAGGCTTTGATATTTTTCTAGAACTTATAGCTCGCAGTGCGAGTGAACCGTCACCAGTTGTAAGTGGTTCTATGATGTGAGGCGCTGGAGATATTAGGGGACATGTATAAACCAATTGCTCCAAATACTGGTGCAATCATTGTGTGTGCCAATGTATAAAGCAGACTCAAGGGAGTCTGCGTTATCTATGCTGAATAAGTAGCTTTAGGTTGTGTTGGCGTTCATTGGACTGGCGCAGTCTGTGTAGAAAAAAATCAGGGACTTTGTGTCTTGGAACTTCTGCCAAACACAGATTGACGGAGATCCTTCAATCCTGCACTGAAACGTGTCGGGAGTTATAAAAAAGCGCAATTGCCATTATACATCTTAAACATTGCACTATATTTTAAAATAAAACACCCAACACTTTTTATACAAATCCCTCTTTGTACTTTCAGCTGCTCTATGTTTTTATTTTATTTAAAGTGAATTAAAGAATACTTAAGAGGAATTTGGACCCATCAAGTTTATTTTGAAACACACTATTTTTTGATTACACACGCTATTGGGCACATTCATGTTTTTAATGTATTATACCACATATGTTATTTAAATTTTTTTCCACATGATATCCTGTGCCTTTTTTCATGTGTAAATTTTGCTGAATTGGAGCACCACTTGTATACATAGCCTCAATTTTCAGCAAAATAAAACCTTGTCAACTTTATATCATTTAGTAAATAAATAAAGGTCCTCTGAGGATTACTCTCTCAATAAAAATATTATTTGGATATGCCTTTGTCAGCTGTATTAGCAAATGCTTATTCGTTTATTGATATTAATAAAAAGGGATGCTGGTTCAGGAAATCAGTATACCTTCCTCACCCAATTGAACGTGCAATGGATTATGTATGCAGTACACTGAGAATATGTGTCAAAAATATATCATAGCACTGTAGAATTCAGTTGTGATTGACACCAGAGATGCTTCTATATTGCCATAAATGGTCAGTTTTATGTCAGGTGAGAAAAATCTGCACATCATAGAGAAGATTCCCAAGGGCTGAGGGGGAAAGTCAGTTTTTATGAGCTGTCAGTGGAAATATTGGGATCTGATCAGGTAACGTCAATTTTCTTTGCAAAAACAAGAGCTCAGAATTTTGACCCATATCCAATCATTTCTGTGATCCCAATGTCCCTTTAAATCATTCAGGGATTACTGAAAGAATCCTGAATTGGTCTGAAATTTGGCCAAGCTTTAATGGGGGTTTCAAACTCCCTATTATTTCCCTTATTTATTGTGACCACTGTACTTACAATGATGTGTAGACAAACCTGGTATGTGGACAGTCGGGGTGTATTGCAATGGTGGTTTCATGTGGTGATGTTCTACGTGCCTAGTGGACACAGTGGATATGAAAGGGTATCTACTGATGCATTGAAATGACCATGGCTGCCTGTCAGAGGATAAAATGGCATGTACCTTAAAAAGTATATGCCGGTATATCCTAATACTAGTGCCACTCATTTTCTTGTGCTTGTATTTCAGAAGCACAAGTAAAGAATAGAGTTCAGTGGCTCTTTAAGCAACTTTATTTTGTGCATTGTCATTTCATAATGTGCATTCCCATTAATTAATTATCTTGCAATACAACTGTGGAAACATAGCCAATTAGTTTTTAATTTTTATATTTAACTTCAAATTGTATTTTTATTTATACTTTCCAATGTTTATTTCTTTATTTCCATCTTTATTTGTTAAGTAATGCTATTTTTAAGGATCTCACACTTCCCTTTTTGTCTTATATATATATATTTTTTTTAGTGGTTTGGATATCCCTGCTGATTGACATTCTGCTGTTGTGGTGTTTAGAGTAAAACACATTTTTGTAAGCTTATCTTTGATTCTGTGGTCTTTTGTAGCGTGCAAGTCTCATATTATTTAGTATATTATTTCATGGATATGTATCAAGTATACTGTTGAAATTACTTACAATTGCGGTGAGAACATGCTTTGATTTAAATTATATGCCAACAGCTGGGTCCTAAGTGGACATTAGGGATAGCTGCAATTTGCAAGCTGCACCTCATAATACCTATTATACTATCTTCATGTTAAACCATTTGTAGTCTCTGTTCTTTTTTGTGAGATGAGATCGCAATAATTAACGTGAATGAGATATTTAATGAACTTTTTATATTCAACATCATCACCTTTTCTAAGGCCATTCAAGATTGTGTCCACCATATCATCTTTTTACAAAATCTCTTCTACACCTTAAGTATTGAATTATATAATTAACCATTTGCATCAGTTCTTCTGTCAAGTGGATATCTAAGTAATTGTACTTGGAAGGACACTCATTTAAAATAATGATGCTTTTGGTGTTGGGGGAAAAAACAGCCCATTTTCATTTAAGAAAGATACTACCTAGCGCACTCACAGATGTAAAGGTACTCTTTCATATCCACAGTGGACAATGGTGGATTGGAATAATCATGGCTGCCAGTGGGAGGATAAACTGGCATATACATTTTTTGTTATAGTTCATAATTTTGAAGATAATGAGGTTGGAATATGCCATGTAACAAATGTTGTTACAGAGTAAATAGATGTACATTGTGGACTGGGCATAAGACAGAGGTATTCACCTGAAATGGTTTCCCCAGGCGTTGGTGATGCCAGTATAGATCTGGGCAACAGAAAAGCCACTAAAAAAACTTAGAGGTCAGAACAGGCAGCAAAAGTTCAGGCTCAAAATACAAATCAAAGGTCACAAGACCATGTTTCAGAGTAAAAATATCCACAGGAATCGGTAAGCACACCGCAAGCTCCATAAACTGGCTCAATAAACTAGAAATTAGTAAATGAACAAAAGGCCTCTATATATATATATATATATATATATATATATATATATATATATATATATATATATATATATATATATACACATATATATATATATATATATATATATATACATATATATATATATATATATATATACATATATATATATATACATATATATACATATATATACATATATATAGGACATAAATGCATTATAGAACAAACAGTCACATTATAGGTTAAAAAGGTGCAAAGACAATCCCACTTCATTTTTGTTGTTTCCTTGCATCACTTTTTACACCTATCACTATCCCTTGCTTCAAAGCAGTTCACATGATTTGTCCTTTTAGATGGGGATAAGCACCATGTTATATTATGTTTGCCAAATCATCAGTCAGGCACAGCTTCACTTTATTAAAGGCTGCAATAGCAAGGGGACAAATCCAGACATATCCAGACCTAGAATGTATGTTTTAAATAAATCATTAGCAAGCCTATTTGAAGAAGTCACAGTGTAGCAGTATCCAATAAATAACCACACAGTTATACGGAGCTAGGAAGCTGCTTTCACTCAGATAGTGAACTTATTTATTTATTACAATTTGACCTTATCAAATAATGGAATGAACAAGGTGTCTCCATGTACAGCTATTTTCGTAAGGTGGTATCTCTCATGATAAGCTGCCATAATTTACAGATCACTATTATGCTACATAGGCAGCTGAACCAGCTAAGCTGATTTAAAATAAAGTACTGCTTTCTTAGAGCAGGAGAACTAGTGAAAACAATTCAGTGTATTTGATCTTTCCAAAGAAGAGTATTTTTGCAATATTACATTTTCAGTTTTTTCACTTATATGGTTTTTCCACTTATCTTGTTTGTTACATGTGTGTCATTTTATCAATTATTAATAAAAGTGATGTCTTGATTTAGTAAGACTCCGCTAACATTCATACATTGCATATACCCTTATTTATTTCACAACAACAATTTACACAACACGTGTTACTCAACTAAAAAGGGTGTAAACAAATCAATTGTACAGACCGAAAATAAATCAGTAAGGTAGAGAGAATTGTGCTCACAAGCTTTGAATCAAGAGGGTTTTGGTAGACAGGTGAAATACAAGATACTAGGAAAGGCAATAGTGACAGACCAAACTAAAACTCAACATATCTCTCTTGTGTCCCAGCTATCTGGGACACCCAAAGGGAAAAAATAGCCTATTGTGAGTATTGTACAGACATGCTGTTCCATATGTCGATTTGTTTTTTATCTGCTGTTATTTGTTATACATCTTGTGAGTGTTCATCAGCGGTGGCCATATTTTAGCCCAACATTGTGGTCCTGCACATGTATATTTTAAATCTTTTTCAGATTTATTAAAGATATTTTGAAGATAATCAAGTGATATCTGAGATGGCCGATTATTCACATACGTTTGTGAGTTTATAAATCACCATCAGTATTATTATCTTTTTGAATCACAGTGTTGCATTATTATTGTGTTTATTTTTATATTTTTAAAGTTCCCACAGTCCCCCAGCCATTTTGTTTTTTTCTTGTACCTATGTTAAGCATTTGTGGAGAGGGCTCCAGAGGGCAGCGTTTCTGTGGGATTTTACAAGTATTGTTTTTATTATTGTTGCACGTTAGTGTTTTTTATGCACATATTATAAATACACAGCATGGTGATGGGAGAGAAGGGTTATTTTGAACATTTTCAGATCAGGTTAACTTTGCTTGTTATTTCCATTGTCAGTTGTCTGTTGTTCTGCACTGATACCTATAGTCTGGTTTGTTTATTAACCTACGTGTGCATGCCTCATGTACCTGACCTTTGAAATGTATTTATCTTCTACTAGTAACTCATATTAAACCAGGACTTCTTGTTTGATTCTGTGTCACATGACCTAATCTATTAGACTGACCTTGACTTCCCATTCAGTACACTCTATTCATAGCTTCTTCCCAAAGGGTTTTAGCTCAACCTCAGACTTTACGCTTCAGTGACATACAACAAGATCCTACTATCACTGTTGACTGACACAGTGTTATATTTATGTTGCACAAAAACTGAGATGTAAATATAAAAAGGTCATTGTGACCCTTTTACCTCATACATACAAAACCTTTTGAGGCATCAATATACAAACAATACAAGAACAGAAGGAAAAATAGGGGGGGGGGGTAATTTGTAAATCTGGATTTTTGAAAATAATCTTTTTTCCTTCATTTATATGTTACTTTAGCTCTCACAGAATAACATCTGACCCCATTAACTTGAAGATTTAGGGAGATGTAATTTAAATCACTGCATTTTGTTATTTGGTTTTCTGTAATAGATTAATAGTTTTACCACTAGTGGTCACTGGTGCACTGTCAATGAAACTATCTAAATGTAGCAACAGAATAGAGAGAAAATCAGACTTTCCTTTGTATTACTGATACATATAAAGTGGGAACCACAACATTTGCTTTCCTTTGAGAAATAAAATGTTTACCTTTTAGTTTTCATTTTTTTTTTTTTAATACATGATAT
Organism: Pelodytes ibericus; assembly: GCA_036172795.1. NCBI lineage: Eukaryota > Metazoa > Chordata > Amphibia > Anura > Pelodytidae > Pelodytes > Pelodytes ibericus. Next base: position 44,629,726 of record CM069861.1, read on the forward strand.
CTAATTTTATCTTTTACAGAGAGCAATGGTCCAGAAATTAGTTTTGAAACATGAAAGGATCTGAAAAAAATGCAATTGTCACAAAAAGACAAACACATTTTATATAGTTAGTTACAATCATATTGATATGTTATTCGCCAATCATAAACAAAACCTCAATCAAATGTCCATATTTCCATCAAAGCGGAGAGACATAACTGCCAGTGCGTTTTTTTTTTAACTCTATTTTTTTTTATAATTAAAATGTTTATTGATTCACAGAAACATTATACATCAACATTACGTACTTCACAGTAATTATCAATACAAAACAGAATGTTGAGGTTTCTCTTAGAATATTAAATACATACATAAAAAAGAAAAATATGACTCTTTTTTGTTATTTGTCACGATAAAAACCTTGTGGTTTCTCACATAAGATAAAATGGAAAAAATAAAATAAAAACTGTGCTCAAAAGGACCATGCTAAAGAGCACCAGAACCGTGTACTATTATAAAATCAACAATATCGTATCGAAGATAACCTCCACAAAGGGAGTAACCTAAATTATGCCTAAATAAAACAGAAGTTATAATGGCTATAATGCAATAACTGACTACGAACATTCCACCGATTCTTGTCAGCTAATCCCTCCCAGGAAGATGTGCTCCGACAGAATAGAGAATAATCCAAAATAAGAGCACATAATCTAATATAATAAACACATACTTATATAGTAAGATAACATACCAATACAGTATTATAAACAATATAAAATTTAATTGGTACTTCCAGAGGGAAATAAAATAAAATAATGTATAATGACATTGAAATAGGGTCAGAAAACTGAAAAATATAATAGAAAGAAACATAGAAAAGCATGGAGAGTAAAGGTACCTCTAGAGTGAGGTGCCAAAGATGTGCTTAACCAAAATATGTTGCTGTATCTATAACATGTAGATTATAATTTAAGCATAATGGTATGGGAGATGATAGGTCTTTTCTAGATAAGATTTTATTTTTTTAAAGTTGTAGTAAAACAAAATATTGACTGTAACGTTTTATACATATAATATATATATTATCAGGGGGGGAGTCCCTATGTACCTAAACCAATGTACTGCACATAAAGAGTTTGGTAAATGCCTCCGATTGCAAAGTTGTTGCTATGGTTGCCTTTCTAACCTTCACTAACTCCCACCTGTCCTCTGACCTTTGTCTGCTCCATGCTTATCTTTTTGTGCTGCCTTCATTTGATATCTGCACTATATTTTTATATATACTGTCTACTCTTCTTTTTTTTCTGGCATTTGTGCCCACACCTGCGAGCTTGACCCTTAGGTTATCTGCACAAATCAGTGACATATGCAAGTAGTTCATCCCTGTCATATATATATATATATGTAACTTAGATATAACTTCCAAAAGTCCAAAGAATTACTAAAATGATGTGTATTGGACAAGTGCTAATAGGAAAGCCTATGTTGGTACTATTGATAAAGCATGGATTACAAATGACAGAGATGATGGCATAGCAGAGGCATTGTTAAAACAAATCTACACACCAGACAACTCACAAGACTTTTTTTTTCACATAGAAATTCTAAACATGCAGTTTTACTAATACTGCAAGGGATTATGGATAGGCATATACAAATAAGATCAACAATGATCACCTTTTGCCTTATATTCACTCCATACATGGAACCCTTGGAACATAGACAGAGGTGCAGAGAGGTGACCACTCATGGACAGCTGTATTGGGATCTCAACAGCATGAGGTTGGTTACTTTCAGCTTGAGGTTTGGAACAGTACAAGAAGCATAATGAGAAAATATGGCATAAACATTCAAATGCTTAAATAAATTCAAAAATGTTAAGTCAAAACTGAGTCTATTAGTTACATATACAACTTGATCCAAAATTGTGATGGAAATTAGTAAAATTTAAGCAAAATTGTCGCAATGGACAAATACCACAGATCAGATCAGAGTCATCAGACAATCAGTACTCATTTAGGATTAGTTTTATTCCCCATAGCAAAATGGTATGCAGAATAAAAACTAATCCGAAATTAATACTAACTGTCATATTACTCTGATCTGTGAAATTCAACAGTTAGGTCAATTTGGCTTAATTTCGACTAATTTTTGTCTCCATTTCGGCTTAAGTTGTCTATTTAACTAATTCACTCAATTTCAGCTTATGTAATGCTATTAGCATTACATACAATAGCTTAAGCCAAAATTTAGACAGATTGTCGAATATGACATATCACAGTGGATGTTGGCATCAGAATGATCGAATGATAGAATGTATAACGGATAAACTCGATGTGGTACCCTCAATGCAGAGATGAAGGTGCAGTGCCAATGCAGGATTACTAGAAACCAGAACCAGGACGGTGGTTTTCACCCCGACAGCCAAGTACTTGAAGGTTGAATCCAGGATTAAACCGCCAGAAAATTACAAAGGCAGAGGAGACAAAATTGAAATCAGAATGCAAGCCAATATCAGGACTGGAGACAAACAGCAAATACGAGGTACAAGCCGAGAACAGGACTGAAGAGAGCAGCCAAGTCAAATGAGTCAGAATAGCCATATCAGAACCAGAAACTCTTAGGATACACAATCTAGAGCCAAGAAAAGAGTAACTATTACAGGCAATCGAGGAATAGAGAGCTATTTATACAAAACAACCAGAAGAAGCCACACCCCTAGGAAGAGGGAATACAAGAGGGGGTGGCTGAACAGTAATCTACAATTGCAGGATACTATATTGAGCAACAGTGGCCATATTTGAGATCAAACGGCATGCAGCAGCCATATCGGAGACCAGAACATATGTGGTGGTCATATTGGAGACCAGAACATACGTAGCAGCCATGTTGGAGTTGTGAGGAGGACATGTGTTTGTGTTTTGTGGTAGCAGATCTGCCATGATGCCAGGGAGGAGAGAGGACTGAGGCCAGGATGTGTGGGTACCCGAGGATGCCATGCTGGAGGTAACAGAATTGACTAATCAGTTTCATTCATTTAGCATTCTGCTTTTGTTAGATTTTTGTTGTCATTATTTGTTATTTGTATGAATGGATGAAAATGCTATTTAGGCTGAAAAATACCTTTGTAAACTAATGTGCATGTCTAATGGCTAGGATATTCTGAAAGAAAGGATGCAAACTGATCATATCAGTATCCCATGTGAGATAACTAAGTAAATTGTTTTAAACTTAAATTATAACAAATTTCTTTGTTATAAAGAAAAACTTGATGGACTTAAAAACCACTCTGACTTGAAAATTACCTACCTTTTTTCATTCATATTAAAGTTATATAATTATAAAACAAATGTGCATTGATTACAATTTGAATATCTGAATATCTATATCCTGTATCTGTATTCTAAGTATCTGTATTCCAGTATTTGGTTGGAGCCTGGGAAGGGAAAACAAATCATAATTTTAATATGTTTCAAACATGTACCCAGGACATACACTTATTGGTCCAATCTTACAGAATTTTCATTCTGAGATCAGCATCAGGTTGGAGATGACCTTTGCTGTCATTTACTGAAATGTACAACAAATTTAGAATGAAAGCAGTCCGATTTAGCACTTTTATGACGTTACATTCTAAATACATGCTGTTCAGATAAAACAGCTTCCACTGTTCTGGGAAGGCTTCAACAAAAGTTTGGAGTGTTCCTTTGGGAATTGTTACCCATCCATCCAGTAGAACTCCGTTTGCAAGCAAGGCCTTCTGGTCCAACATCAGGTAGCGATGTTGGACGAGAAGGCCTGGCTTACACACTCCGTTCCAGTTCACCCCAAACGTGTTTGATGGGGGTCAGGGCTTTGTGAGGGCCAGTCAATTTCCACTACACCTCATCCAACCATGTCTTTATGGACCTTGCTTTGTGTACTGGGGCTACAATAATGCTGGTATTGAAAAGTGCCTTCCCCAAACTGTTCCCACAAAGTTGTAAGCAAAGTACTGTCCAAAATGTCTTGGTATGCGGAAGCATTAAGATTTCCCTTCACTGGAAATAAGGGGCCTAGCTCAACCCCTGAATCTATCATACCTTTATCCCACACTAAACTTTGCAGTTGGCAAACGCAATCAGGCAGGTAACATTCTCTTGGCATTTTCAGACTCAGAGTCATCCATCTTTAGACTGCAACACAGTGACTTTTCTAACCATTTCAGTGGCAGTGTGCATTACACCACATGGACAACGCTTGGTATTGTACTTGTTGATGTGAGGCTTGCATACAGCTGCTTGACCATGGTAACCTATTCCATGAAGCTCCTGTTGCATAATTTTTGTGCTGATAATAATTCCAGTGACGTTTTGGAATTCTTCAGCTACGGAATCAACAGAGCATTGGCAACTTTTACACACCATGCCCCTCAGCACTCTGTGATCTCACTAGGTGACGTTACATGGTCTTCCGCTTCATGACTGAGTTGCTGCTGGTTCTAGATGGTTTCACTTTCCAATAACACTATTTACAGTAGACTGTGGATGAAATTTAATTAAAGCTGACTTACTGCAAAGATGGCCTTATATCACAGTACCATGCTTGAATTCACTGAACTCTTCAGAAATACCAATTTATTCACAAATGTGTGTAAATGCAGATTGCATGGCTAGCTGCTTGCTTTTATACACCTGTGGCAATGGGTCTGATTGAAACACCAGAATTGAATTAAGGGGTATGCCCCAATACTTTAGTCTAGTGTACTTGAAAATGAGAGAACTCACAAAGTATACTTCCTAGTAAAATATTTTATAAATAAAGATTTTACTGGTAAAATACTTAATAAATAAATTCATTTGCCACAGGTGATTTCATAAACAGTAGACACACTCAGACACATTTAAAACACATTTTTCTCCTAATATCAGCATTTGCTTGTAATTTTGCTAATGATGCATTTGTATTTATATATATATATATATATATATACACCATTTTCATTATTTTCCTATTTTCTATAAATTCACATTAAAAACAATATTTAGGTGAAACAGTCACTTTTATATGAAGACAATTATAGCAATTCAGTACCTGTGATTGAGAGGGACGGTTGCTTAGAGTAAGTTACAAAACACTGTAAAACAAGGTTTTTTTTGTATGAGCCTTTAAGTATTTTTTAAACCTACAGTAAATTACTGTTAATTAATGTCGGAGTAGAAAAATGAGATATGAAAAGTTAAACTTCATGTATGTTTGCCTTCTTTTGAATGTAGATGACTATTATGCTAATGTCATCACATCATGGCCTTGTACTAATGACCTTTAATCATACCATTTATGAGAGGATCATACTGTAAGATATTGTCCATTACAATACAAGGGACACTCCCATCAAAAAATTAAAAGGTTTTATTATTTTTATTTTGCATTGTTGATTTCAGATTTGTCTTTTGTTTTTGTTATGCGAGTTTATTTAATAAAATATAAAATGGTGACTGGACTCCACCATTTGGTTAAATATGGTGTTTTGGGTGCCACCCCACAGTGACTTTACAGCACTATTATCTCATTATGGGACTGGGGACTCAGAATATAGTCTTTAAGTCAGAATTCTGACCAAAGACTTGCATTGAATGGGAGGGTAATGTAACATCACAGGTAATGTATTACATCACAAGGTTCTGAGGTATGATGCTGTTTATCAGAACAATCTCCTCTTTCTTTCCCGAAAGAAGCACTTTTTGTGGTATACACAGCCACCTAGTCCTGCCCACTAGTGATACAAAGGAGCCAGTAAGAGAGCAGGGGTGTATCTTATGACATCAATCCGCAGGCTCTGCCCACAGTTGTGAGACTTGCTGGAAGATTTTGGAGAATGCTGTATCATGGGTAAAATTCACAAAATGGATGCAGGAGATAGACACCTAATTTTATTTTTACTTTTTTATGCAATTAATTCAAACATAGAAATAAAAACAGTGGCATACGTATTTTATATGTGTTTGTTTTAATGTACAGGTAATCTAATCTTATGTTAGTGGTGGTGTCCCTTTAACAAGCACCTGTACCCAAAGCACACTTATCACTATCACTTATTGGTCCAATCTTACAGAATTTTCATTCTGAGTTCAGCATCAAGTGGGAGACGAGTTAATAACGAAAAATGTAGAAAGAAGGCAAAATTATTTTGTCAAAGTGTATAAATAATTTCCTATCCACTATCCACTAACCAAGATGCAACCAGCCACTTTATGATAGGTTTTCTATTTTTATATGATAAAAAAAATGATAAAAGGACAGTACCATGTTTGCCCTGGAAACATAGTAACCAAGTGAAAATTATAAAGGCTGATAACATTTGCAATTCTGAAATAACGAAATGAATCCGATACCATTTGTTCTCACTACTCACTCTTTATTCTACAGCCACAGAAGGGATTTTGAAGATTATAGTATGATAATCAAAATATGTTGTCTGGGCAGTAGTCTATTCCACATAGGTAATTAGGGTGGTTATGCAAAATATTTCCATGAAAAAGTCAAAGGGCAGAAGTATCTAGTGAAGTGAAGCTTTCAAATTAGACTTGCCTATATAATTGAAAGGTTCATTTGATTTGTTTTTAAATCAAAGTTTTTAGCTGAATTGTATGAATGGGTCAATGCATTTCCAAAAATGTTGTTTGCTATTCCATATACATTTGATCTGCCACTGTCTTCCTTAACACAGATTATTATCTAGTTTATTACAGTAATAATAAGTATTCTAAATAGCTAGATATTTTGTCTTTTATTGTTATATTGTACACAATAAAGGATGAAGATATCAGTTTCTGTTGTGTTATTTTTTTCAGCATAATTCATTTTAACTCTCATACACCAGAGATGGGGATTATTTTTTCTTCAAAAAAAAAAATACAAATGAACAAATGTATTTGATTCCAAAATTGTGGGATTTTTTTTTTTGAATTGACAATTAGAAAACACATAAAGAAAGCACATATCTTTGTGGTGGGCATAAATTGTCAGTTTAAAATGTTAGTGTAACATTACACCTTGGTCTTTTGCCCTTTATAAAAAATAAAGTAGACAGATATGCACCTGAAATAATCCCTCTAAATTAAGCTAGGGGAGAGGGTCCCCAACCTTTACAAAAAAAAATGTAAAATAAAAGCTTACTTATTAAAAAAGCCCAAATAACCTTCAAACAAGAAATGACAAAAATAGAAATACGTAACAAATTGGTATATGGGTAAAGCCCAATAATTGATCACAAAATGGTGCCTTTGTAATGCATAGTGACTCCAATGATGTTATTAGACTGGCAGGTATGATGCTAACAAACCAATCACTATTTAGCTTACATTCCCGATATACTCTATGGTGAGAACATTAAGTTTTAATGGAGTAGTAGGCTGCATTGTGATTGGCTGGTTAGCATCACACAGATGTAGATAAACTTAAAGCAGTCACAATATTTAAGTAGTCTGTTGAAACGTGGAATATATCAGCTCGTGCTTCCCTTTTGTTCTATGCCTCAATATAATTGGTATCCATGTGATATGCAAAAGCACATAGACATGCACATGTGCACCACAGAGACGAACCCCTGATGAACCTCTGCTGAACGCCATGCTGGGGACAGAAGATGGACGCCCGAAGGAGAAAAATCACTCAGTCTCCATGGAGCAGGTAACCTCCGTGGTTGCCTAACTCCTGTATCAGCGACGCACTGACCCTTTAATTGTTGCTATTATTACTATGCACTGTATCCTTCGCGCACTTTGTAACATTGCAACACTTGTACAAAGGTTATTTTGTTTGGTTCTCATTGCAGCTAATATTTCAGCTCTCAGATGATTATATAAACCACACTACAAATGCTTAAATATACAATTATCAACTCAATGTTATGGGCACAAAATAGAAAGACTGGCTAGAGTAAACTATTTAATTTAAATTAGGCTTTTAAAAGTGTGCAATAGTTGATCAGGTGACAGTTTAAGAGATCCACAAAAATTTAAATCTCCCTTCCCATTATCCTCCAATGTTTTATACATCACAATTGGCAGTCACTAGGAATGAATTGGACTAATTCTGGATATGTTTAAAAGCCAATGTGAAATTTCTGTTTTATAATTTGTTTTTGTATCAAGACTCCGACTCCGACTTTCATATACAAGCCAGCAAGAAATTGGCAAAAAAAAAAACTGCACTCTGCATCCATGGCCAATTACCTTATGGGGTTTATTCACCAAAAGGTGAGTTGCATGTGAGTTGAGGTGAGATGAACATGTCATCTCAGCAGTTTAGCTATGCATTGGGCAGGGACATTCCTGGAGAGTTTCCTTAGTGGAGGGGGGGGGGGGGGTACAGCTAAACTGGTGAGATGAAATCACAACTCACCATATCTAACTTCAACTCACCTGCAACTCACCTTTTATTGAATAGCAGCGTCTGTTTGCTGATTGGGTCCTTTGAAATTCTGTGATGAGTTAAATCCACAATCTATATAAGCTTTAAAACTAAAAGTAGTGTGACATACTACTATACTGACTGTATAGCACACAATACTGTATTCAGTGCATTTGTTAAATGTCATGGCTGTGTCTACTCTTAAAAAGCAATATATTATCTATGCAATAACATTTACATTTTGAAATAGCATTGCATTCTTTTTCATGTTTATTCTGTTTTGTAAACAGTTGCCTCATCTCTTAAATTGTGAAAGTTTTATTATCTGAACGGAGCAGTGGTAAATCTTTATAGTGCATCAAATCTGGTAGCATAAATTCCAAGCTATGGACTTCCAGTTATGGAAAAGCCACCACTGTTCCATGTAAGGATCAGTCAACATCAATATTTTTTTGTCCTTTTAATCCTAACAATTCTATGATATATCCCCCCACACTAGGTTAACCAAATCTTCATGTTATTCAGGAATGCTTATAAAAATATACATTCCTGGGCTGTAATTAGTACAATTCTGCATTTGTTTTAGTACACAATTCAGAGAGTTGTATTACATTTTTTTAGAAGTGTCTCTAAATATATAAAATGTGATGTATTCTCCATACTGGCAGGTGGGATTGAATCCCTCAAACAAGGTTTTTCCTGTACTAACTACTGTGGTAGTCACACATGGGCACATTTTTTATTTGATACTGAATAAAACTAAGTAAACAATTTGTCATTGCAGTACTGTATAATTATGATTTTCATTTTAGTAACATTATTTAATTTAACAAATATGTATACAGCTTGTAACCTGTCCCAAAGGGACCAATGCTCATTTCTGTACTAATTAGTTAAAATATAACTTGCTTGTTCTAATGAATCATAAAATTGCCTATTCATGGAATATATCACTTCATTAGCACTTTCTTTTTGTTTCAACCCTACTTAAAAGTGTATATTGTGCCACTACGCAGATATTTCAGTTCCACTTGTGTAAATTATACATTTGTCTTAGCGTCTTTTCATGTTGACTGCACAGTGACTAAAATAGACTTGTGTGTTCTCGAAAATTGTATGAGTAAACTGAGTAAAAAACAAACAAAACATATTCTTATTGCATCAATATTGAAGTTTTATTGAAAATACTTCAAGCTGACAAGGCGGTATAGAATTGTACAAACAAAAGACTGGTGATAGTTGTTATTTATTATGCAAATAGGGTCTACCATGGTAACAACACATCCAGTACTTTTGTTTTACTTGTTATAGTACACAGCCTGCATATTTAAATTGGGGTTGCTTACATTGTGCCTACACATTACACAGATTCTGTTTTCCTTGACACTTACTAGAGAACAAACTGTAATTAATACAGCCTGTTTAAGCAGACAGCATCCAATTAGTTATCATCCATTTTCAAATTGGGATGCTAGACAAAAAAAAAAAAAAAGTTTGCATTTTATTCAAAAGAAAAAAAATACATACAAACTACAGGTTTTCAAAGACATATTTAACTCACAAAAGCAAGGATACTCACTTGACCTTTTATGTGAAGCGGAGTGTTAATTTTTCTCTGTCACCTCTTAATTGCTTCCTTATTATACGTATTATACTGTTCAAGCAGTTAATTGCTAGACTGAGGAAAAGAGTGTTTTCAGGGGAAAGGAAATACCACAGTATGGGAGAAAGTAATTGGGTCTGATAGGACACAAGATGTGCTTTTACTTTTGGTGCGATCCAGGGGAAAAAAATGAATATAGAAAATGTAAATGTTTCTAATGTACATAAAATAAGGGTCTCAGCATCCTGATCAAATATTCACATCATATTGAATGTTATAGGTTTGTAGGAATGGTGTAATGTATTTTGTTTTAAACGGCATTTCAAAAATATATGTCAGAAATACAATTAAACCTGTACTCACACCTTTAAATAATTTGATGTGAAATTAACTATTTTAGTGACAAAACTGTGAGGGTAAGATTTAGATATAAAAGCTATACATGTATAGCTTATGGCATGTTGTAATATAGTTATATACAACGATCAGTCATAACATTATGACCACTGACAGGTGGCAGAGTCGGCGAAGGCAATGTGATGCTTTGGGCATGGCTCTGCTGGAAAACCTTGCGGCCTGACGTTCATGTTTATGTTACTTTGCCTCGTACCACCTACTTAAGTAATGTTGCAGACCACGCACACCCTTTCATGGAAGCGGTATTCCCTGATGGCATTGGCTGCTTTAAACAGGATAATGAGCACTGCCACAAAGCAAAAATTGTTCAGAAAGAGGTTGAGGAACACAACAATGAGTTCAAGGTATTGACTTGACCTCCAAATTCTAAAGATTTCAATCCAATCGCACATCTGTAGGATGTGCTGAACAAACAAGTCCAACCTATGGAGGCCCCACCTTGTAACTTCTGCTGCTAAGTTCTTGGTGTCAGATACCACAGCACGCCTTCAGAGGTCAGTGGAGTCCATGTCTCAATGGATCAGGGCTGTCTTGGTGGCAAAAGGAGATCTACACAATGTTAAACAGGTGCTCATAATGTTACAGCTGAACTGTTACGGCTGAACTATATACAGGGAGTGCAGAATTATTAGGCAAGTTGTATTTTTGAGGATTAATTTTATTATTGAACAACAATCATGTTCTCAATGAACCCAAAAAATTAATATCAAAGCTGAATATTTTTGGAAGTAGTTTTTAGTTTGTTTTTAGTTTTAGCTATTTTAGGGGGATATCTGTGTGTGCAGGTGACTATTACTGTGCATAATTATTAGGCAACTTAACAAAAAACAAATATATACCCATTTCAATTATTTATTTTTACCAGTGAAACCAATATAACATCTCAACATTCACAAATATACATTTCTGACATTCAAAAACAAAACAAAAACAAATCAGTGACCAATATAGCCACCTTTCTTTGCAAGGACACTCAAAAGCCTGCCATCCATGGATTCTGTCAGTGTTTTGATCTGTTCACCATCAACATTGTGTGCAGCAGCAACCACAGCCTCCCAGACACTGTTCAGAGAGGTGTACTGTTTTCCCTCCTTGTAAATCTCACATTTGATAATGGACCACAGGTTCTCAATGGGGTTCAGATCAGGTGAACAAGGAGGCCATGTCATTAGATTTTCTTCTTTTATACCCTTTCTTGCCAGCCACGCTTTGGAGTACTTGGACGCGTGTGATGGAGCATTGTCCTGCATGAAAATCATGTTTTTCTTGAAGGATGCAGTCTTCTTCCTGTACCACTGCTTGAAGAAGGTGTCTTCCAGGAACTGGCAGTAGGACTGGGAGTTGAGCTTGACTCCATCCTCAACCCGAAAAGGCCCCACAAGCTCATCTTTGATGATACCAGCCCAAACCAGTACTCCACCTCCACCTTGCTGGGGTCTGAGTCGGACTGGAGCTCTCTGCCCTTTACCAATCCAGCCACGGGCCCATCCATCTGGCCCATCAAGACTCACTCTCATTTCATCAGTCCATAAAACCTTAGAAAAATCAGTCTTGAGATATTTCTTGGCCCAGTCTTGCCGTTTCAGCTTGTGTGTCTTGTTCAGGGGTGGTCGTCTTTCAGCCTTTCTTACCTTGGCCATGTCTCTGAGTATTGCACACCTTGTGCTTTTGGGCACTCCAGTGATGTTGCAGCTCTGAAATATGGCCAAACTGGTGGCAAGTGGCATCGTGGCAGCTGCACGCTTGACTTTTCTCAGTTCATGGGCAGTTATTTTGCGCCTTGGTTTTTCCACACGCTTCTTGCGACCCTGTTGACTATTTTGAATGAAACGCTTGATTGTTCGATGATCACGCTTCAGAAGATTTGCAATTTTAAGAGTGCTGCATCCCTTCTTCAAGATATCTCACTATTTTTCTGAGCCTGTCAAGTCCTTCTTTGACCCATTTTTCCAAAGGAAAGGAAGTTGCCTAATAATTATGCACACCTGATATAGGGTGTTGATGTCATTAGACCACACCCCTTCTCATTACAGAGATGCACATCACCTAATATGCTTAATTGATAGTAGGCTTTCGAGCCTATACAGCTTGGAGTAAGACAACATGCATAAAGAGGATGATGTGGTCAAAATACTCATTTGCCTAATAATTCTGCACTCCCTGTATATATAAATAGACAGATCCAAACAAAGATGAAACGCACTCACGGGATTTAGTAAAGTGAAAAATGTATATATTATAAGGTATTGATCATATACATCAACGTTTCGGCTCCTCCTGGAGCCGTTTTGAAGATGAATTTTGAAAACGGCTCCAGGAGGAGCCGAATCGTTGATGTGTATGATCAATACCGTATAATAAATACTTTTTTCACTTTATTAAATCCCGAGAGTACGTTTCATCTTTATTTGGATCTGTGTATTACTAAAACGACTCTTCACCAGGGTATGTCAAACTTTTCTATGTTTTTGAACAGAGCTGTGTGCATATACGTTTGGATATATATATATATATAACACACACACACATTTGAAGAATAATATTGGCATAAATATAGGTTACACCTGCTGATTATAAAACTATTGTGTGATTATAAAACTATTGTGAGGCATATAAATGAGTCCCAGAGGGTACACTATAATTCTGGTATGCTTTCTTTTTGTGTGCATAGACATTCTTAAAGTAGTTCAGAAGAGGGATTTGATTATGCATTATTGGAAAATGGTCCTTATAGTTTATTGCACAATACCGACACTTACCCAAACCATGATTTACGCTAACCACACACGGCCAAAAGGGGCCTACAGGTCGGAACAAATAATAGAATAGAATTTGTAAAATGACAGCGATGTATTGAATTGGCCTGAATTTTTTCATTTGCAGTGTGCAATTAAAAATAATTTTAATTTCAGTTGTGTAAAAACCAATAGCAGGCAGTGTTGTACTTCTTCTGTGGAACAGAAAAAATTATAAATCCTTGTCAAATATTTTTTATTTTCGAATGGTTTTAAGGTCCTACCTCAAAAGTTGTGTATTAAAGTCACCTCAATAGTGCTTTGATTTTGGTTGTTGACTTCCGTTTTTTCCTTTTGAATTGCCCCCTACTCTACTGGGCCTACTCAGATTTGGGTGTTTTACTCTAAAGATGAGGATTAGTGAAAAGAGTCTACACATTGTTGTTATCATATTGGATTTGGGGCTATTGCCTATGTTTCTGTGGTACCACATAAAAAATCTTGTTTAGCATATGTGATGTTTAACCACTTGAAAAAATAATATTTCCTATGACTCTCTAATTTCTATTGGTCTTTAGTCAGTTGTGTGGCAGGAATGTGGTTTTCCAAATCTTTTTACGGCATTCTGTAGGCTTTTCCATGAAGTTAAGTTCCTTCTGTAATGTGTCTATGGAAAAGACACTGATGAAACAGAACATTTATTTAAAATACAGGTCCTTTTACCAAGTGTTTCAGTATTGTCTTTACAAATGTTTTTAATACTATCCTTATTTTCTCTCTATTTTAGTGGCCTTTTTATGTATGCTTTGTTTGGGTGATCATTTGAATTATGCTACTGGATACAATGTTCAATGTACAAATGAAATTTTCTCTATAATTTATGTATTTAATTTTTATTGCTAGGTTAATATTTATGTAGATTTTTATGTGTTTATATTCCCGTTATAAGACAAATCACAGTGCTCAACCATGATAGCGAAATAAGATCTTCCTATGTTCAACTTCAAAGCTTTAAGCAAATAACTAATTGTTGCATTATTTTCATTTTACTTCAGAGAATAGGTTTCACTTATTGCTATTCAAATGCAAATAGATATATTCCCCACAAAAGGAACTAGAAACATTCAAAAAATGTGTAAAAAAGTGTATTGTTTTCGCTATTGGAATTAAATGCCTTCTATTGAACGTCTATAGTATGTTAGAAATACTTGTATGATACTATGCATAAGTGAGAAAAGGCAGTGCTTTTATCTATACATGAGGCAGAATTCAGAATAATTATAGGCTTTTGTTTTGAAGACCCTTCTACTGCTTACACAATAACATTTGCTTAGATTCACAACAAGTCTAAGTAATTGCTTCTTGTTTTTTTTCTTCTCAATTGCCATGTAGATTATTATTTCCACTAGGCTTACTAGTTTTTGTCATCATCACCAGTCAATATTCTTCACTGTGGCCTTCGGTGACAATGAATAGAAGTGTCCAATTGATCGCCCCAATCATTCATTGACAGAGAATTTCAAGTGCCTGTCTAGAGCTCTTTCAAAAGATTAACTTTGCTTTAGAACTACCTGCCATGAAACATTTGTTATCACAGATGTTTCACTACAGCTTGTTAACTAAACCAGAAGCACCACAAATTTGTATAGCTATAAGCATAATGGCTACTAAACACAACAAACATCAATCCAAGGAGGGAATTTAAACCAGCCTTCCGCATTTTCTCTTGCGGTTCTTCTCAGCAGGACTGGGAGACAATACATGGTTTGAGTTCATGCTGCAAAATTGCCCCCAAAATACGTTATGGATTTATCTCATCATCGTTTACTATGACCGTTTGTTCATTTTTAGTTAAGGACACACTTACACCTACTGAATCATTGAATTTGGGCATTTGAGTTTATGGGATTTATTCATGAAAGCGCAAATTGCACATAACTGAGAAGGGATCTTTTTAGAGTTCACATATTTACCTTCTGGTGGTTATTGATAGAAGTTAGGACAAAAGTTTGGAAGATATAAAAAAACAGATTCATCTTTGAGTCCAAAACTTCTCAACATATACTGTCCAATAATTGGTACTTGGTTTCCACTTCTCTTAAAAGGCAATGTAATCAATATTTTTGTCCTTTTCGCTTTTGCTTTGCTTCCAGTTTCATCCTAAATTACCTTGGCCACAATCTCTTATGCTCCATGGTCCAAATGAATCTGGGATATTTAACGCCTTATTGACATGACCTTTTAACCTTGTCTGTCCCTTGGTGACATATGCTGTTTTGACATTTCTGGGGTGTTCGTGTTTAACTGTAATTTTCTTCTTTCTCACATTCTGTACCCACATAAATTATGTATTGTTTTTATCACCATAAGAAGGTATTTTATTAGATACCATTATATTCATCATATCTTATACCTTATATCTTATATTTACTACAAAAAAAAAAACACCCCCACTTTTTCAACTGACCTAAAAAATTATTTACACAAATGCAATCATTAAAAAATACCCCATCTAAATAGTTTCTAAATTTTGTCCTAGTTTAAAAATATGTGGGTTCATTTTTCACCTACAGTGACAATTGACCCCAACCCGAACCCTAAATTTAACCCTAACCCTAAATTCAACCCTAACTCTAACCCATATGCTAACCCTTATTTTATTCTAATTTATTTTTTTTTTTTTACATTGCTATGTTGATGGCTGCATCTAGGGTCAGTCTAGCAACACCATCAGAGTGACGGAAGTGGAATTTTTTTCACTTCCGACGCTCCACCCACAAGAGGGCAGCAGCCATAGTGGAGGAGCATGCTGCTCTCCAATATGGTGCCCTCGACGTGGGGGCATTAAAGCATTACCATCTGAGCTGTGTTTGTGATCTTAGAGCGCAAACACGGCTTGCTTAACTGCAGGCAAGACTAGGTCCGTCCAATGTCGGCAACGCTTTGCCACACAGGATGGACCTAGTCCTTCCAATTTCAGCAAGGGGTTAAATCAAAATTGTCATTGTTAGTGTTGAGCGAACCCGAACCGCACTGTTCGGGTTCGTACTGAACATTACGGTGTCCGTGCCACGAACCCGAACCTGAACATTTCACTGTATGTTCGGTTGGAGTACGAGGTTCGGCTGTAAACCGGAAGTCTATAAACCGAAAGTCATTCGGTTTATAGACTTTTGGTTTATAGAATAGCAATAGCATTACATGTATTCCATAAACCGAAAGTCTATAAACCGAAAGACATTCGGTTTATAGACTTTCGGTTTATAGAATACATGTAATGCTTTTGCTATTCTATAAACCGATATAGAGTCCCCATTCATGCGAATAGGTCAACTGACCCATTCGTTTGAATGGGGACGCTATTTCGGTTTATAGAATAGCCAATAGCATTACATGTATTCTATAAACCGAAAGTCTATAACCCGAATTTCGTTCGGCTTATAGACTTTCGGTTTATAGAATACATGCAATGCTATTACTATTCTATAAACCGAAAGTCTATAAACTGAACGTAGGTTTATAGACTTTCGGCTTATAGAATACACGTAATGCTATTGGCTATCTATAAACCGAACTAGAGTCCCCATTCATAAGAATTTCTTATGAATGGGGACTCTATTTCGGTTTATAGAAAGCCAATAGTATTTCATGTATTCCATAAGCCGAAGGTCTATAAACCGAACGACGTTCGGTTTATAGACTTTCGGTTTATAGAATAGCCAATAGAATTACATGTATTCTATAAACCGAAAGTCTATAACCCGAATTTCGTTCGGCTTATAGACTTTCGGTTTATAGAATACATGCAATGCTATTACTATTCTATAAACCGAAAGTCTATAAACCGAACGTAGGTTTATAGACTTTCGGCTTATAGAATACACGTAATGCTATTGGCTATCTATAAACCGAACTAGAGTCCCCATTCATAAGAATTTCTTATGAATGGGGACTCTATTTCGGTTTATAGAAAGCCAATAGTATTTCATGTATTCCATAAGCCGAAGGTCTATAAACCGAACGACGTTCGGTTTATAGACTTTCGGTTTATAGAATAGCCAATAGAATTACATGTATTCTATAAACCGAAAGTCTATAACCCGAATTTCGTTCGGCTTATAGACTTTCGGTTTATAGAATACATGCAATGCTATTACTATTCTATAAACCGAAAGTCTATAAACCGAACGTAGGTTTATAGACTTTCGGCTTATAGAATACACGTAATGCTATTGGCTATCTATAAACCGAACTAGAGTCCCCATTCATAAGAATTTCTTATGAATGGGGACTCTATTTCGGTTTATAGAAAGCCAATAGTATTTCATGTATTCCATAAGCCGAAGGTCTATAAACCGAACGACGTTCGGTTTATAGACTTTCGGTTTATAGAATAGCCAATAGAATTACATGTATTCTATAAACCGAAAGTCTATAAACCGAATGTTGTTCGGTTTATAGACTTTTGGCTTATGGAATACATGTAATACTATTGGCTTTCTATAAACCGAACTAGAGTCCCCATTCATAAGAATTTCTTATGAATGGGGACTCTAGTTCGGTTTATAGAAAGCCAATAGTATTACATGTATTCCATAAGCCGAAAGTCTATAAAACGAAAGACATTCTGTTTATAGACTTTCTTTTTTTAGAATAGCAATAGCATTAAATGTATTCTATAAAATGAATGTATTTCGGTTTATAGACTTTCGGTTTATTGAATACATGTAATGCTATTGCTATTATATAAACCGAAATAGTGTCCCCCATTCATAAGAATAGGTCAATTGACCTATTCTTATAAATGTGGATTCTATTTCGGTTTATAGAATAGCAATAGCATTTCATGTATTACATCTGAGAGTCAAATAGAACCGTCAAATACTGTGCTTACAGCGCACTTTGAAAAATTCTAATAGTTTTGGGTGCTAAATAGTACATTTGCGTCTTGCGGTGCACTTCATATCTGAGAGTCAAATAGAACTGTCAAATACTGTGCTTACAGCGCACTTTGAAAAATTCTGGCTACCTCCTCCTCCAGCTGAAAGAGAATACCCTGCACTCCAACCCTCTCTCAAATGGATAATTATGTTGATCCTCCTGGCAGCCATGCTTTAGATTTAGATTTATGTTCTTCCAAAGCTAAAATCAAAGATTCCATCTAGTGCTATTTTATGGCTCAGCTGTATTTTTAATTTGTATGTATTTTATGTTTTTTTAAGTTATTTCCCTATCCATATTTGTTTGCAGGGCACTTGTCCTACACTTACCCACATTTTAATTCCTTTTGCAGCCCTCTAGCCCTTTCCAGGACTTTTTTTAGAGGCATTTAGTGGCCAAAAGTTTGTGTCCCCATTGACTTCAATGTCAAGTTCGAACCTGACTTTTTTCTGAAGTTCGGCCGAACCTGTCGAACCCGAACATCCAGGTGTCCGCTCAACTCTAGTCATTGTCATTCATTTAGGAGCAACACAGTGGTTTCTATGGACTTGCCTCGCCGTGAGTCTCTTAACACCTTGAAAGAAGCAATAATCTCATGTATCATTTTATATGACTTTGTAATAAACTTACCTACTGTTAGTAAGAATTGCCAGGCTCCCATGAAATAGATCAAACATTTGTGCGTGGATTGGAAATTGGGTGAAAGATAGCATGTTAAGAGTGGTGGTAAATGCAAAGTTCTCAAATTGGACAAATGTGATAAGTATAGTACCTCAGGGATCTGTCCTGGGTCCTCTTCTTTTTACTTTGTTTATTTACACTTTTCCATTAGGCAAAGGATGCCATGTATCTCTGTTTACCAATGACACAAAATAAAGTAGGGTAATACAGTCTTAACTGGATGTGTCTTCATTGCAAAAGGATTTGAACAAATTGGGTAACTGGGCAGGCAAATTAGTTTAAATATAGATAAATGTAAAGTTATGCATTTTGGGTATAATAATAAAAATGCAAAAAATAGTTTAAATGGTGTTTCTTTGGGGACACCTACTGATGAAAATGAGTTGGAAGTAAAGGTGGACAATAGACTTAGCAGTAGTGCACAGTGTCAGCTGACAACTGCAAAGACCAATACATTATTGGCATGTATTAAAAAGGATATTGACTCAAGGGAGGAAGATATTATTCTGCCTCTTTTCAGGTCAATGTTAAGAACCCACCACAAATATGCAGTTCAAATGCATATGACATCAGTGGCTTGAGTCTAGCAATTTCTACTTTTCAATACATTTGTCTTGTCTTTCTATCAATCCTTGTACCTTATCTGTCAACATATTTGTCTATCTGTATCTATATTTGATGATAACAGGCAGGCTGAAGAAGTTGCACCGTGGGCCACTAAATTGATTTTGCCACCCCAGGAGAAAGGTGCCAGCCCTCCCCTGACTATGATCATGTTAATGCTTCCTAATACATTGAACATTATACTTTCTGTCCCCTTTGTTACAGTCATTATTGAACCTTGAGGAAGCAGGCAAGTAAGATGTCATTTCTGTGACACATTAGCTCAGTAAACATAGACATAAGTACAAAGAAAAATCTGCAATGCTACTAGTGAAGGAGTCCTTACTGTAGTCTGGTTCAGTATATTCATTGAATGTTAATATGTTTTATGGGTTGAGCTCTAGGCTTTCCATTTAGGAGAACAAACAAACAAATGTATGACACTGTTAATTAGCAAATATCTGTAGAGAAATATACAATCCAAATGAAAGACAAAATAATCACATACATTTGTCTTCACTAAATGGTTTACATTGGAATATAGTAGAACATTTTTTAAAGCAATTGTGTACATTAATGAGAAAATAATACTTTTCATGGTTCAACATATTTTAGCTGTATTTATAGATGCAGAAGTACTGTTTTTCCCCATTAGTGCTTTAATTTTTAGCAAATAGGATTGCTCACTTGGTAAAAGTATGACTGCAGTATCTGATCTAAAATGATGATGACAGACTCAATTTCTAGCAGAGCTAACTCAGTCCTTATCTATCTGAAGATCAGATATCATTAAGTTGGATTCTAGAAACATTACAGTTTTATCTATGAATGAACATGGCAATTTCAAACTAAAGGCCAAAGTAGTCGTGGTGGAAAAAATCTCCAATTCGGCTGCTTTGAAGAATGTTTCAACCTCAGCTACTTTGGCCTTATGCTGTTACAAATGAAAAACAAATAAGACCTAGAGTATCACTTTTACTGCTTATGGGTAAAACATTTTTATAACAACTAAGCTTGAACCTCATCGCAGGCCTTCTTACATTGTAGAAGTACCTGAAAGGAAAAAAAGTGGTGATTAATCACCACAAATCACTGAAACACAAGACACAAGACCAATACAAAGAAATTCAAGAATAGCTTGAGGAGGCCGACATTAGTGGTCGACCTCCATTTTCACCCTGAGTCTGCCTGGTTTGAATCTTCCCCATTGAAAGTAATAGGGGGCAAAATGATCTAAGCTATTTCTGAGACTAAGTCAAACTCGGTTGGCAAGCTATTCTCGAATTGTAGTGAATGGACCCGTATGTCCATTCGCTGAAGAAAATATTGTTCATCTTTACCTGGTTTCCAAAAAACATGACAAAGGTAAGCTTTCTTTCAAGTCCCAAGGAGGGGGCCAGAATAAAAAAAAATAATAGTCATCCTACCCAATTAATTTAATAAATAATATTCCCCCTCCTGCAAGGACTTGCCCAAGACCTGAAGAACACCTAAAAAATGAATTCAAACAAAATAAAATTAACCCTCTTTACCTACCTCTACCATACAAAGGTTGGGGTTACGATTACATTTAAATTCACTTGGGAAAAAAAACATCCTTTGAGTGCCAGGAGGGTGGGCAGTGATAAATTGTGCCAGGTAATCAAATATTACATTAATAAATATGTCTCCCAATGATCAGCGACTCCCACACATCTCACCTTCAGTCATTCAAAAATCAAAACATAAAAATCCACCTATCATAAAAAATATACACTAGCAAAAGACAGAATGAAATCCCAGCTGTGGAGATTTGTCCCTGCATAATGTGAAGCTATATGGGTGAGATGGAATGTTCATCTCAACTCACCTGCACTCACCATTTAGTGAATAGCCCCCATAATGTTTGTTAATGTTGTTTTAGAAGCTGAGGAGTAGGTGAATATGCATCTTATCAAAGAGAAGCCTATTCACTAAAACTGTACTGACAAGTGAACTATAAATCAAACAAACAAGAAACAATCCTATAGAAACAAAGGAAAGCATTTTAAATATTTAAAAAGTTAATATATAAAATGTGCATGTATAAAAATAATCTCTAGAACCCCAATAATTACCAATAATCAGGGTGAACTACAACCAGGCGCGTATCTTCCATGTGTGCGAGTTGTGTGCCTCACATCTAGCACGGAGCCATACTGTATATTTCCAGGGATTGTGTGCTCCGAACAGAGAGTACACAAACCCCAGAAATAATGAAATACATCGGAGCAGCAATGAATTCACCATCAGAATCAATCACTCTGTTGCCAATTCGACCAGCACGAAAAGTATATGAATTTTCATATACTTTTCGTGCTGGTAGAATTGGCAACAGGGCGATTGACTTTGAAGTCAAATTTGCTTCTGTCGTCGGCCCCTCAGATGTATTTCGATGCAGATGTGTTGCCAGTCCGTCGCACACCTGTCCCTCCTACAACCCGTGTGTTCCCCTCTACAACTTACCCATGTATGAATTACCAGGTAATGTTAAAACTAAAAAGTCCCCCCACCTCATTCTACTATCCCTGTGAACCTCTGGTGACGTTTTGTCAGCTACTACGATGGGAGATTTAGATGCCTGTTTAGTCTTTAATCAATCAACCCCAAAGTATTTATTTGATAAACAAACCAATGTGTGTTCCTCTTTAAAGTGAATATATTCAAGGGTCTATTCAATAAAGAGAGAATTGCACAGGAATGTAATGGGAATTTCAATCTTTAGACCAAAGTAGCCGAGTTTGAAAAATGCTCCACTGCAACTGAATGGGATAATTTTTCCCACTCTGCTACTTTGGCCTTAAGTTTGAAATTCCCATCTCAACAATCCCCTACAATTTGCTGTTTCTTGAGTAGACCCTTTGAATTTTAGCAGGAAGACTAGATAAACATAATATGCAAAAGAGCTATTTTTATATTTTCCATGATGGAACATGTATTTTTGATCTCCTTAAAAAGCTAAACATATAAATTGTTCCTAGTCATTGTCTTGTATTTAGATATGGGATGAGCATCTGAAACTAATGGTGTTGCACTAAAATACTATGAATATGCCTTAACTTGGGTGGCAGTAAGTATAGGTAAGGTCACTAATCAACCAGGTGTCCGCAAGATTGTCTGATCTTTAGCAATTAAAGAGCAAGTACACATTTTGTACCAAAGGTTAGTTTTTTCATAGCCAATTACCCAAACAGCTTCACCCCACTTTCAACTAAGCGTAGAGCAAGGACAGCCCCTACATCTGCTCTCTCAATGGATTCCCTGTAGCTTTAACTTGAATCCTATTCATTTATTTTCTAAAGTAGTTAAAGCCCCACCTGCCTTTCCTTATTTAACTCTTTTACTGTCATTGGAGATAAAAAAAATACAGACATGTGCATCAAAAACTGCCACAGTATTTATTTTTTATTATTTTGATAAGGCTGCATCAAAATCTGAGGTATTTAAATAGCTATAGAATGTCACTGTGACTTTAAGAAGTGACTTTTAGAAAACCTGAAATTCTATTATTTTTATTATTACCTATTTATTAATTTATTTTCATAAAGCATTTGAAGATTTTAGGGTTTCTAGGAAACGGAAATGTATGGACATTAAATGACATAAAATACATATGTAAATTCAAAAGGCTAGCATATACTGTGTATGCCATTCTAGCTGAAACGCTAATTATATAAATTATATAACCATTTTTAGACTTTATATGTAAAAACATAATTAAATTAAATAGCCATTGGGGGTCTTCAACCCATCTGCTGTGAGGTAAGGAGTAATAATGAAAAAAAAACATCAACCAGTTAATGCTTATAGCTCTTTCTAGCCATCCCACTGAATCTGGGTTATATGGAGGAGAGATGACACTGAACCTTTCCTCTTCGCATAATACTTGGTTGGCTTTTATGACACTTGCCAATGGTGGAACTGATAACCCATCCCTCTATGAGGGAATCATATCAGGCAGGTCATGTCCTGGTCGTAATTTGGGGGTGAGACACAATGTTATGGTAGTGTTCATTAACTATAGTGTTGTTGGCTGGTTGTTGCGAATTTCCAGAGATTCTTTTATTATTGATTTTTCATATTTTAATTTTACTTTTAATGTGTTTGATTTTAACATGTGGGCAGGGAGGAGTTACACACAACAGTGCTGATGGAACTGAGCATATTACATGTTATCTTCCTGCAGATTTACCTATTTGGTGATTTGAACATTCACCACTGAAGTCTCACATGCCCCCTTTGCAAATTTCTTTGAATCTAGGCTAACTAAATGGTATAAAAGGGGTAGGGAGCCCTGCTTTTGTGAGCTTTCAGTCCAGTCATTGGAGACCAATGGGAGACAGAAAGAACCACTGTGAAACAGTTTTTTTAATATGTTAGATATGTGTATGGTAGTACACCATAGTTGTCAACAATCCTAGATTTGATGGCATAGTCATGTTTTTGGGGTCATGTCTCCATAAATTCTGGGTTGTACCAGCATGACTGTCATCTGTCCACTGTGCACAAGCAGATTCATGTTTAAAATGTATATGTGTAAAAAGACATATGTAGCACATGTGAAATGCACTGGTATTGAGATACAGGCATCACTTGACCCAAATTCAACTCTCCTTTTCGTATTACCACTGTCACCTCCTGACATCTGATCACAGAATATTGTCAAGTGTATGAGCCCACACAGTTTGAGTGCCTTTGCCAGCTAGGGGTTAGGGGCTAGGCACCAACATTGCTCTTGGTGGGGCCTGTCAGGCACATTCTAATGATGTTCTATGGACTTTTACAAACCTTGCCCTGCACACAGGTGTGCCAGTGATGGCTAGCTATGGCATTCCTGCTGTGTAGAACATATTACACATGACATTCAGCAAACCAAGCATTATGGGTAGTTAAAGCAGCTGTAGTGACTACCGGTAATTTTTTGTTACACTGCAACTGACGTTCCATCAGCAATTATGGCTAACTCATAGTTGCCAACATCAGCCATGCTTTCAGGAACGCACATGTGTTCCACACGCTACAGAAAAAAACATGCACCATGCAGCACAGCAGTATGCAGGATGCATATATCTGCACGTACAGAATCCAATAATTAATCATGGTAGCTCCTATATCTTAAAAAAAAAAAGGTTAAAATATTGGCGAGATTGGGTAGTCATAGTCCAATAGCTAACATTTTTGCAACTAGATCTAGTCTAGAAGCAGACTGTTCACAATTGTCAACATTATTCACAAAAGATATATTATCATTTTAACACTGGGGTGTGTGGCTTTTTTTGAAATTAGTTTTTTTTAATGTGTACGTTATTTGTATCCAATTCGTAATTGTAGGCTAATTTGTAACATATGTTCTAATTGATGCTACATACTATATAGCATACATTTTGTTCGCTTTTTGCATATGCCTATGATTAAGAGCGAGTCATTTGTGAAGGCATTGATATACCATTTTTCAGTCTGTATACCCCATGCATGTACCTGTAAAACATCTAAATAAAGGATTAATTTTAGTATCATGATGCTGCTGTCTGTGTGCAAATGCATCCTTAATATTTCATTGCACTTTGCATGCTTTTTCTGCAACATGCGGAACACACATGTGAGACAAGGACTGGGAAGTGTGTCTTCATGCAGTGTGCCAACCACTTTGCAACGTGCTATTAACAAAAAGATCAGGAAACAGGAATCCACATATTAGTCCAAAATAATAAATGGCAGTAGAGTCAAAAATAAAGTAAACTGAATTAAATGTGTACAGTAGGCAAAAGCATAAAGGAGGACAAATCATGTTTCAGACCCCAATGGATCCTTACTCATAAGCTGCCTTATAGCCTTGTTTTTTTTTTGTTGTTGATAAAAAGCTTATAGTCATAAGTATTTGCATCTCTAAAGATCCTTCAGCAGACCCATGTATATTTCCCATGGAATGTTGACATACTACAAAATGTTTGTATACAGTCCTTTTAAATTGCAGATGGCCCTTCATTGCTGTAACAGTGGTCTTTATTGAGCTATATAGATTTCAGACATAGACCTTATAATCAAACCATCTAGTTATTTGAAAATTATGTTTCTCAATCTAAGGTGACCATGCAGTCATCAGGAAACTATGCCTTGATACAGTCTCACACTTGCACTTAATGAGATGTAGTGTCAAAGGATTAACACATATGGAAGCATATAATTTCATTCCCCATTATTTTGCAAAATCGGGACCAAAAAAAATTGGACGGAAATTGATATATGCTCGGATAATTTGACCCTTGTACCATCTTTTCATTGATAGATCAAATTAGCAGTGACCAAATTAATTTCCATCTGATGCCCTTTTAATTGCTCACATGAAGGGACACAAAGTGTGAGGCAAGTTCCAGAGGACAGATGTCCACATCACAAACACAACTATCACAATAAAGGCTAATTGGAACCCTGGCAGGCAGTGTCAGTACAGGAGCCAAGGATTTATTATGCATAAGAAATAAACCACTCTCTTAGCCCTAGAGGTGGTCTCACCACAAGACAAATGGGGGCAAGCAGAATTGTAAAACCATTCCTGTCAACAAGATGTCAAGTGACCATTTAGAGACACTGATTAAAATGTAATTTATTTATTTTATTATCCATTAGTCTGCTACCTTGCTTTGCCATGGAAAGACCAATCCCTAGACACTTTAGATGAGGTGCTTGTTAAATAAAAAGCTGGTGGTTATTCTTATACCACCAAGGCAATGAGATGATGCAACAACATGACTAGAATGTATTTGCATGGGCCCTTTGCTAAGCTGAGCAGCTAAACAATCCGTTGTTTCAGCTATGGTCAGCCAGCCGGAATTGAATGTTGACATCTGTTGACTCTACTCTTCCTTATCCACACGGTTTTTTTTTTTTCTTTCTACACAGCACCTTGCTCCTTAAAGTCTGCAAACTTGAACTAATTACTTCAGGAATACTTCTGTGTTTTACCACAAGGTGGCAGTCTATGATGTACTTTTCATTTTTACGGCTAGCAGTCCGAGTGGGGATTCTACCATTGTCAAATGGCAGCAACCCCAGGTAGCACGGGTGACATTTGCTTCACATTATGATACACACTAATTAATCATTAGCAATCCCAGAAGTCTTATATAAAAAAACAAAAAAAACAATCCTATGCAATGGGTTATCTCAGCAGGAGTTTGCAATATTATCCTGTAACGTTCTGTTATGTACACATATGTTCAGCTTCTGGAATATAGGATTTTTTTTATGGGGTTTTCAAATGATTTGTGTTCTTTAAAACATCCCACAAAACAAAAAGTGTAGGATTGAATTATCAAGCTTAGGTGGTGTGTTCAAGTGTGTTCAAACCAATACCACCACCTGATACCTATTGTCCTCAAATGTACTGCCAGCAAACTACAGCAAACTTGGCACATCTCCCACATTATGTGGGAACCTCTGTATGTTCAGTGCATTTCAGTTCTCCTTCATTAACTGTTTATAATCCCACAACAGGGAGTGTCACAGTTGATGTGTCCAGAAGTCTCCATGCTGCTGAGTTACCCTCTCACGTTGTAGCCATCTGCTGCTAGCGGATCTCTTAAATGAACATAGACACCACAGGAATAAAGGATTATTCAACTATGCAAAAGGGCTCGCATAGTTTTCCTTTCATAACCTTGTTGTTATTGGTATAAGAGGGAAAATGCATTTAAAATTCTTAATAGGATAGCTATGAAGAAAAAGGTAAATATCACCAAGTAAAAAATAATAATTTACAGACTGTAAATGAATATCTTATTAAAAATGATAGAGATATTCCAATTTAAGCTCAGCATCGTTAAAAAAAAGAAAGAATGGAATATACTGCATAATTTTATGTGCCACTTACCCATGACATAATAAGCTAGGAATATGAAGGCAAAGATTCATTAATAAATGGAGTTACTACCTTAAATGTAATGCTGTTTACAAGAACAAGATTTTACCACTATAGAGTGCCAGTTTCAGTTTTAATCAATGCCAGATGTGAGAATCTCACACACCGAGCTTCATACATATGGATCAGGGCCAAATTGATCTGAGTAGCATCTTAATAGGTCTACTTATGTCTGTATGCTCGTGAGTATGTGTATCTAGCTTTGTGCTTGCTGTGGAGATTTACAGTCACCAGCTACAGTAACAAGAGAAGTGCAAGGTTACAAAAGATTGGTGGTAATACCGGAGTATACATAAAATGAAACACAGAGATTTAGAGAATTACATAGATATTGCAGAATGTATTTTTTAACATTACACCTACATTGCAAGAAAATATTCCCCTCATGCAATCACAACTAGTCAGTTAAAAGTGGCCCATAGCGAAATGGAATCAATTTAGCACAGGGGCAGCCATCTTGTATCTTTACACAATGTTTTTTCTCTCCCCATTGTTTACTTTCACATTTAGCAAACATCCTAAGGTAATTTTCCACAAGCTCTTTGTTTAGCAAAATTCTAGAAATAATGAATTTAATCTTCCCTCTGTGGTGATATTTGGACATTAGCTGCAGCTCTGTGTCAGTGCTTAGGAAGATCAAAAGAAGAACTACCACTGAGAGGGCTGCTGGCCGTAGCAACAGAACCAATCTCCATAAAGAAGTGAGATTAGATGAAGGTTTGAAAGCGTTCCACCAGGTCAAGGGGGAAAGAGCCTCTGATTTGGTATTTTATTCATTACTTTTGGTCTTTTGATCAGCTCCTTTGGTGCTATAGCAACTAGAATTGAACCTCAAGGGTTAATTTTTCATTACTCCAACCGAACACAAGTATGTACAACTAAATAGGCCACTAAATAGAAAAGCAAGTGCACCATATGAATGAACGTCTGAACTTGAAAGATAGAGAGGAATGAAATGAATAAAATAAATAATGACAATAATAAAAAATATTTTAGGTAAGATATTAGGATAGTGGTTTGCTTATTGGTAATTTCACAGTATAGTAATCATTTAAGGACTGGCTAATAATTCTGAAGAAATTGGCAAGAAAAAAACGGACATTTTGTAAATACTCTTCCCATTCCTTTTATTCAACACATGCTGTAAGCTGGTGTGAGTTTTCAAAAGTAGAAAGAATTTGTTTGTAAAACAAATTTGTAAGTTTGCACAAATATAAGCAATGAATTAGCACAAACACAAAATAAACTGTGGGCATGGAAAATGGCAAAAGATTGCAAATCAGTTTATATTGTCAGAATTGTATTACCATCACATTTGTTTTTGCTACTTGGTAACAACGTCATTACAGTGCAACATTCCCATTTATGGACTTTCACGTCTCTTTTTTGATGATGAGTCGACATCTCTACTGAGACGATACTACAGCACAGTACTGTACAGTGCTTCTTCTTGTGCAACCACTACAGGTTCGGGTGAGGTTCATCCTGTCCATCAAGACATTTGTACTGTAGACTGTATTTGAAGACTCTATAAGATAAGTAAGTGCTTCACTTTAAATACATTTTCATATTTACATACATGCTCTGGACCCACTGTGCATGTTAATGTGGGGTTTGTTTATATTAAACAGAGAGTTGCAAGTCCAGTGCTCCATAGTCATACTCTTGCTGAAGTTTTAGGATTTCTCTGACGTTGTTAAAAATGTTACGTTGTGCTCATAATCATCCTAAAAATCTTGTTAGTACAACTGAAAAAGGCAACATAAAATACAGTAGTGCAATACTGTAACACTATATAATAATATATATAATAATATATTTACTATATTTAATAGATAAAGCTATTGATAAAACTCAAGAATGGCTTTGCCTTGTTTACAACCAATATTGTGACTAATGGTACAATTTTTAAATAGGAAACAAGAATCACTTTTGTAAAACAGATTTGTAGATATCTCTGCCATGTGCCCAAATACGAGAAACATGAGTCAAACCTGATTTGTGTCATGATGAGGGATGAAAAATAAAATAGTTCAACTGGTAGACACAGGCAAATAAGTCATATAATCACTAATCTGTGCCATTTAAATACTGTTATATGCAATGAGTGCAATGAGTCACAATATACATTTTGAAAATGTCTCCTAATTATAAGAGCATCCTGGATCTTTTATTCTCTCCCTGCCCTGTTAACATCTCCCGAAACACAAATGATACCCGTAAGCTTATCTCTTTCAATATACAGAAATAAGAGTTTTCAATTCATGGCAAGGTAGACTCCAAGCTTACTCCAGATTACATTCGGAAAGGATATAAGCTGGATGATTTTTATATAGATAGAAATATATAATTTGGGTTGTGTCCCTTGCAAGGGATTTGATACCCAATTTTATTTTAGTAATTATCATAAACACAATATATGTTATATTGTAATGTTAATATATGTTAATATATGTTATTAACATTATGAACACTGACAAGTGGCAAGCCGGAGGAAGCAGTGTCAGGCTTTGGGTAATGTTCTGCTGGGAAACCTTGGGTCCAACCGAGCATCTGTGGAATGTGCAGGACAAACAATTCCGATCCATGGAGGCCCACATAACAACCTACAGGACTCTGCTAAAGTCTTGGTGCCAGATACCACAGCACACCTTCAAAGGTCTAGTGAAATCAATGCCTTGATGGGTCAGGGCAGTTTTGGCATCAGAGGGGGACCTATACAATATTAGCAGGTGGTCATAATGTTACAGCTGATCAGTGTATGCTGTTGAGTACTGTCCAAACAAGGCACAGTTGGAAAGTACTGCCATAATTATATTTTAGGACAAAGCAGTATCCAATTTTCCTTGATGTAACTTGAGATCATGTGTATTGGGTACATATCCAATCACACATATAACGTAAGTGGAAGATGATCTATTCTTTGTTGTTCCTATGTTTACATTTCATCATTTACACGTGTTTAATGCCACTATAGAATCTTACATAATTTGCTTTGCTACATTCATTAACACAGTCCTTGTGTCACAAACCCGACTGTTACAAAAGGGTCCTGTCCAATGCTTTAATGCTTGGGCCTCTTTCCACATGTTACACATGCAACACTAGGCTGCATCACAATTAACAAGGCCATGTCAAGTATGATGCCTTGCTATAATGCTCATCTTTTTATGACTTCTGTGGCATATTAACACATGCTATGCGCCTTTGTGATTGAGCTGGTCAGTGTGTTGTTATTGACAGTTTGAAATAGCCTCTGCACTCAGAGGCTCATAGGCAGAGTTGGGCACCAATATGTGTGCACTGACCTTGGATTACAATAGTATGTCCTTGACACCTTAGTTAAGGTGTTCAGTTAGTCTAAAGTTACAGCATATTGTTTTTTATTCAACCTCTCAAGTTTTTGTAACTATGGTATGATGTCTTACTACGCACGGCTAATAAGTAATTATCCCAAACCTGGAATAATCTTCACGCTCCACACTAAGTCCAGTACTCTAAGGCAGTGAGAGAAAAATCAGCTATATACTAGCTGATGGTGCTATAGATTAAATTGAAAATAATTATTTATGTTTTCATTTTTCTAATACTGAATTCTTGAGTGGAACATAAAAAAAGAGAGGGATCTAACAGAGGGTTTATTTGGAAGTCTACATGCAGATCAGACCTATTCTTTCCTGGTGATTTGTTTTACACACATTCATTTTCCACTGTCTGTCAAATGTATTGTTTTGAAGCTGCAGAATCATGTTGGTGTGATTCAACACAAATGAGCCTGACCCATTCCACATACGTGTATTTGTAACTAGCCACCCATGAAAACAGATGCCTGGGCTTTGTTATTGCTGACACGAATCTACAGCATTGGATAAGTAAAAAAGCATTAACATATGTACATATAATGTGGATATAATTCACATCAGAGACAAATTGCTTAGGTTAGGACTATTATGAATAAAGTTTACATTTTCTTATTTATGCATTTTTAATATAAATTTAAATTTTAGATATTATTATTTCATTACATAATATCAACTCTACCAATATGGTATCTCTTTTTTTGTGTTACAAATGCACTGGTCTAACTCTGTATCTATATAATGTATCTATGTTACCTATATGTTCTTTCATTTCACTGAAATTGAGATGTAGGTGAATTAAGGTGAGATGAAAATGTAATTTCACCAATCTAACTTTGAATAATAAAGGGTAAGTTTATCCTGCAAGAACAGCAGACTTAAATGTTTGAAGACTTCTCCCAGATTTAACAATGTTTTAATTATGCATTACACAGGGCCAGTTGTGCTATTCCAGAAGAAGAACAATGCACAATGCATAGTAAAATCGTTGAGATGAAATGTCCATCTGAGTTCAATTCACCTGTAACTCAACTGCAACTCACTATTAGTGAATGATATCGGTTTATATAGTGTATAAGTAGGGTAAATGCCTCCTTCAATTCCTTCAAGGGTTAAAAATAAAACTACTGACATTAACATAAAAGAATGATGAGCCCATCTTCACCAATACATTTCTACCAGTATCACAGTGTAATTCAGCTTTTAAGGTCCAGATTGCAATCTTGTGAGCATGTCTTTCTCTCCATTATGCATAGGTTTACCTAGTTTACTACACCAGTTGTGTAAAGCTCTGTGTAAATTGTTATCACTATATCAATAAAATACAATGTATTAATAAGGATTTTCTATTGCTACAAATAACTTAAAGGGTTGTACCATACCATATGCATAACTATGATATGCAAAGGCGTCACTAGGGTTGGTGTCACTCAGTGCGGTAACTCATGGTATCGCGTTCCTCCCATACCATGCCATACAGAATCCTTACTAATGCCAGTCAGAGGACACTTTAAAATATGCCACATACAGGTGCCTTTTAATATGCTACATACAGGTTCCCATTAAATATGACACATACAAGATTGCATTAAATATGCCACAAACAGACATGGCTGCTCGCTGCTGCTGTCCAGGTTCCAGGTGGAGGCTCTGTAAGACACCTCCCCAATGTTGGGCAGATCCTCCTCCATTTTCCTGTGCTAAAAGTACAGGGTGGTATCACATGACCCACACCCTGTATTACATAAATGCTCACTTGCGGGAGGCATAATTGTTGGACTGTCAGGAAGAGAAAAGTTCAGCAGTGCTGAGTGCTGTCGGGTTATTAATAACCATAAAAATATGAATATGAGTTATTAATTATGAATCATAAAAAATATGAAAATTAATGATTCATATACATGGGTCCGACTAAAAATACCCATATCAAGAATTCGTTATGTATGTGAGAGTTTGGATGACGTTTTTACAAAAGTAAATATAATGCAACAATTATTAATAAAATAATAATGAATTTATTGAACACAGAATAAAGATCAAACGGTAAGCAAAATAGCATAACAACAAAATACAATATCACTAGATGTTAATCATAATTCACATGTATGACTTATAACATAAGTAAGTAGGACAAAACATTAAATATGCAGCTCTGTACCTATATCAACATACATGTAGAATACTTTATTATGCAGTACATTTCTGACCGTATGATGGCCATGCATTTTATTTAGATACAATTTACAATGTTTATGATTAGTATTTAAAATGGTTAATGATAGTACACCATAATTACCTACAAATTACCAATATATACTCTGCTTAGGTAAGGTAATATTACTAAATCAATCACTACTCAAGGTGGCTATTTCTGAATCTGCTCGGTAAATGATAATGTATGTATCCTAGCTCAGACTTTAAGAATGAGAATCTTAGATAATCTCTGGAGATTAGATATGACATATTTGGGTAAATAGCTAGACTATAAGAACTTATGGTTCTTGGTAATATCTATAGGATATTCCTCTGGCTTCCTTCTGCAGAAAGGATGACAGATAAACACCAGGCTAAAACATATAGATCCCAGAAATTGGGGGATTTAAGTTTAATTTACCCAAATATATATGCTAATGACATCCATAAAAAAATGAGATTATGCTAGAAACAAATTACCACATTTATACATTACCGGCAGAGGTTGGTTTGCAGTTGAGACTCCTTCCATTGAAGAATTGAGTGATGGGAGTTACTCCTGGGACTTAGCTCAATACTATGGGTATGGAGATTTCTATTGTTATAGTGAACATGTGCTATTAAAAGCCTCATAATCCTGAGTTCTCCCCAAAAGGAGAGAGACTCAGCCCGTTTCTAAAACATTCCCATCTCTCACCCCACTAGTGGCAGCTCTCCCAAAATCAGTCTCCCCGGGTCTTTTCAGGTATCCCAGCTCTTTTCTTCTACACCCCCTGTATCCACTTATCAACCAAACCTTATCTCAGATTCACACCCTGTTTCTGTAACTTCTAGCCAATTGAATGGATGGGTGTATTTAATTTAAATGAGATGATGTCATGGTTTATAGCTACACCTGGATTGTGAGTATAATGTAATACAATATATATGTTGCAATATATAGAAGTGTTAATACAATTTCAAATTATAGTAAATATTTATCATATTCTTATCATTGCACATTACATAAAAATGTATAATAAAATGTATACCACACTAATAAAACAATATTCTAATTAATATGTAGGATTAATTATACTTTACATATTTATTAGTGAAGGTGTGATATAAGTATATATTTTATTGGGTGATTTGAATCAACTAGGTCTATTTATAATAACCCTTATTAGATTCTACAAATCAAAAATCCCAATAATCTCAGTGTGTCTGTCTGTCAGTTTCTGCCAGTTTGGGTGGACTAGCAAGTTGCAGAGAAGCCCCCCTTCTCCTCTATTATGTACACAGCTGTGTCGCATCAGTACAATGAGATGTAATAAACCTTGCACAACAATGGCCACCTTATCTGTTCAGGTGATACTATGAACTTATCAGTAAAATATTTGGTTACAGATAACAGAGTTAGGAATGTGGAAGACTTTCCTTTTATCCTCAGGGACACAGAATAAGATTTTAACACACAGAAGTATGTCCAAAAACTGTCACAAAATGGAGGCTGCTTGCATCCATCTTGTTATACTTTGCTTCTGCTTTATTCATATGTACCAGTCTCGAGATTACTGATCAATACCTCTGACAGTGCTGCATAAAGAATGGCAGCATGAGTGTCACCCACATTGAGGGTGTCGTGCGGTGCGCACCCCCCTTGTGAAGCCGCTGGCGATATGTAAGGGTAATGCTAATGTATATTTCTACATTAAGCCTTTAATGGACATGTATTTGCAAGGGACATGTGTCATTTGTGAAAGCAAAATAAAAATGCCTTTAGCAAATAACTCAAAGAAAACAAAACTACATATCTATGTTTTGTAGGTTCATCAAGCAACAATGTGACTTTCAATCTGGAAAGGGTGATAATATTGTATTTTATCACTCTTCTGAGAATACTGGGATTTTGTATTTTTGTATTAGACATCCTGGGAGTGAAGTACCCTCTTGCAGTGATCAGGGGTGGATCCAGAGTCTGATCTCTGGAGGGGCACATGTTCGTCTGTCTTTTCCTCTCTCCCATATCCGTCTGTCTTTTCCTCTCTCTCGTGTCCTTCTGTCATGCTCCTCTCCCTTCCCATGTCTGTCACATCCGTCTCACTCCCTGTGTCCATCTGTCTCTCTTCCTTCCCATGTCCATATCTCTACTCTTTCTTCCCATGTCCGTCTTTGTATCCTCTTCTTTCCCATGACTGTCTGTCTCTCCTCTCATTTCCCATGTCGATCTGTCTCTCCTCTCATTTCCCATGTCGGTCTGTCTCTCCTCTGCCATCCCATGTCTGTCTGTCTCTCCTCTGCCATCCCATGTCTGTCTGTCTCTCCTCTGCCATCCCATGTCTTTCTGTCTCTCCTCTGCCATCCCATGTCTGTCTGTCTCTCCTCTGCCATCCCATGTCTGTCTGTCTCTCCTCTGCCATCCCATGTCTGTCTGTCTCCTCTGCTATCCCATGTCTGTCTGTCTCCTCTTCCATCCCATGTCTGTCTGTCTCCTCTCCCTTCCCATGTCTCTCTATTCTCTACCTCCTATGACTGTCTCTTTATCCCTCTACCCATGTATGTGTATCTCCTCTTCCCCATAGCCCTAGGCAGACAAAATTTGGGCACACCCACGACATGACCCTTAACCCACGTTGCACACCAAGGACATGCCCCATCACCCCATTTACATGCCCCATCACATACACAATGCCAATATTATTTGCCATTAATATTCCCCAGCCAATTTTCCCAATAATATGCCAGTATTATTTGCCATTAATAAGCCACAGCCAATTTGCCCAATAATATGCCAGTATTTGCCAATTAATCAGCCCCTGCCAAATTGACCAATCATATGCCAGAATTATTTGCATTTTAATATGCCCCTGCCAATTTGACCAATAATATGCCAGTGTTTGACATTTAATATGCCCCAGCCAATTTGTCCAATATGCCAGTGTTTTTTGTCATTTATATGCCCCTGCCAATTTGCCCAATATGCCAGTGTTATTTGCCATTAATATGCCCTGCCAATTTGCCCAATAATATGCCAGAATAACTTGCCATTTTAATGTGCCCAGCCAATTTGCCCAATAACATGCCAGTGTTATTTGCCATTAATATGCCCTGCCAATTTGCCCAATAATATGCCAGTGTTATTTGCCATTAATATTCCCCAGCCAATTTGCCCAATAATATGCCAGTGTTCTTTGCCAATAATATGCCCAGCCAATTTGCCCAATAATATGCCAGTGTTATTTGCCATTAATATGCCCAGCCAATTTGCCCAATAATGTGCCAGAATTATTTGTTATTTACTATCCCCCAGCCAATTTGCCCAGTAAAATGTCATTTGATAAGAGCCCAGCATTTACCAATTCCCTGGTGGCTAGTGGCAGGCAGCATGGTGTCCTCCATGCTGCCTGTTCGACTCCCCAGCGGTTGTGCAGAGAGGGCGTCTGACGTCAGTGCGCCGGTCACGTCACTGTCGGCACTTCCCTGTCACATTGCATGGGGAGCCGAACAGGCAGCATGGAGGTTTCTCTGTGCTGCTTGTTCGGCTCCCCGTGCAGCCTGCTGGCAGGCAGAGCAATGGTGAGGGGGGATCTTCTGATCTCCTCTCACCTTCGTCTCTGCCCGCAAGTGCGCTTTCAATTTTTTTTTTTAAAGGACGGAGGGGGGGGGAGGGGCTCTGCCCCGTTGCCCCCCCCCACCCCTGGATCCACCACTGGCAGTGATCCTGGCATGCAGGGCCGGATTAACACATGGGCTATTGGAGCTGCTACTCCAGGCCCCTACCTGAAAATAGGCCTAGCCCTTTGGGCTTGCATGCCTTGCATTGTCCGGAACAGACACTAATAATGTTTTTAAAAAAAGAAGAAAGCCCGACCGGTGCTCCATGCTGCCGGCTGCTGATCCTTTTTTTCAAACTTTTTAAAAATGTTGTCTGATGGATTCGGATGCAAAAAAAAAAAAGATATTTCTGTCATTGCCACCGGATATGACAGCAAGTCATATCTGGTGGCTGTGTGATGAAGGCACGAGGAGATGGCCAGGGACACGAAGGTTGAGTACAGGAGAAGGGGGTAGGAGGGTGGCATGTAATGGGCAGACTAACACTGGTATATTACTGGCAAAATAGTATTGGCATGTTAATGCCAAAATAATACTGGCATATTAATGGCAGAATAATACTGGCATATTAATGAGCAAATTGGCTGTGATATATTAACGGACAGATAAGAGGAGAGTTGGGATATGACAAGTCATATCCTACCACTCCTGCCACCAAAATCCTCAGCACCAGGCCCATTCTGCTTATAATCTGGTCTTGTTGGCAGGAAGATACACTCTGAGGGTGTGGAATAATAGTTATTTTGAAAAATTGCTTAAGAAAGAGACAGATGAGCTGCAGTAAAGGTGAGTTGAGGGGATTTAGTAAGGAAGAAGCTGAGGAGCTTGAGAGGAGATAGAGCAATGAGGGAGAGTGGAGGAACTGAACTAAAGGGGGAAGAATGAAAAGCAAACAGCTTACTGGAGCAACAACATGCTTGTACTACCTAGGTAATTTCTGTATATGCAAGTATAAAGGGTCCTTGCAGAACCAAAATGGTCTTAATAATAATATATTGTGGCAAATCAGAATGCAATGTTTCCTGGTAGCTGTGTATTTAACAATCTTTAATTCATCAGACTGAAAAGGATGATGTCTATGAACTAATATTATTAATTACACAGGATGCAAAAAAATATACTTACCAACAGCCTAAGAAACACATTATATATTTATTTATTTGCGTTGTATAGCAATCCTGCTCTGAGATTGCTTATTAAACTATAGGTACTATTTTAAGCTTCCTAATTACAGTATGTGCCATTGTCTTCCGGAAAAAAGGTCAAAATATGTCTTATAATCAACAAAAGCTATTTGCTGGAATGGTAAGGTGTTTGGAACCCTACTATTCAGTAAAATACTGGTTATAAGGTAATTATTTGAAATAAAAAAAACTCAAGTACAAATGCTAAGGCAAAAATGAGCCAACAATTCATGCACTGAATTTCTAAATACATTATATATGTCTTATACAATGTTATATCTTTTTTATTTCTCCAGTTTTTGGACACATGATTTTTTGTTTTAACCCCTTAGTGACAAGACATTTTCACCTTGACTTTCCCTTGGTGACAATGGCTGTTTTGACATTTCTAGGGTGTTTGTGTTTAGCTGTAATTTTTTTCTTTCTCACATACAGTACCCACACAAATTATATGTTGTTTTTATCGTCATAAGAAGGGCTTTCATTAGATACCATTATGTTCATCATATCTTATAATTTACTACAAAAAAAATCATAAAATATGATGAAAAATTTTAAAAAACCCACTTTTTCTAACTTTGACCTAAAATATAATTTACACAAATAAAATCATTAAAAAATGAAACTAAATAGTTTCTAAATGTTCCCCCGAGTTCAAAAATATGCATGTTTCCATATTTTTCAGTATTTTTTTGCGAGTTATGGGGCAAAAACCAAAAATAGTTTTTTTTTGTTTTTTCCTATATTGATCTTTTGACCCCAACCGAACCCAAAATTTAACCCTAACACTAAATTTAACACCAACTCTAATCCTTATTATATCCCTTAATATTTTTTAACTTTAATTTAATTTTAACCCTATCCCTTATGCTAAAAAATATTTAATTTTAGCCCTATAGGCTAATATAGCTAAATAACCTGTTTTTAATTAATTAAATATGTATTTTAAATATTTTCCATTGCAATGTTACTAAACTACCACTAGGGGCAGTCAAGTAGCATATTAAGAGCGACGGAAGTGAAGTTACTTTCACTTCCGAAGCTCAGACCGGCAGAGGGCTTAGCCATATTGACGGAGCAGCATGCTCCGTCAATATGGCTCCCCACGATCGCTCCGTGGGGCGATCGTGGGGGTCCCAAAATAGAAATTTCAGTGCTGGCTATTGCCTCGATGTTGATCGCGAAAACCGCTTCATTGACTGCAGGACGTGCCAGGCACGTCCTTTGTCGTTAAGGGAGTTTCTCCCAGGACATGCCTGGCACGTCCTTTGTCGTCAAGGGGTTAACTAGAATATATGGCATTGTCAAAGTATCCTGTTTGAAGTAGTGAATGGATCTCTTGGATTTTTCATTTTTGTGGAAATTGTTAGTAGTTTACAATATAATTACATTACCCATTATTTACATAGTTCCAACAAATAACGCATTGCTTTGGTACAGAGTGTAAAAAGGGAGTTACAAACAAAATTAGACAAACATTTTTAGACTGAAATATGAAGTAGAGTGCCCTACTCACAAGCTTACAATCTAAAAGAAATGGGGAGCATGATAAACATTAAGTGAGTGAAGAGGCAATACAAGGGAAAAATAAAAATTGATAGTGACAATGGAAGATAGTAACCCACATGATTAAACACAACTGGGTAATCCATAAAACTTGCATTGTTGGGAGGAGTGTGAGGACTGGTTTGGAAAATACCACTGTAAACAGGCAATTGATACATACTACAAAATTAATTATAAATATCAAGCCAAAATAGTGGGGTTGGAAAAAATTATTTAGAATTGTCTACATCCCACTGAAAACAGGGCAGATGGTAGAGATAACAGAGATTGCAAAAAGGGTCATTAAACATTTTAAGCAGAGAAAGAGTTAATATTCTGTCTAAACACAATGTCACTTTGCAAATGAAAACTGCAAAAAGTTGAAACAAATCTAAAAAGTAAGCCAGATAGGACTATACTCATAAATGAAAAATTCCATAGTGATTGGATTTCATAAGGTTTGCTGCTAAATTGCCAACATCTGAATCGCATGGCGTATACCACCTTTCATGATCTAATGTATCCTTTATTAAACTTGCAGCTCCGTTTGTTATGTATCAGAAACAGATTTAATTTTGTGTGGTCTTTGATTTTGAGTTTATTAACAGTGTAGAATAAACTTGATGTGATGAAGAACCATAATCCTGTGAGATGTATCAATAGTGACAGTTATAGAAAGGGTCTTGAAAAATGGTCCATGGTCCCCACAAAATGTATCTGGCCCTCTATTAATATGTGCTTCAGTCTATAAAACTACGCAAGTGCTGCATAAAAAATAAAATAGAAAACGGAATGCACCTAAAACTGGTTTCAAAATCAACCAACTGCTGGCACTAGGGAGGCTTATGATTGGCTGACAGGATGTCGATTTTGAGTGCTTTGTGGTTTTTATTCATTGATTATTATTTATTTAGGCAAATTATTTGGGGATGCCACCTTAACCCTGCTCCAAAGATGAGAACTAGAGGGTGTTGCAGATTTCCCTAGGGCATTTTAAAAGTGTTTTTTTTTTCCTCACAGAGGCACCCTTTGTGGTCAAGAAGGGTGGGCAGTGATTTTACATTGCACACCCTCATGGCACTTGACCTCATCTATCCCCCACTTGGGCAACTTAGAGGTGGGGATAGGTGGGTACATTCTTTTAAATTATTTAATTTATTTTAGGAGGGCTGGGGACCCAGTGTGTTCAATGGGAGGTCAGGGCATTTGGCATCTTCTGGTCACATTTATAAGGGGACAGGGGCTCATTTCTATAGCCCTCAGCCTTGCAATTTGAATGGAGCGAGGAATAAGGAAAGTGCTTGTGGTTCCACCAGCAGTTTTTTTTTGTTTTTGTTTTTAAATCTAAAGTTAAGCCTTTCAGTCCTGCAGGGAGAACTATTTGTGTTCCCTACAGCACTGAAAGGGTTAATGTGCAAATATCAGCTGCGTTAAACACATATAAATAATATTTTTGGAGGCTGTAAGTTAACAGGCAAAAATGTATATATTTTTTGTCCTTTAATGGTTACCGCTGCTCACTGAATCACTGTTTGTGGTGTAATTACTGCACAATTCAGTGGTAGTATAGAATATTGTTTATTTTTAGGGCAATGATGTTACCGTGGGTAGAATAGGTGTTAGCGCTCGGTGCTCATTCTTTTGTATGTAACTCTGAGCAAGCCTCTGGCAAAAAGTGTTAGATGAGCTTTTATACTGAGTGTTTATTTTATATATAGTCTGTTTAATTCTTGATATAATGTGATAGAAACATAGAAACATAGAATGTGTCGGCAGATAAGAACCATTCGGTCCATCTAGTCTGCCCAATTATTTTTTGAGTACTTTTATTAGTCCCCCGTTCCCGGTTTTATAGCTAGGATAGCCATGTGTCTATCCCACGCATGCTTAAAATCCTTGACTGTGTTTACCTCTACCACTTCTGCTGGCAGGCTATTCCATACATCCACTACCCTCTCAGTAAAGTAATACTTCCTGATATTACTTTTAAATCGTTGCCCCTCTAATTTAAGACTATGTCCTCTAGTTGTGGTAGTTTTTCTTCTTTTAAATATACTCTCTTCCTTTACTGTGTTGATTCCCTTTCCTCCAAGCTATACATGTTAAGATGCTTTAACCTTTCCTGGTATGTTTTATCCTTCAACCCATGAACCAATTTAGTAGCCCTTCTCTGAACTCTCTCCAAAGTATCAATATCCTTCTGGAGATACGGTCTCCAGTACTGCGTACAATACTCCAAGTGAGGTCTCACCAGTGCTCTGTACAATGGCATGAGCACTTCCCTCTTCCTACTGCTAATACCTCTCCCTATGCAACCAAGCATTCTGCTAGCATTTCCTGCTGCTCTATTGCATTGCCTACCTACCTTCAAGTCCTCTGAAATTATTACTCCTAAATCCCTTTCCTCAGATGTTGAGGTTAGGACTGTACCAAATAGTCTATATTCTGCTTTTGGGTTTTTACGCCCAAGGTGCATAATCTTGCACTTGTCCACATTAAATGTCAGTTTCCACTGCTCTGACCATTTTTCTAGTTTAGCTAATTCATTTGCCATTTGGCTTATCCCTCCATGAATATCAACCCTGCTGCAAATCTTTGTATCATCAGCAAAAATACATACTTTGCCAACAAGACCTTCTGCAATATCGCTAATAAAAATATTAAAGAGAATGGGTCCAAGAACAGATCCCTGAGGTACCCCACTAGTAACAAGACCTTGCATCGAATATACCCCATTGACTACAACCCTCTGTTGCCTGTCACTCAGCCATTGTCTAATCCATTCAACAATATTGAAATCCAAACTCAAAGATTTAAGTTTATTGATAAGCCTTCTATGTGCGACAGTGTCAAAAGCCTTACTGAAATCTAGGTAAGCAATGTCTACTGCACCACCCTGATCTATTATTTTAGTTACCCAATCAAAAAAATCAATAAGATTAGTTTGGCATGATCTCCCTGAAGTAAACCCATGCTGTCTCTGATCTTGAAATCCAAGCGACTTTAGATGTTCAACAATCCTATTCTTTAACAAGGTTTCCATTATTTTCCCCACTACTGAAGTAAGACTTACTGGTCTATAGTTGCCCGCCTCCTCCCTACTACCTTTCTTGTGAATGGGCACAACATTAGCTAATTTCCAATCTTCTGGAACTACTCCCGTTAACAATGATTGGTTAAATAAATCTGTTAACGGTTTTGCTAGTACACCACTAAGTTCTTTTAATAACTTTGGATGTATCCCATCAGGTCCCATCTACTTATTTGTCTTTACTTGATAATTTTTTTAATCTATTTAATTGTATTACACTTTCACTCTGGTATGTGGTTCTACATTTTTTTCTCTGAGCGCTAACACCTATTCTATACTCTCCTTTTTTGGGCAACGGGAATGCCCAGTAGGTGCCCAACAGCTCTAGTCTCCTGTTTTACCTTTTTTGCAGTCAGTTTCATTCCAATCACTCTATCAATCTGGCGCAGGTCTATACCCAATTCCTAATGATTTTACCACAATCATTAACTGTGTTAGCGGTGGACATTGAATAAAAAATGTCCGTTAATTTACTGCTTAATGCAGTTTTTTTAATTAATGGTAGGCATTGACTCCAGACCAGTGAGATTTATCATGTGATTATAGTAATCTTTACATAAAGCATTCATGCACATAAATACAACTGTACAACTGTATTAGTTTTATAGACGTAGACT
Organism: Pelodytes ibericus; assembly: GCA_036172795.1. Classification (NCBI taxonomy): domain Eukaryota; kingdom Metazoa; phylum Chordata; class Amphibia; order Anura; family Pelodytidae; genus Pelodytes; species Pelodytes ibericus. The sequence goes on from CM069861.1 coordinate 44,672,601, forward strand.
CCACTTATATTATTATAAGCTCCCCTGTCAGCATCTTTACCCAATTCCACTGTCCCCCTAAACAGTTTACTTGGACAAAAATATATAAACCAGACACCACTCACAGGACTAACCTCAGGAGCCAGAATTTACCCCAGCACCCTGATTTGGATTCAGAAATTTCCCTAGAATCCATATTTACTCTCACAGGATTTACCCCGGCACAAAGCGCTGCACTCAGAACTTGCTCCAGCACCCAGATTTGCACTCAGGGCTTGCCCTAGCATCCATATTTGCACTCACAGGACTTACACCAGCAGCCAGCACACACCTTTCACTTAGGATTTACACGGCATCCTTTTTTCTCCTGTTTCTCTATCTCCATCCTTGCTTCAGCTCCCCTCTTACCCTCTTTGCACTGCCTCCTTGATCCAACAATTTTGTCCCCTGCTTAATCCTGCCCCCTCGATGCGAACAGACAGGATTTTGGTGGATGTAGATGGTGGATATGACTACTTGTTATATCTTCCATAGCGCACCCCACGCCTATTCAGTGTGGCCTCAGCTCTGTGAGAGAGAGGCATAGATTTCTGTTCTCTCATGACCATGGCCAAAGCTGCACCAGGGCAGCTGGTGGTTCATCGCAACCATAAGGTAGCTGGTCTATTTGGGTTTTTCCGGGATCATATCCCTACTGTTCGATCAGATCCCTGCTGTTCATTTTAAAAGCCTATGCCATAATATATACAGTCTGTATTGATCTCACATGACAGCCCAATCCTAGAGTTAAGAGGACACCTGGATTTTCGGGTTCGGCGGGTTCGGCCAAACTTAGAAAAAAAGTCCGCGTTCGGGCTCGAACTTGACCCCGCAACCGAACCCCATTGAAGTCAATGGGGACACGAACTTTTGGCCACTAAAATGCCTCTAAAAATGTCCTGGAAAGGGCTAGAGGGCTGCAAAGTGAAGTAAAATGTGGGTGACCTATTCATATGAACGGGGACTCTATTTCGGTTTATAGAAAACCAATAGCCATGTAATGCTATTGGCTTTCTATAAACCAAAATAGAGTCCCCATACATAAGAAATTCTTATGAATGGGGACTCTATTTCGGTTTATAGAAAGCCAACAGCATAACATGTATTCCATAAGCCGAAAGTCTATAAACCGAACGACGTTCGGTTTATAGACTTTCGGTTTATAGAATACATGAAATGCTTTTGCTATTCTATAAACCAAAAGTCTATAAACCGAATGTCGTTCGGACTCTATTTTGGTTTATAGAAAGCCAATAGCATTACATACAATGTAATCGCCGAACTCCAACACGAACATACAGTGGAATGTCCGTGTTTGGGTCCGGGATCCAAAAACCGTAATGTTCGGTACGAACCCGAACAGTGCGGTTCGGGTTCGCTCAACACTACCCAATGCCATACTAGTGATGTTATATTGCTTTTGTATTGCTGATATCAGCCTACTCCACAGATATCTACCAACCCTGGCTTAAAGACTTAAGATGTGGATCATACCTTGTATGATGTCCTGTGAACTCACTCCTACCAATAAACTCACATCCCAAAGCATTGGTCCCCTCAGTGTCTAACAAATATATGCATGCATACCTAAATACATGTGTAAATATAAAAAGGTACTCGTATCATGTAGTTCCTCAATTAAATTATCTATACCATTATATAAATTGTCCTTTTAATTGGATGTAATTGTATTTTATGACAATCATGAAAAAAACTAATACACTAGCAAAGGACTTCATTCCTGAAAGAGAGAACTGCAGGGAACCTACTAGTGAATTTCATATATAAGACCAAAGCAGCCGAGTTGGAAAAATTCTCCAATTTATTGAACACAACTACTTTGGCCTTATGTTTGAAATTCCCTTGTAATTTCCATGCAATTCCCTCTTTCATTAAAGCCCAAAATGTTTATAACAACAGCAGGATGAAACAAACAGTAAACACCTAAACTGTGTTGAAATGCAGAGATGCGTGAAACTGTCTGGTATATAGCATGTTTGTTTTTGAGCCTTTGGATTTGCCATACAGAACATCATTTTTTCTGGTGCACCTGTCAGCCCCTTTAAAGCTGGCACTGGATGCATGTAAAATGTGCATTCATGTGGCACAGCTCTGAAAATTGAATAAAGAGACTATCAAACAGGTTATCTGCTGGCACAGGCAACATTTTATTGTCTAGTGCTAATCTCTCATGTCATATACCAAAACAGAGCTGAGAGCATTTGGTAAGTATGCCCTGATTATCAGCTATTTAATGATGTCCAAAAAGAACTAGTTAGTGGCTGCACCGAACATTGAATATCATTGTAGCTCTTATCAGAAATAGGTTACAGAATACTGCTATTCCTTTTCCATTTGCTTGAGCTGCATTTCTGTAGTTTTGCAGAATCAACAGATCAATAACCATCGACTTCTGGCAAGTTCACTGCACATTCATTGAAAAAAGAGAGTATCTACTGTCTTCTGACCTCGATTGTCAATTAATAAACAAATTGTAAAATATATGTAATTCTACAGACTCAAATGGAAAAAAAATCTCTGCCTGTAAAAAAAAAAAGACCTGATTTGGAGATTACGGAAAAAACGCCTGTTTAACACTTTCCCTGCTGTTTAGTGTAATTAGAAGCTAAATTGCACATCGTTAACTGTATCTGGTATAGTATGTTGCTATCGTTTGCTAACTGGTCTCTTGCAATGGCTGAGATGAGCTGTTACCACATACTGGTATTATAATCTACACTTGTGCTATTTTAATTCTTTTTGGAAGAGCTTGCTCACCATATGTTGTTTTGTACTTCCTAAAAATCATTGTGCACTCTATCAAATAATGTTTGCATGTCTGACAGCTCATTACTCATGAGCCAGACAGAGAAGAGCTGTAGCATACTGCATGTCACTGCTGCTGGTGGCAAGCTTCGGATTCCTTACAGTCTGTTTGACTCCTGTGGATCATATATCAGTTTTACTGAATTGAAAAATGATTGGAAATCAACCAGGTACAATAAAAAACATGTTTTAAAAAAAAAGATAATACTAGACAGTAAAATCGTAAGCTGTGTATTAATTATTACTTTATAAAGGAATCTAGTATGAAATAAAATATTTAACTTAGTCAACATTATTTTTAAAATTTCATGTTCTAGGTAAATTCTTGCTTTTTATTAACTACAATTGGTGTGCAAAATTTTAGTGTAACAGTGGTGCAAATGTCAACAATACATACACTTTACAAACACTATAATCAATTATAGATGTTGGAGAAACAATATTATTCCTAAGTGTTTATAGCACCTTGGACTGTAGGAGGCGCTGTAGCAGTTGGTATATGTTTTGCTTATTAACTTGTTCTGCTAGACAGGAAGTACAATCTTTCACTTACACTCTTATCTATCGTTAAAAGCCTGCTCTGTTATGTTTGATGGTTTGTTATTCACTGAAGTCTAATATTATACCTCTACTGCTAACCAATTAATCGTTACTTACAACATAACCAACAATGCAGTAATAGATAATATTTTCTGGAAACATAATACAAAGGAATAGGTGTAAAATAGCATAAGTATATAGCATAAGTATAATTGTTCTATTCAATATTGGTGTGATAGTGTATGGATCGATAATACATCCTTTTCAAAGACTAATCGCACATGTGTCAGTATTTATACAAGAATATTGACTGAACTCAACACAGAGGAATTGTATTCCTCTACAATACATGTATTGAAGCCAAAGATACTTTCAAAGGCCCCTTTTTAAATATTTACATAAGCGGGGGTTTTTTTTTTGGGGGGGGGGGGTGTATTGGTAAAGCTTTTTTTATTTCTTGTTGGGCACACTGAGGTTTCTAAAACAATATCTTTTTTGCACATTTCTTTAACAGAAAATATAGCAAAAATAATAGCTTCCAGTAGAATTTAAGGGAGGATTGTTCCCTATTCTTGCTGTTCTGCTGTGTAGCCGATCCTCTCCACAGCTACAACTGGTGCAGTCCTAGCTGGGTCTAAGCAGTGTGTTGCTCTTCAACCTGCCGAGATATAAAGATTAGGCATAGTAATCTACCTGACTGGGGCTGCTTGCATGCCACCTTTATCGCCCAATCCCTGCTAAATAACGGGAATAGAAACCATTTTGAAACTCTGGAGGACATCTGCTTCAGCAAAATCAAACAGATTGTGACAAAGTTAGGGTGTGCAAAGGTAGTTAAAAAAATCAACACTTATCTGTAACAGATATCTGAAGAATCGGCCAACAGGTCTGGAAGTTTGTGTTTGAATGTTGTTGAAGATGGATTCAGATTGAGAATGTTAACATTTTCTAGTTGGTACAAATGAGGCTAAGGATGCAGTGTTTCTGCACCCTACAGGCAGTTTAGGCTATCTGTAGAACCTTTGTCTGTGATCCACACTCCAGAAACTACTATCCTGAGTGACTGGGTGAACACTGGGGGATACCAAAATATTGGTATACTAAGACTGATAGAGTATTAGTCAGTCAGACCTGAAAAAAACCTGCAATATAATTTGAGAATATTTTATATATTTTGAGTGATACAGTAACGTGACTCAATGGGACAGTCTTGTAACCAAGGTACTGACTTTTTTAATGCAACTAAAGCTAATAATAAGATATTTACATTTTGTAAAAAAAAAAAAATGTTTAAATAATGTACTCCGAAAATGCAACTGCTGGTAGATTAAGCTCCGTCTTCAAGAGATTTTTATTTGAAACTAACTGGCTTCCCCAAAAAGTCATAGTGAGAGGATGTTACATCACAACTACATTGGCTATTTCCATGCCAGTTTGAATGATGTTCTCTCCAGTCTGGTGTTAAAAGGGTTAAAAAAAAAAACCACACACATAGATTGTAGAATACCTTCCTCAATAAAGTATAAAATTGACAAATATTGTAAAAATATTACAAAATTATACAAATATGAGAACATCTCTCCCTTCCATAAACACAAAAAGCAGGCCTATAGATCACTGTCACTTTCTGAGAATACATCCAATACCAGAGTTACTTTTAATATGTCAGGTGGTACTTAGGTACGATATTGCTTCTACTGAGAATAACAAATTGGTGGAGTTAACTTTACAAAATGCTAGTAGAACTTCTAGGTGAAATGGTCATGTATTGCCATGCAAAAATAAATAAATAGCAAGCAGCCTATTAATAATGCAACTGGATGCAGTAAAGAACATTTGGTGGCTAACGTGTCCTATAGCAGTTGGGTACTTTATGGAGGAAGTACAGGATGATCCACCACTGGTGACAAAGGGGTACAGGGCAGTGGATGTTGTTCAGAGACAAGGAGAAAGGAGATAGGCAAATAAGAGACAAGGGTGAGAGAGAAAGACAAGTCATAGATAAGAGTGAGAGACAGAGAAGCAAGAAAGAGACTAGGGCAAAAGAGACAGATAAGTATGAGACTAGGTGGAAAGAGCCAGACAAGTAAAAAATAATGGGGGAGGGAGACAAATTAGTAAAAAACTAGGAAGAGGTAGACAGACAAGTAAGAGACAAGGGGGAGAGACACAGATAAGTAAGCAAGGCCGTCTTTAATGCGGGGGTAACGCGGCAGCTGCCCTGTGCCCTGTTACTCCTGGAGGGCCCAAAGCAGCTATCCAATGGATCCCCTGCCCTTGCGCTGAACTTGTTTTGTTTTTCTGGCAAGCCGCATCCGCTGGACGCGGCTGCAGAAAAAAAAGATCATTGCCACTGGATATGACAGTACGTCATTTGTGGTGGCTATATTTCCCACCTCTGGGCAGGAGGGAAGACTGCACGGAGGAGACGTCTGGAGCAGCCAGAAGGTGAGTACTAGGGAATGGGTGGCAGAGGGGAATAGATAATGAGCACATTAACATTGGCATATTATTAAAGAAAAACCTAACTGTGGAATCTTAATGGGCAAATTGGCTGTGGCATCTGAATGGCACATTACTACTGGCATCTGAATGGCACAACAATACTGGCATCTTCATGGCACAATGATACTGGCATCCTAATGTGCAAATTGGCTCTGGCATATGAATGGCACAATACAACTGGCATCTTAATGGGTAAATTGGCTGTGGCATCTTAATGGCGCAAAAATACAGGCAACTGAATGGCACTATAATACTGGCATCTGAATGACACAATAATACTGGCATCTTATGGGGCAAATTGACTGCCATCTTAATGGCAAAAGAATACTGGCATCTGAATGGCACAATAATACTGGCATCTTAATGGCACTATAATGCTGGCATCTGAATTACACAATAATACTGGCATCTTAATAGGCAAATTGGCTGTGGCATCTTCATGGCACCATAACACTGGCATTTAAATGGCACAATAATACTGGCGTCTTAATTGGCAAAATGGCTGTGGTAATGGCACAATAATACTGGCATCTGAATGGCACAATAATACTGGCATCTTAATGGACAAATTGGCTGTAGCATCTTAATGGCACAATGATACTGGCATCTGAATGGCACAATAATACTGGCATCTTAATGGACAAATTGGATGTGGCATTTTAATGGCACAATAACACTGGCATTTGAATGCTGCAATAATACTGGCATCTTAATGGGCAAATTGGCTGTGTCATCTTAATGACACAATAATACTAGCATCTGAATGGCACAATAATACTGGCAACTTAATTACACTATAATACTGGCATCTGTATGGTACAATAATACTGGCATCTTAATGGGCAAATTGGCTGTGGTATCTTAATGGCACAAAAATACTGGCATCTTAATGGGCAAATTGGCTGTGGTATCTTAATGGCACAAAAATACTGGCATCTTAATGGGCAAATTGGCTGAAGTATCTTAATGGCACAAAAATACTGGCATCTGAATGGCACAAAACTACTGGCACCTGAATGGCACATTAACACTGGCATAGTAATGGCACAATAATACTGGCATATGAATGGGCAAACTGGCCATGGCATCTTAATGGCACACAAATACTGGCATTTGAATGGCACTATAATACTGGCATATTAATGACACAATAATTCTGGCATATTAATGGGTAAATTGCCTGTGGCATAATAATGGCAACAAATACTGGCATATTAATGGCAAAATAATACTGGCATATTGTTGGGCAAATTGACTGTGGCATATTAATGGGCAAACTGTGGCATATTTAATGGACAAACGGTGGCATATTTTAAGAGGCAACTGGCTTTCGCATATGTCAATGACAAAGTGACTGGCATGTTAATTGGTATCTAACAGTGGCTTATTTTAATTGGCAAAGTTATTCTTTCATTGGCATGTTTTGTGGGGCAAAATAACATGTACTATGCGGGAAAGTGACAATGTGGCTTGTTCTGCATGGGCAGTTCAGTGGGACAAAGTGACACTGTGGTATGTTCTGTGGGGCAAATTGACACTGTGGCATACCAAATTGTGTGGGTGCAATATGAGTACAATCCAGCAACAAATATAATACAGGCTCTCGATTAGAATAGGATATCCATTGTAGTAATTCGCCCTTCCCAGTAGATCCGGGTGCTATTGCAGGTGTTTGGCTGACACCTTGGTTAAGTTACGAATAAACAATGAAGCAGAAAAAGCGCAGCACTCACGGTATCAGGTGAAAAAAAGGTAGGTGTTTTAATCTTCAAATAGGAGTAGTAAAAAATCATACACAGCAATCGGGGGGGGGGGGGGGGGAAACAGGATTAGGTCACTGCATGACACGTTTCACACACTAGGCGCTTAATCATATGCTGTATATGATTAAGCACCTAGTGCTCGAAACACGTCATGCAGTGACTTAATACCTATTTCCTCTAGAAACAACTCTCTCCTCTCTGCTTTTTCACAGTCAGACTTTAACAACAGTCATAGTGTCAATCTCCAAAAACAGGTAAGGCATTCAAAACAGTGGCATGTAAAGAATACCATACATTAAAAACAAAAATAAAATGTTCCAAAAATGCCCACATTGTCTGTACAAACATACTAATTCTGCACAGCTTGGACATACACTGTGAAGATTTTTTAAACATCGCACTTACTTTACTTATGGTTACATATATATTTCCATTTAGAGCACAAGTTTCCATGACAGCGGAGCATTATAGGCTTTAAAGACCTGGAGCAGTTGGAGTGGACTGACACATGTCCTAGTTGCGAACAACAAACCCTATGGATAAGCAGCCAGCCAAAACAGTCTCTTATGCTGGTCAAGCATCATAGTAATGGTAGTCCAGAGCAGTGCCGCATCATAGGAAAAGCTGTCCACATCACCTGCCATAATGAAGCAAAAAAAAATTAATTAGTGATCTAATGAGCATATACCCACAGCCAGAAAGAAAAATCTGGAAAAGACAAATCATGGGGAAAAAAAACTGCTGAAGCATATACTTTAATAGTAATGTGTCACTGACTGCATCACACGAGAATGAATACCAATAAGGAGTGTCCAACAGGACACTCCTTCTTACTGTTGTGAATAAATAATAGAAAAACAGGGGGTGGCACAGATAATACTAGAGTCCAATAAAATAACACAAATGAATCTTTTCACTAAAAAGGGAGTTGAACGTGAGATGTGGTGAGCTGAGTGAGATGAACATTTAATCATACCAATTTAGTTATACATTGTGCTCAGACATACCAGGTGCGATTGCTTAGCTGGGGAAACTGATCAGGTTTGTACCTGCACAATGTACAGTTAAAATGGTGAGGTGAAATGTGTATCTCCCCTCAACTCACCTTTTAGTGAATATACCCCACAGTGTAATATGTAACAGTCTTGCAGTGCTATAGGTTGAGTAGTGAAAATTCAATGACAAACATAAAATAAATCAAGCATGTAATAAATATCCCCAAACGGAGTGTTCAAGCGTAAATACAATTTCATAAACAACACAGCATAAAGTGCGCAGACAAAACAATGGATCCACTTACCAACACATTTCTGTGACAGGTCCAGCTCATAAGACAAATTATTGATGAAGCTGGACCCACAGCAAAATGCATATCATTACTGCGTGGCTTAGGGGCAGGAATAATAAGGTAAAAATAAAATAAATTCAGATATGAGCGAATGCAAATAAAATCTAAGTACAAAAGCATTGATACAAGGATAGAGAGATCAAAATAAATAATCTCAGATATTTAATCCAACCAAGAGAATAGTCCTCTGCACTTAAACAATGATAGTAATGCTGTTGATAACTAAAACAATAGCAATAATTAGTAACAGCCAGCATAAATCAAAATTGCAATGTCAAATCATACACTTCAAAAAAGATATATATTTCAAACAAAATAAATTGTTCTCAATTACAAAATATATATTGCCAATAAAATGCTTTAAATATAGGTAAAAAGCAGATGAAGAGGATTAATGCTCCACTGGTTCTCTTAAAAAAAAAGAAGAGGAGAAGATGGTGTGTAATGTTGATGGCAGGTTATTATGCACAAACCGATGGAGCAACTTGCAAGATGGAAAATATAACAGGAACATCAAAATGTGATTAGCAAGTCCCACAGTTTGTCCATTAGTCCCCAAAGGTGAGAAACTGCTTCTAAACTGCACACCCAAGACATGCTGTATCACCCATACTGCACACCCAGGACTTACCCCAGCACCCCAGGACATGCCCCATCACCCACATTGTACATCCAGTATATACCATAGCACCTCAGAATATGCCCCATCATCCACATTTCACATACAGGACTTACCGCAAACCCCCCTAGAACAAGCCCATTTATCCACATTTCACAACCAGGACGTACCCCATAACATGCCATATCACCCACATTGCACACCCAGGACTTACACCAGTAAATGCCCTATCACCCACATTGCATACCCAGGACTTACCCCAGCAACCCAGGACGTGCCCCATCAAGAGATTGCATTCCCAGGACTTACGATGACACATGCCCCATTACCATATTACCAATCAGGTGCACAGACATGTTACAATGCTGCCTCTTGTACTCCCTACATGGTCTTAAGGTTGAGTCCTGCCTGCTCACCGCAGAGGTCCAGCCAGCACCTCTGCCAGCAAGTTTTTTTTTTAATTTTTTTTTTAAGGGGGCATCAAGTGGGCCTGTCATGCCCTGATGGTGGCCCTAACTGTGCACATCACACAGCTTGTATACTGGTAACGGTCTACTAGTATGACATGAGCAGCAGTTGCTGCTAAATGGTAAAATTACTAATTTTGTATAAGTTTTTAAACAAATATGCTTTTTGCTTCCAAACAGAAAATAAAACAGATCACATTGATTACATACACTCACCTAGGCTAAAGTTGGCTTTACGGTCATTTAATTCCTCCTCATCATAAGCTACTTTTGTATTTATTTGCTCTTCTTCAGGTAAAACTTTATTTTTGCAATACTCTTCAACTCTTTTCATTCTGTATCTTACCGATAACATTGCATTAACCATGCTAACACTCATTCAAATATATGAATTCTAAACATATTTAGCATTTTTACATTTATACTTTTAAAAGCTGAATTTTCCAAACTTTGTATTATAGTTTCTTTTAAAACCACCTATTGTTTGCATAAATGTTGCCATGGCCCTAGTAAGCAAGTACCAGCAAGAATACTGCATCTTTGAACTTCACTTCTAGCATGTACATAATTTAATGTATTTCTTCATAATACTGTGAAAACTATCATATTTCTAAGTGGGTATTTTTCTGTGTTGGCATTTTTCCGTGTGGGTAATTTTTTGTGTGGGTACATTTTTATGTGGGCATTTTTCCGTGTGAGCAATTTTCCATGTGGGCATTTTTCTTGTGCACATTTATGACAGTGGGTGTTTTTTGTGGGCAATTTTCAAGTGGGCTTTCATGTAGTGGTTACTGTTAGTTGCAAAAATCGAATTTGCTTTTTTTTTTTAAATACTTTGGTATATGTTTTTAATTTTTGATTTTTTAACTTAATATAATATAAATACATGTACAAATAAGCAATATACATGTAACGTCCTGTAAAATTTGATGGGTTGCATTAATAAATGGAGCTAAACAGACCATGCTAATTGATTTTGTATGTAAAAGTGAAATATATGAAGCCATTTATAAATGTTGTGTTTTTCTGATTTTTGAGAATGGCAATTTAAAAATATAAATCAATTCAAATGAAGCAGAGATCAGTGGTATTTAGCCTTATGAAATGTGTTTGTTGTTAAAGCTGCTAATTACTGGTTGGATGCCTTAGGACAAGACGATTGCCTCTAATGACAGCCATCTAGTACTTCAGTGGTCCCTAATTGGGAGGATCTTTATAATTTCTCTGTGGAACATTTGCATTGGTGCAGTCATTAGAGTAAATGCTTCCTATTTTGTGGTCTATTAGGTCAAACCCCTGATACAATTAACACCTCTCGGATGCTCATGTGCCTAAATGGGCAAAATGGCTTCCTTTTTGAAATGGGGGTTAAAAGAACGGCATATGGAAGAAGAAACTCATTCTGATCTGTATTTTTTAAAATAGATTTTGTTACATTTTACACAGTGTGTATACATACATACATACACACACACACACACACACACACACATATATATAACTTCCAAAAATAAGCACTCATAGAATTGTTGTTTATTGTTGTTTATATGTAATTAACGTTTCAGTCTTCACTCAAGACTTTCCTCAGGACACCCTACTAAGTTAACTGATACCCCTTCAATATATTACATATCTGCCCAGTACCTCCCTCTAATCACAAAGTTCCTAACTATGCTTGTTATAAGCAAACTTGATCAGGTACAACGTGATTCACAAGTAATAATTCAAAAATGCTAACAAAAAAATATATTGAAACAACAAAAATTTATATAAAAAAAGTTGAAAAAATAAAAAAATTATCTACAACTAAGTATTATAAACATTGTACCAAAACAATATACTAAAAGAAACTGTACCGAAAAATCATTATCAAAACAATATTTTACATTGTAATGACTAAAATACACTCCTTAAAACCATATACTAGGAAATCGCTTCCCAAAAAATGCTGTATTGAGCAGCAGAACACTAGCTTGCTGATGCTACATACTGTTGCAAAAAGTAAACTGTATATGCTTTACTGCTAAAAACAGTGGACAACATGCATGATAACTACCTCCAAACCCCCAAATTTTCAGAGATAAAGAAGGCAAAAAAATTAATAATAATCAAATAAATGCCATGGACAATATCATAGCAAAGGCCACTTATCAATGAATGTCCAAAAAACATGATAAAGGTAAATTTTCATTCAGGCCTCTGGGAGAGACTGTGTCAATAAAGTTAAGGCGGTGTAGCGGATGTTTCAATTCCAAAAACTTGGTTTCACCGTCTTGATATGCTGTTCGAATGACAGATCTGTGATCTCTAAGGGTAAGAATTGTGTTAACGATGAAGGCCAATCCACGAGAACACACAATTTTGTAGATGACATGATCTGTGGTACAAGTTATTCTGTGTTTAATCGTGTATTGCGCCCGTCTGTGGGGGTGTCCAAATCTGGTGAGTGGGGTCATATGTCCACAGGGGACACATAAAAGACATCTATAGGATACCCTTGTTGTAGTAGCAACATTTGATGGGCGATATGCATTTACTGGGTCAGTTTTAACCAGTAGATCTCTCAAGTTGCGATTCCTTTTATAGCAAATCATCAGCTTAGACTTAAAAGTCTCAGGCAGAGAGGGGTCATTCTCCAATGTAGTTCAGTTTATACTGACTATATAAACTATCTGTCTCAATTCAGAATGATAGGTCATAGGAAAAAACAGTCTATTCGGACCAGTTGTATCAACTCTTGTATGGTTCTTCGTCTTGCTTAATGCCTTCTTCAGGCAAAATTCTGATTTTGAATGCATTCTTCTTTGGGCCAATCCATGGCTAATTGTATCCTCAGAGGTTCTTATTTTACCTGCCTGTTCAATTTTAAAATCCTCTCTCCACATGTTGAAAGTGAGAGGCTAAGATATTGGTTCACATTTTTAAAACTTTTTCTCTTTGTTTTTCCTGGAAGGCATGCAAGAGGGCTATTAGAACCCCCCACAGAGTAACCCGGTCTGTCACCCCAGGGAGGCACTCATGCGTCCTTCCGTCCACTCTGCCCTCAACGGAACCTCAGCAGCACCACCTTGTTCAAGATCTTAACTGGCTAGCACTCGGCCAGCCTCAGGTTGCTGTTTCTTGGGTTTCAAAGCTTCTTTATCTTGCTCCCTCTGGTGGGTGATGGTGGGAAGACTTTTCTCTGCAGTCCCTTTTCTTCCTTTTTCCAGAACTATGCTGCTCCTATCTCCTGTAACTCAGGGGTCTGTCAAACAGCAGAAGCTCCTCCTTTGTAATTTCCTTTTCAGCTGAGACCTGGACAGTCCTGTAGGTATGCCTCTTCTGCATTTGGAGGATCAGTCGGCAGACAATTCATGCTGTCCAAAAGGGCCATGCTTCCCGCTGAAAATATCCAGAAGGGTATCATTTTTTTCCTATCACTGAGGCCCTTGCGGACACACTGACACCAATAAAAATCCTTCCCGCCAAAAAGTTTGTGAAGCGTGAAACATCCCTTGCTGCCCCACTGCACAGCTATGTGTATGGTCTTAGAAACCATACACAGCCTTTATGGTATTGCCAAGGTCCTTATTGTCATCTGTCTGTAACCTTATTAGCAACTTCCCTTAGATCCCAGCTTGCATTTTATCTGCCTCTCTCCCATTCACTTTGCTTTCATTTACCCTGAATTGGCTGGCTCTGTTTGTTCCCTCCCCTATGTTCCATGTTTCCTTTCCCACTACCTAAGCAGAGCATTTTCTGTCTCTGGCCTTCAGGTTACTGGAAATAGTTTTTAACCCTTCCAATGACGGGAGTTTGTTGTGTTTACAACATATACCCCTGTCTGAGGGGATGTGATGACACAATAGAGAGGGGGCTTAGGTTGTAATGCACATTGGCAGGGAATTGTTTTCTGCATTATAACACTAAACTGCACCTACGCTCATTCAGAAAACATAACTAAAAAAAATGAATATGGTGAAAAGTTTAGAAAAGTATCAGTTTAATTATTCACATCTGAAAGATATATTGCTTAAAAAAATTAAAACCTACATATAACTTAAAGGGAAGAACCATTGGATATTTAAGTGAAGCTGCCAACATCAGGGACACATATGTGTTCCACATGCTACTTAAAGAACATGCAAAGTGCAGCTTGGCAGTATGTAGGATGCTTACATCCACAGACAGAATCCAATTAATTAATCATTGTGGAGATTTCATTAGACCGCTCTAACATATATGAGTGTATGAAAACATGGCCAATGTTGGCAACAATGAGAGTGGAACTTGTCACCTTGCTCCCAATTCTACATTTTGTGCAATTTCAATTTTTTAAGCAAATATTTATTTTCTTATTCTTGGATCCTACGTGTAATAGAAAATAGATTAATATGCCAAGAAAACATTTTTTTAAATGTTTTATCCAGTGTGAAACCATAAAAATCGTACAACCTTCAAATGTCTCCAGAGGCTTAGGTTCTGCAGAAAGATACATTTGAATAGAGTTTAGAGGTCAGCAGCTCACTTTTAGAATGATGTTATCTAAAATGACAAAATCCGCAAAACTAAAATAAATGTTCATTAGCATCTTTGTGCCTGTCTTTTTTTTAGGTGGCTTTAGGTGACTTAGGTGAAAATTGAGTTGTCTAGTTAAGCTTGAAATATGATGTTTAAGCACCCTGAGGGAAAATGTCATAAAAGGTATGCCTGTCCATTAAAACATGACAAGCAGAGATAAGCAAATTGCTTCATCCTCAAGTTTTGATGTATAACCATCTTGAATAACACACTGTACATATAATATGTAAAATACTTTTTCTATAACCCTTTTGAGGAATATCAGGGATCTTAAGAATGTGGAGCCATTAAAACTTGTTGACTAAGATGACTGGTATCACTATGAGTAGAGTAATAAAGGAAGTATTCAATGTTGGTACCCAACTTTGCCACTGGGATCTGTATGATGTCCATCATTCTCACTGGAGAGGTCTGTTGTGGGCTCATTGTCAGTTGACTTGAAGGAGTAGCACTATGTACAAAAAAAGATAGGAAAAATGTTTGTTTACCTTTACTGCTGCAAAAGACCAGCAAAGCTCCAATAAAAAAAATGCCATTGGGACATTGTCAGGGGCAAATGTAATTGAGGGCAAGATCCACTTAAGTTCGAGCATAACCTCTTTCTCTAACAGGTATATATTAATACTACATTGTTTGAATGTAAAAATTAGAGGATTTTTATGCCACTAAGAGATGCTGACTACATTTCCCATCCTTCCAGTGACTTCCAGGTTCGGGCATGCCTACGTGCAATCTTTTCACAGGGAACCACAGGGTCTATTAAGGGTCAGATCAGGTTTCGGGCACATGAAAAAAAAAATCAAGAGTTTTGCTATTCTACAGAAAATGATCATTAACCATGATTTTTTTTAATCAATTCTAATAATTCATCTCCACCACCACCCCCTCCCAGAAACACAGATGACTTGAAAAGTTTTTTTATTTCCTCACAATGGAAATTTGTATGTTGTAGCATTGAAGCTCAAGACTTTCACTCTTTTTCGAACATTCACGTCAGAAGGAACTTACTAGCTGAAAAATATAAAATATGCATTGACTTCTTCCATTAGAGGAGAACCAGAAGATAAAATCAAAGTACGTTATAAATAACTGCTACAATTGTTTCTGACAAGTTTTGTTTACAAATACATTTTTCACCTGGATAAGAAAAAGAAAATGTGATTATTTGGAGAGCTTTTTCTCTAGTAAGTGTGTCTGATAGTTTATGGAGTCCGAGTGTCCGAACTTAGCCCATCTCCCACTAGAGAAATACAGGTGAAAACATAGGTGTTTTTTTATTTTTTATTGTAGCATTAAAAAAAAATCTGAAATCAAGCTAAAAAATTTGTATTAATGCATTTAAGACACACATGAATATCCTTAGCCATTGATAGCAAATACAGTTGCAAGAAAAAGTATGTGAACCCTTTGGAATGATATGGATTTCTGCACAAATTGGTTATAAAATGTGATCTGATCTTCATCTAAGTCACAACAATAGACAATCACAGTCTGCTTAAACTAATAACACACAAAGAATGAAATGTTACCATTTTTTTATTGAACACACCATGTAAACATTCACAGTGCAGGTGGAAAAAGTATGTGAACCCCTAGACTAATGACATCTCCAAGAGCTAATTGGAGTGAGGTGTCAGCCAACTGGAGTCCAATCAATGATATGAGATTGGAGGTGTTGGTTACAGCTGCCCTGCCCTATAAAAAACACACACCAGTTCTGGGTTTGCTTTTCACAAGAAGCATTGCCTGATGTGAATGATGCCTCGCACAAAAGAACTCTCAGAAGACCTATGATTAAGAATTGTTGACTTGCATAAAGCTGGAAAGGGTTATAAAAGTATTTCCAAAAGCCTTGCTGTTCATCAGTCCATGGTAAGACAAATTGTCTATAAATGGAGAAAGTTCAGCACTAGAGTTGAGAGGACACCTGGATGTTCGGGTTCGGCGGGTTCGGCCGAACTTCGGAAAAAAGTCCGGGTTTGGGCTCGAACTTGACCCCGAACCCGAACCCCATTGAAGTCAATGGGGACACGAACTTTTGGCCACTAAAATGCCTCTAAAAAAGTCCTGGAAGGGCTGCAAAATGAAGTAAAATGTGGGTGAGTGTCCCCATTCATATGAATAGGTAAATTGATTTATTCGGATGAATGGGGACTCTATTTCGGTTTATAGAAAGCCTATAGCCATGTAATGCTATTGGCTTTTATATAAACCGAAATAGAGTCCCCATTCATAAGAATAGGTCAATTGACCTATTCCTATGAATGGGGACTCTATTTCGGTTTATAGAATAGCAATAGCATTACATGTATTCCATAAGCCGAAAGTCTATAAACCGAAAGACATTCGGTTTATAGACTTTCGGTTTATAGAATACATGTAATGCTATTGCTATTGTATAAACCGAAAGTCTATAAACAAATTGTCGTTCGGTTTATAGACTTTCGGCGTATGGAATACATGTAATGCTATTGGCTTTCTATAAACCGAAATAGAGTCCCCATTCATAAGAAATTCTTACGAATGGGGACTCTATTTCGGTTTATAGAAAGCCATTAACATTCCATACAATGTAATCGTCGAACTCCAACAGGTACATACAGTGGAATGTCCGTGTTCAGGTCCGGGGTCCAAAAACCGTAATGTTCGGTACGAACCCGAACAGTGCGGTTTGGGCTCACTCAACACTATTCAGCACTGCTGCTACTCTCCCTAGGAGTGGCCGTCCTGTAAAGATGACTGCAAGAGCACAGCGCAGACTGCACAATGAGGTGAAGAAGAATCCTAGAGTGTCAGCTAAAGACATACAAAAGTCATTGGCATATGCTAACATCCCTGTAAGAGAATCTACAATACATAAAACACTAAACAAGAATGGATTTCATGGGAGGATACCACAGAGGAAGCCACTGCTGCCCAAACAAAACATTGCTGCACATTTACAGTTTGCACAAGAGCACCTGGATGTTCCACAGCAGTACTGGCAAAATATTCTGTGGACAGATGAAACCAAAGTTGAGTTGTTTGGAAGAAACACACAACACTATGTGTGGAGAAAAAGAGGCACACCACACCAACATCAAAACCTCATCCCAACTGTGAAGTATGGTGGTGGGGGCATCATGGTCTGGGGATGCTTTGCTGAGTCAGGGCCTGGACGGATTGCTATCATCGAAGGAAAAATGAATTTCCAAGTTTATCAAGACATTTTGCAGGAGAACTTAAGGCCATCTGTCCACCAGCTGAAGCTCAACAGAAGATGGGTGTTGCAACAGGACAACGACCCAAAGCATAGAAGGGGCCCAGTCAGAGTCCTGACCTCAACCCGACTGAGATGCTGTGGCATGACCCCAAGAAAGCAATTCCCACCAGACATCCCAAGAATATTGCTGAACTGAAACAGTTCTGTATAGAGGAATGGTCAAGAAGTACTCCTAACCGTTGTGCACGTCTGATCTGCAATTACAGGAAACGTTTGCTTGAAGTTATTTCTGCCAAAGGAGGTTCAACCAGTTATTAAATCCAAGGGTTCACATACTTTTTCTACCTGCACTGTGAATGTTTACATGGTGTGTTCAATAAAAACATGGTAACATTTCATTCTTTGTGTGTTATTAGTTTAAGCAGACTGTGATTGTCTATTGTTGTGACTTAGATGAAGATCAGATCACATTTTATAACCAATTTGTGCAGAAATCCATGTCATTCCAAAGGGACACATTTCCTCCAAAGGACACTTTTTTATACTTTCCTCTGACAAAAAAATGGCATATATGACCAAATTCACACAAAAGAAAAAAAGCACACCACAGGTGAAAATAATGAAACAATACTCTCTTAGCAGCACAAAGCACTCCTTTAGTATTTTCCAGAAAAAACACAATCCAAGGCGCGGCACATGTACATGTAGGGAAAACCATAGCATAATACTTTTTACAGGATAAAAAAAATGTGATATTGAATGTAATGCACTCACAAAATGACTGAATCAATCGGGCTCATCAAATTGTGCCTTTGAGGGACAGGAATACATATTCCCTTTTGTTGAGTTACCCTACTATTAAGACCAAAACATTGCTGGACAAGGGTAAAACAAAATAAGAGGAAATATAATTATATTAAAATTGTTGCATCCAAAAATACTTTTTTTATTGTCTGGCAAAAAGGACCAAAAAAAGCCCAGAGACAGACCAATTGCAGCTTTAATTCCTTGCGATCCAGAATTTCTGAATATATTGACATCCAGTTGCAGCCTTACGTAGTCAAAACTAAATCTTATCTAAAAGACAATGTCAGTAAGCTATTAGGTGATATTGAATGAGTGATTATATCCTTTTCACATGTGACGTTATCCATTGCACAGTGATACAACATATAAAAAGGCATAACATTTATTCTTGAAATGTTGAAACCCTCAAATCAAATTAATTTAAATATAGATGTTTAATAATTATCTATTTTTTTTTACTGCAGGAGAGGAGGACAGCTATGGGCACCTGGATTGTGCTCAAGTATGCTAATATATTTTTTGTAATTATTATCCACTAATTACAGTCCAACCAGTGTGGTATATTATAGCAAACATTTTTATTGAATCTAACAGTTGTCACTTCCTCCCTTGGCTACTAAATGTGCCCATGGGTCAATTTACAATGCTTAGAAGAAATTGTAATGACAGACAAGAATATGATAAACAAGCCGATACATTTAAACAAGATTTTATTGATCGGGATTGTGACACAAAATTATTGGATAAAGCTAAATTAGAAGAAAGAGACTGGAAAAGGAAGGACCTTTTATTGTCAGGTGAAAAAGACAGAAGAGACACAGATAATTTTGCCCTTTATTATTTTAAAGGATATATTAAATAAATATGTAAGACTGTTAACTTGTATTGCCTACTATTAATGGGCCTGTTTTCATTAACAAATGCAACAGCCCGCTTGCCTATTAAAATATACCCCAGTTTGTCCATTGAATATGTCACAGTTTGCCCATTAATATGCTACAGCCAATGTATCCATTGATATGTCACAGCCAATTTGGCCATTAATAGTTCAGTATTATTTTGCCATTAATATGCCAGTATTATTTTTCTATTAATATGTCAAAGCCAATTTGCCCATTAATATGCCAATATTATTGTTCCATTAATATGCCAGTATTATTGTGACAGATGCCAGTATTATTGGGCCATTAATGTGCCAGTATTATTGTCTTATTAAAATGCCAGTATTAATGTGCCATTCAGATGCCTGTATTAATGTGCTATACAGATGCCAGTAGTATTGTGCCATTAAGATGCCACAGCCAATTTGCCCATTCAGATGCCAGTATTATTGCACCATTAAGATACCATTATTAAGGTGCCACAGCCAATTTACCCTTTAAGAAGCCACTGTTAGGTTTTCTAATAATATGCCAATGTTACTGTGCTCATTGTATACCACACTCCTCTCCCCTTTACCAGTACTCACCTTCAGGCTGCTCCATGCCCCTGGCCTTCTCCTCCTTGCAGGCATCCCTCCTGCACGGAGGAGAGAAATACAGCCACGTATTGTAAAATCCGGTGGCAATGATTTAATTTTTTATGGCCGCGGATGTGGCTTGGCGGAAAAAAAAAAGTTCAGCAGTGCTATACACTGCGAAGAGGACTCGCAAGATCAATATTGTTGATCTCTCTTCTATGATTTTCTAGTATCACACAAAATGTGGTACCATTAAGGAGCACATTACAAGCTGTGCATCTCTTGGATAATGTGTTAGGCACAGGTAGGAGTCATATAACTCTGATAAAATTAGCAATTTCATGTTGAAGCTTTAATATTTTTTGATCTCAGGAGTAGGCGCCCAAATTGTTCTGGACATTAACTGTTTTTGTTTTTTTTGATGGACAATTTAATTAAATTTTATGGACCTTCACAGACCTTACCAAGGACACTAGCATCTTTGCATGGACACTTTGCTTGTCCCTGTTCCAACACAGTGAAATTCTGTAATAGATCCGGCACATGGTATATCTGTTTTGTATAAGGGTGTCTCAAATTGTGAAATTTTTATGTGTCAAAATAAAAAAACAGCAGGGAGTTGGATGCTAAGTAAAGGTTGTCATAGAAAACCATTTATTTCAGACTTCCTTTGTTCCTTTCTTTCTTTTATTTTTTTTTTTTTTGACTGCTCTGAATGAATGGAAATAGAACATCTGAATTGAGGGTTTAAAATTATTTTCTTTATTTACTGTGACTAAGAATGTGCTTTGTTAATTAGAAGGGTTCAGCTTCACGTGGTCTTTGTAGCTTTCTGGACAGCATACTGTGCAAGTGAACTATACACAACCTTTGAAATACCTCTGTGAAGGCAGGAAATTGAAATATTGTATTATATTGTAAGCTAACCACCTATTTATCATCCATGCAAAAAATTATTCATAGCCTATTCCTATAAAAAAAAAAGGAGATTAAAGTTATAACAATATATAGATTGGTTCCTGTAGCATCAATTATTACATTAGGGCTTGGAAAAATCAACACAAAGATTTCTGATGTATTATTTATCTCCCATATAAACTCAATAGAATTGATTTCAAAAATTACAGTTTACTAATGCCTTTTTTCACTTTACACCAATTGAATAACATTGCTTGATTTGATTAATATGCAGCATATTGAGTAATTATGTATCCCCTTGTTTCAGAATATAAAAAAAAAATCAACTGCAAATTCTTCTGTTTATTGATAAAAATTGACACTAATGGAATTTTGTAGCTCGATTAATCTTAGAAGAATTCCTACTGTGGCAGATACTGTAATGAATGAAAATTAGCCCACCAAATAAACATGCACACTTGTTAAGACAAAAGACAATGATTTTATCCTATAATCAAACCTGAATTAGTTTACATTCGGGGTGCATGTATTGTGGGTTTCCAAATTTAATGAAGTAAAAGACCAACAACAACAAAATTGCTATCACTTGAAATAAATGCATTTTATTTGGTTGTCACGAAAGATATTGACTAATGACTATGAGATGTCTTTTATCCCTTTCAACAATTTCTTAAATGTTCAGTTTGATTGATTTAAAAAAAAAACAGCTGTTATTCCCAAAACACATGAATTTAACCATAGGTGACCAGGGTATAATAGTCACCCCTGGTACCCTAGTGGTGCCCCCCTAAAATAAGCTCCCTGCAAACTCCAGTCCTAGGCCTCCTAAATGTAACTTGGGTCAGGCATGTTGGCTGACCTCCATATCATATCTGGGGCCGGATGCTGGACATTTGGCATCGGGTCCCTATAAATATATGGGGTTTATATTCCTATAAAATGTTAAACCCATAGGGCCAATAGAGTGAGGGGCTGTCTCTGAGGAGTTTTTCAGTATCACGTTACATTGAAAGTCTTTCATTAAGTGTGGAGATCCATAATCCCAACCCAATCAATGGTAGCACTAACATGTAAGCGAACTGAGCGAATTACTTGCTTATGGGGCCCACAGTACCTAACTGAGAGGCACCTAACTGATAGTATTGAAGACAGGACAAATAGCTGTCATCTCCATGTGTTTTTCCCCAAATAGAGCACCCAAAAAACTAGAACCATCTCTGCACCCATTTCCCACCGAGCCACCACCATTAATGAATTATTAAATATTATTTCCTTCCTAATATTTGATAGTCCTGGTTTATGTATCTTACTTGTCAACAAAGGGTATCCAGTGAAAGTATTGTCTAATATTTACATGCATTATAACTTATTGTATAACTACTTTAAGAACATAATATAACATTGTTCTCTGAATTATTTTAATATGTGTAGCTACCATACCAGCAAAGATTATTATTGCTAAAATACGGTAAAACATTTTTCTTTTTAATTCTGAACAAGTCTTACCACTGTTTTTCTCTTGTACATCTTGAAAACACATCCTCCTAATACTGTTTAGGTAATGGGCAAAACAATTAATAAGTTTATTGGTAAACAATTTAAAATGGCTTCCTGGGTACAATTAATACATTTATGTTCTACACAGTTATTACATGCAAAACGTAATATTTTTCATTTAAAGAGTGACCCCCCCCCTACAGAGGCAAAAAGAAGTATTGCATCGTATAAAGTAAAGAAAAAGAAAGATATCTGTATTATCATCTTTTTGTTTCCTGAACATTTTTATAAAAAAGGGTGAATGAATGTATTTTCAACTATATATAAAACTAAAACGTTTACATAAATACATGTGCAACATACAGAAATTAGGCAAGATGGATCTACCATTTTAACATGGGGAGAAACACATGGTAGTCCTACCAGGTTGGGTGAATTTTGAATGCTTGTATTACATTTTCTTTTATGTGTTCTGTGTATAAAAAAACAAATTCCCGGATGGTTCCTACTTCAGACCACAACTTACAAAAGAAATCTTGGTTTATTAAATACTGTTGCCGTTTTCTATATCTTGTCAAGGGAAATTGTCAGAAAATGTTGCTGTCAGTTATTTTAATCACAAAACAAGTAAATTTGATTTAGTGATGATATGTTTGTACTGTATGCTCCAAAACAAAGCTTCATAAACATAACATGTAAAGCCTATAGCTAGCATAAAGAATATCCTTGTTTAACACAAGGCCATTGCTATTACCTGATGATGATGTGTGGTTTAGAACTGGCTGGTCTAGAATGGATATGAAAGGAAGACATAAAATGGCTGAAAAAAAGGCATGAGTAGAGGTAAGGATAGAGAACAAACATTTGCATAGACACTAATAATAAAAAGTTGTCAAGGGCCAAATATTACAGTAAACCAAAAACTAAAATGAGGCTGACAACAATGCACAAATATGAGTCAAAATACATATATTTGACGATTATGTTCAATGATCCAAGTTATTTTATCTCATGTGATTGAATAGTACTTGTCTTTGAATACTACAATAGAAAATGCAGACAAAAAAAATCAGTGATAAGTAATAATTCACATCATTGCATA
This sequence comes from Pelodytes ibericus, assembly GCA_036172795.1. Taxonomy (NCBI): domain Eukaryota; kingdom Metazoa; phylum Chordata; class Amphibia; order Anura; family Pelodytidae; genus Pelodytes; species Pelodytes ibericus. The sequence continues at coordinate 44,696,232 of CM069861.1, forward strand.
GGGGGTATTGTCTGTTTAATATGAATTCTATACTCTGTTATATATAACAATAAATTGTCCTTTTCTCACAATAAGGATAACTGTGTGATGTATCATGCCTCTCCTTTATCTTATTTGACTTCCTTTTATTTTTCATCCTAAATACATGTTCCCATGCCAGTCCATCAAAACAATGAGTCATCAATCTTACCCTCCCACTTTATGACACACTCTGTTAATCCCTTTAGGTATTTGCATTAAAGAAAATAAAACAGTAACCCTGAGGCAATGAGGAATCCTATGGTTCCATCAGTAGGGTTTATCCTTTGAGCCCACCAGGATTTACTCAGTAACCCATGGAGAATGTTTCACCATTACCGAAACACAAATCACTAGCACTAAGCATTTTCACTCAACTGTAATTGTGTAGTTCCCAGTAGAACTGTGTTACTCTGCTTTAGAGTTTTCACTGCACAACTGATATATTGACACATGCATTGCACATTAATTTCATGCATGTAATAAACCCTGACACAGTATAAGTTGCACTGGAAGTGATAATTCTTGGGTTGTAATACACAAAACACCCAATTTTTATTCATTTGGGTGAACCCTGGCCATCACAAGCAGAACTCTATAGAGCCTTGTGGCACTTGGAACTCAACAGAGCTTAATCGAAATACCAATGTCCCAAACACAAGCTCCCATTTTCACCTAATTTTGGAAATAGCCATGCACATATCACTAATAACTTTTATTTGGACTGTTGTAGTTGCTGTTTCCTGTAGAGCATACTTATACAGTTAATTAGGTTGAAACACAACATATTGTCCACACACCCATATTATCTGATCCAAAAGAAGCAACAACAACAAAAAAAAGCACACAAAGATGTCATCTCAAAGGGAAATTAATCTTTCTTGACTCAAAGGCAGTTGGACTCACCCTGGATCTACATTGCATTATATAATTTTACTCATTATAACCCTATAACATTTTTTGAATATATTGATTGAATTTTCCACAATGACTTTAGATGGCAGTCTATTCCACAATTTAACCACCTTAACAGTATAGACATCATCTCTACATTTAAAGTGAAAACACCTTTCATCCAATATTAAGGGATGTTGTCTGGAAGGTAATCTACATATAAAGAGACATTCAAAAAGGTGTTTATATTGACATTGAACACACTTATAAAGGTATTTTCCATCCCCACAAAGATAAAACAGAGAAAACAATCCTAATGTGGAGCCATTTTCATAGCTGAAATTTATGTTCCTTTAATCTGAGGGTGAATCTGGTCTGGTCCAGGAACTTTATTGATCAGTGTAATTAATCACACTTGTGTTTTGGCATATGTCCGCCATGAATATGTATGAATATATATATATGTTATGAATATAAGCATGTCTCCTTTATTTGTGAAATCCCTGATAGTTGTTCCTCATGGCAATAAACTGAAGAGAAAAATGAATTGAGTATCTCTGCTTTCATTTTATCTTTGTACCTCCTTTGGTTTTCAGTTGTCCTACATTTTCTGTTTTCAGTTGTCCTACATTTTCTGTTTTCAGAATTTTACTGTTGATATACTTGAAACATGTTTGGGATATTTTTTGCTTTCTCTTGCAATCATTTATTTGTCTCCATTTTAGCTAACCTGATTGTTTTTTTTTTTAGAAATTCTTGCATTTGCCTTGTATTTTAGTAATTATTCCTCTGTCCCTTCTTTCTTCTTTTAAACACTTTATAAGACTTTGTTTAGTTTTTTTTTTACAGTGTTTTTTACCTGTCTCTTAAATCACATTGGCCTACTTTTTTTTTTCTTACTTTTATTTACTTTGTATTTTTTTCAGAGCTTGAACAGAGCTTGAAAACCTAGGTTTGTTCACTAATCCACCAGTAAGCAGCCTGTACTGACTGGGGGAAAAATCCTGTGGGTGATGGGGCATGACCTGTGTCTGCAGTGTGGTGATGGGGTAAATCCAGGTTGTGCAATGTGAGTAATGGGACATGTCCTGGGATGCTGGCACAAGTCCTGGGTGTGTAATGTGGTAATGGTGCATGCCCTGAATGTTCAACATGGAGAGATAGGCAGCACAGTTCTTATAGCTGCAGCAATAAATCGATAACACATGATTTGCAGTTTTTAGGAGATTGGAAGAGCTGAGAAAATACTGATAAGACAGATCTGTTACCATCAATCCGGGCTGCCGCTTAATGGCATGTGTCAATAAGCGTAAGTTGAATACCTTTTGAATGGGGCTTTCTAGTAGCATCGCTGGGTGACCATTATGACAATTTGTCTGGTTGCCCCCAGGGCCGGCGCCACCAGTAAGGCGACTTAGGCAGCTGCCTAGGGAGCATCTTAGCTGGGGGCACCGGAATCCTCCCCCTTACTTACCTCGTTGCTGCTGCTCTGTCTCCGGTGGATGTCTGTGGCTGTGAGGGAAGCGTTGTGAGCTCCCCTCCAGCCAATGCGCATTCAGTAAAGTTTGTTTAAACAAACTTTATTGAATGCGCATTGGCTGGAGGGGAGCGCACAACGCTTCCCTCACAGCCACAGACGGGCAGATGAGAGCACCGGGAGAGCAGCAGCAAGGAGGTAAGTAAGGGCGAAGGGGGGAGGATCCTGGCATACTGTGGGGGGAAATCCTGGCATATTGGGTGGCTAAGTCCTGGCTGGCATATTGTGGGGAAAAATCCTGGCATATTGGGTGGCTAAGTCCTGGCTGGCATATTGTGGGGGAAAATCCTGGCATATTGGGTGGCTAAATCCTGGCTGGCATATTGGGTGGCTAAATCCTGGCATATTGGGTGGCTAAGTCCTGGCTGGCATACTGTGGGGGAAAATCCTGGCATATTGGGTGGTTAAATCCTGGCTGGCATAATGTGGGGGGAAATCCTGGCATATTGGGTGGCTAAGTCCTGGCTGGCATACTGTGGGGGAAAAACCTGGCATATTGGGTGGCTAAGTCCTGGCTGGCATATTGTGGGGGAAAATCCTGGCATATTGGGTGGCTAAATCCTGGCTGGCATATTGTGGGGGAAAATCCTGACATATTGGGTGGCTAAATCCTGGCTGGCATATTGTGGGGGAAAATAGTGGCATATTGGGTGGCTAAGTCCTGGCTGGCATACTGTGGATGAAAATCCTGGCATATTGGGTGGCTAAATCCTGGCTGGCATATTGTGGGGGAAAATCCTGGCATATTGGGTGGCTAAGTCCTGGCTGGCATACTGTGGGGGAAAATGCTGGCATATTGGGTGGCTAAGTCCTGGCTGGCATACTGTGGGGGAAAATCCTGGCATATTGGGTGGCTAAATCCTGGCTGGCATATTGTGGGGGAAAATCCTGACATATTGGGTGGCTAAATCCTGGCTGGCATATTGTGGGGGAAAATAGTGGCATATTGGGTGGCTAAGTCCTGGCTGGCATACTGTGGATGAAAATCCTGGCATATTGGGTGGCTAAATCCTGGCTGGCATATTGTGGGGGAAAATCCTGGCATATTGGGTGGCTAAGTCCTGGCTGGCATACTGTGGGGGAAAATGCTGGCATATTGTGGGGGAAAATCCTGGCATATTGGGTGGCTAAGTCCTGGCATATTGTGGGGGAAAATCCTGGGATTATTGAGGGGCATAATCCTGGGATATTGAGGGGCATAATCCTGGCATATTGAGAGGCATAATCCTGGCATATTGTGGGGCATAATCCTGGCATATTGAGGGGCATAATCCTTGCATATTGAGGGGCATAATCCTGGCATATTGAGAGGCATAATCCTGGGATATTGAGGGGCATAATCCTGGGATATTGAGGGGCATAATCCTGGCATAATGAGGGGCAAAATTATGGCACATTGAGAGGCTAAGTTCTGGCATATTGGGGGGCAAAATCCATTGGTGTTTGTCTACAGTCCCCAGAGCCAGACCAAGAGCCAGACTGCAGCCAGAGACCAGATCATCTTAATGTCCTGGTGGTAAGTAGACAATTCAATATGTTTATAATTTAGTTGTTTAGTTATTAATACTACATTGGAAACTAATTTACCTCACATTTAAAGGACACTATAGTCCCAGAACCACTACAGTTTAATGTAGTGGTACTGGTGTCTATAGCCTGTCGCTGCAGAGAAAAGACACTGTGCAGTACTGGTGTTAAAGGAGCACTATAGTGCCAGGAAAACAAATTCATTTTCCTGGCACTATATAGTCCTTAGGAGTGGGGCACACTCGTGTCCCCCTCCCACTGGGCTGAAGGGGTTAAAACCCCTTCAGCCATTTACCTTTCTCCAGCGCCAAAGCTGGGAACTTTCCTCCCCGATCCTCCTCTCAACTGCGAATGTTTCTTTGTTTTTTTTTGGATGGTCCGCGTCCTCCCACTGTAATGTTCACAGTGAGAATCACGGTAGCACCTCTAGCGGCTGATAATGTGTGTGTGGGGGGGGGGGGCGGCAATTTTTATTTTACCTAGGGCGGCCTGTGACCTGTGTAAAATCCACAGCTAGTTGTTTGGATGATCTCTTTCACACACTCTCCATGCATGCAGTGATCAGCTTCAAAAAACAATTCTCTCTTTAGAATATTAGTGCTGGTGGAGTTATATATCTCCTTTGGTTGTCTAATTCCTTCAGTGTGTTTGCTTTCATAGCCATGTTTATGTTCATTAACATTACAGTTGCATATTTTGCACCATCGATAGACCAAAAATGCCTGTGTTCCACATTAACCCACGTCACCCACCCTTCACACCATGTCATTCCATTTGACCCAGACCTTAGAATAAGCCGACCATGTGCTTGGGGCCAGGGAAGCCTTCCCATAATGCCCAAACAGGAGGTCCCGAGACGCCACATTTCCTCCGGGCAGACCTGACCTTCCTCATCCGCTTCCAGCACCAACGTCCAAAACCGAACCCACTGGAAATGAGACAGAGAATCAGCAACCCCATTAAGGAACCCCAGAACATGTCAAGCACAAAAGACGATGTTATGAGACATACACAAGAGCACAAACCGGCGCTGCTGGCAAACAACTGGCAGGGAAAAAGCAGATGTTATGTTATCCAGGTTATGCATGAGGGGGTCCAAGAAGCAGGCCGTCGGCCACCGCGCAGCACACCAGTTGCTGCCGAAATATGCCAAAAGGGACCCACAATCCTCCCTTACGATAATTCTTGCTGCAATCTGTCCCTCACGACATCTGGAAAAACCGCAACCAATTTCAAATTCCCTGCCACTCGGGGAGAGAACAGAATGTAAAACCCATGTAAAAAACCATCCTGAAGCAAGTCTGAATCCGCCTTGTTAACTTAGTGTCTTAGCCAAGGATGCATCACGTCGTTCTTTACTGGGACGACCCATGGAAGCAGCCAGCTCCTGCCGCTGGCAATTTTCCCCGCTTGAAACACCTGCTGTTACTGTGGGAGCCTCCGCAGCCAGAGCACTTGTGCTTGAACCGACAGGTCATCCCCACTTACATTGGCTATCATTAAACACCCAGGAGATGCCCTTCTCATTAGTGGCCGGTGCGAAGTTGGGGGCACCGGCCGTAGACTGCAAGGGGGACGACTTCTGAGCCATAGAGCAGTAGTTCCATATGGTCCCACTGCATATCTGGGGTAGCAGCCAAGCGTCGCCTAAACTGTTCATCATACTTCTACCATGCGAGGCCACCATAAGTCTGGTATGTCTCCCAGATGCCCTTGAGATAGCAGAACAGCTGACAACAATTTTTCATCTACCAGACTGGCAAGGACACAAAAAGCCAGTTGCCGAAATTTTTGGTGTTTTCTGATAACATTTATTTTTCTCCTCCTTAGCGTCTTTCTTATCCTCCTCCTTGAGGTCAATGTATTCCTCAAGGGGTAGGAGAGAAATATCTTCACAAACTCCCCACTCCAAACCTTCTCCTTGATTTCCGATTTCAAGTACACCCCTAACGGGCCCGAGAAAGACACAAACCATTCTGCCCACCCGCCTTTGCCGTGCAACCCCCTGACTCCCTGTTCAAGTAGAAATCCGAAATCACTGACCCTGCCAACGTGCCGACGCCTTTTTCACCGCCTTCCATGTCCTGCACCCCATTCCCCTTAGCCATGCATGCCACTCTGGGGACCCACGCCTGGCTGACTACCACGGCCCCCTTTCTATCCCCCCCAGGAATCCACTAAAACAGTCAGATCATGTAATAGGTCCCCGTGGTGTGGTGCAATAGAGAACTCACCGCCCAATCCAGCCATGGCCATCCCTGCTTGAGACAAATCCAATGTCCTTCCACTTCCATCCCAGAGGGAATGGCAAAGTCCATTGTCATAGGCCAGGCTCCTTATCCTGGAAGAAGAAAAACACTGCCTGGACGAAGCATCATGCGGGACCTCTCGTCGTCCGCCCCACCTCCCGGTAACCTGGACCCCGTCAGATGAACCCTGATGAACAGCCTGGCTGGGGCAACCATGTCTACAGCCCCCCTGTGAAGCCCGTGAACTCCCAAGACACCCCTCCTACGACCACGAGATACCACAGGGCCACAGGTACTGCAAGTGGGGGACATTGACCGTCCTCGCACCATCGACCTTTCGCACATCCCACTGGCCCGGACCCCAGTCCTCGATGCATGTGTAGGGTACACTGCAACCCTGCCTTCGCACCCCTGAACCTGAATGTGAAGCGGGAACCTGGGGACCGCACTTGAAGCACCTCGCCTGTTGACTGAAGTCCTACTTCTCTCATAGATGGGACGACACCCTGCTAGCCAGGCTGCTACATGGGCTAGGGGACCTGGAGATGCCTGCCCCTTACGAATCCTAAGATAGAAGGGTCTATTTAAGTGACCATTCTCCAAATATTGACATACTAAAAACATTAACCCTTTCCTCTGCCCCACCTCCTCACCCTGTCAAGGCCAATTGCACTTATTGCAGGTCCATGGACATCATTCATCCACAATGGTGCAGTCCAGCATTGCAGGCTGGTGCTGTTAATCTTTTGTGTTTTTTTATGTTACAGGCCACTGATAAAAGTAGAGCACCGTTTGAATGCCAATCATGAACAGTATTTGAAATTATCTGCACAGTAACCTAGGCCAGTAGGCACAATACTAGCTCATGTACCATTCAATCCTGAAAACATATTCTGAGCTGCTTTGATCCAAAAAACAATAATCTCACAATTAGTGTTGAGCGAACCCGAACCGCACTTTACGGTTTTTGGACCCCGGACCCGAACACGGACACTTCACTGTATGTCCGTGTTGGAGTTCGGGGTTCGGCGATTACATTGTATGTAATGCTATTGGCTTTCTATAAACCGAAATAGAGTCCCCATTCATAAGAAATTCTTATGAGTGGGGACTCTATTTCGGTTTATAAAAAGCCAATAGTATTACATGTATTCCATAAGCCGAAAGTCTATAAACCGAACGACATTCGGTTTATAGACTTTTGGTTTATAGAATAGCAATAGCATTACATGTATTCTATAAACCGAAAGTCTATAAACCGAATGTCGTTCGGTTTATAGACTTTTGGCTTATGGAATTCATGTAATACTATTGGCTTTCTATAAACCGAAATAGAGTCCCCATTCATAAGAATTTCTTATGAACAATTGACCTATTCGTATGAATGGGGACACTCACCCACATTTTACTTCATCTTGCAGCCCTCTAGCCCTTTCCACAACTTTTTTAGAGGCATTTTAGTGGCCAAAAGTTTGGGTCCCCATTGACTTCAATGGGGTTCGGGTTCGTGATCAAGTTCGACCCCGAACCCAGACTTTTTTCCGAAGTTTGGCTGAACCCGCCGAACCCGAACATCCAGGTGTCCGCTCAACTCTACTCACAATCAAAAACATAGATCATGTCTATGTCACGGGAGTGAGCATTTTCAAATCATAGGTAGTATAAGTAGAATATACATTGAAGAAGGAAAGGTTTTAATCTTGACCAGCACATTATTGCTGAGGGGAGAAGGTATTGTCTTAGGAATTTGTTTCTTTTTTTTATTATGAAATTACAAATTTTTCAAAAAACATGTCATTTTCATAAATATGAAATTGACCATAATTAAAGTAGAATTTCTAGTGCTCTTAAAATGGTCCTCCTAAAGTGCTTTTCCAACCTACCAGACATAACAGAAACAAAAGTACAGATACAAATACTGTGTTGGGACCTGCTTATTCCTTTTCACCATAATGTTGTTCTATTTACTAAATAATATTTACATTTCAAATACTATTATTGTTAATTAACCCTCCCTGATTAAGGGAATTTACTTAACCAACCTTCCCATATTGTGTGTTAGGAATTTTGATCATTGTTGTTACTCATAGGCATTCTAATATATATATATATATATCATGTTACTTAATACGGCAGTTGGTCCTCAGTCTTTGACATATGCTAAATTCACTGCATTCATTCATGTCAACAATGTGTCCATCTATTAATGTATATTCTGATAGATCATGTCCATATTTATCCAGTAATGGTTACTGCAGTGGCACGTCCAGTCAACAAATGTTAATCTGGCTCAGCACACATGACATAGAATGACAATCTGCTATATGAAGTTGATCCTTACTACCTGCTAGCATGATAGCATTTCGAAAAAAGCATTGTGATAAAATCTGTAGAGTTTATGCCCTGGTGAACTAAATCAAGGTATAGATGAGACTGTAAGTCAATATTACAAAAGAACCGTGCTCCTAATGTTGAGTACACTCAGTGGCTAAAACATACCTATTAGGTGTATTGGTGAAAGAAAGTAATATCTATAAAAGAAAAAAAAAAAACCACATACTACCCACTTAACTTACTATAGTAAACTTGTATAAGTTATAGTAAAAGTAATTACAATAATAATCCCTAAATGTAAAAACTATAACATCTGTTTAATGTATTAATTACCAACGAGTACAGGCAAGATTACAATGTATTTATTTATTTATAAGTGTTTTACCAGGAATAATACATTGAGATTTTTCTTTAATTTTCAAGTATGTCCTAGGGACATATCTATGTCTTTAGATCTGGTTTAGACTAAAAGCAACAGGAGATAGAATAAGTAACACTAAAAAGAGACTGGAACAAGAAAAAATAATAATTTGAAAGCACTACAATGAGAACTTCTGCCTCTGTGCAATCTAAGGCTGTAGTTTTCCATTACAAATCATTTCACAACAGTGCTGGATTGCTATCCTAAGGAGCAAAAATACTGTGGAGAACATTCCTACCTTGGCTTCTCGTGGCTACGAATAAACAAATCAAAGAGTTGGGTGAGGTCCTGAAGCAAAGAGAATCATATGGAAGAATCTAAACTAAAAATGTGGATATTAGGAAGCAAGGAGAATTGAAATAACACAGAGAGGGAGGCCCACTAGTGTTTCACAGTAAGTTTTTTTATTTATTAACAACTGTTCCTGAGTCGTTGGATGAAAGGCGTAGCGAATTCTGAAACGAAACGCCAAGTGTAGAAAACCTTTAGGAAGTTTGCCAAAAAGAGAAAAACCCATGAAAACATGCACACTGGTTTAAGCCAAATAAAACATTACTAGTAGATTATTTTAATGAAACATTTACTGAACTTGTTAACTCTAATGAACCCCAAACCCTTTAAATTTCCTATTGAATGGCTAGAGTTACGGTAGAATTTCCTTTTTAAAACAGATGTTTTCCATCAATCCTAAATAACTCAATTATGTCTATCACTAAGCCTCGGTTCTGAGCCACAAGATCCCCTAACATGACTACAAAATATTTCATTACCTTGTTCCTTTTTATGGTCTGTATAATTTGCTTTGATAGTACTAATGCTGAGCAAATCTATAATGGATTATTAAAATATCCTAATTCCTGTGGCAATTGTATAGTTATACGTCCCATGTATACCAAACACACGGTTCATAGTATGGAATGGCAGATAATTCAAATAATGGTGTTTGCAGTAAACAACTTGGAGGGGTTTTTAACTAGAGCTTCCTTCACAATTGTCAGAAATGAAAAAAAGTGCTAAGGCTGCTTATAACAAACATTGCTCCTTTTGTATACATTCCAACACTTTTTTGCACCTGAAATTGTGACTACATCACCCATGAACTGGCGGAGATTTTAATTGCCATTTCTGATGCACATTTGCACTTTTTTTGTTATATATGCATAGTGCTGTCACAAATAACACCAAGAGCAACTCAGAAGTTCAGAACCAGCACAGGTAGAGCAAACTCTAAATTTTTGTTAGGAACTCTCTCGATACATAGTTGTACACTGAGATACATTGATATAAGCAGTGTTAGAGCAAACATTAGTGCAAAAGCAGGAGCCTCACAATGCAGACAAAAATTAGAAGAACAGAGATTATTGAGTGAACCTCGGAATAATAACTCCTGTGGAACACAGAAAACTAAACAGATCTACTGTTTGTTCGTTGTTCTAAATGTTTTGTTCATAACAAGGTTCTCCGATTTCTCCTAGACATACAAAAACATGTACACGCTTGTTAATAGTCTTGCTGCATTGTCATTTATATCACATCAATGTCCAGAGAAGGGTGATGTTTTACTTAACAACCATGTTATTTATTTCCCATCTAAGAGATGGGATCATTTTGAAATATAATGAAACACACAACACTAAGCATTACATTGGTCAGCAACAGTCTAGTACTATTCTCCTTGTGATAGACAAATATATGTCAGCTTTTGCCAAAATAATTTTATTGCATGATATTGTTATGTGTCTTGCCATTTACAGTTCCATTGTTTGTTAATAAAATGTCAACATGCAATCAATCTTCTATTGTCTAATTGGTTTTCTTTCAAGTCAGACTTGCAGTTGTTGTATTTTTTTGTTCTTTTTATTTCTGACCTCTATGCAAACCTTTATTGTAGTCCACCTGTCTAATATAGGCCACTGGCTTCAGACTACAAGCATACACCTATGCGCTGTGGTATGGTTTCATGCATGATTCTCAAGACATTCAGTCTCAGAATTCTGTCTGCGACTGTGTGATAGACATCCAGGGACTGAAAGCAGTAGTGGATATAGAGGGTCTTTCACAACAATGAACCCTTTAGGGTACTTTGTCACCTTTTTTAGATGGCAGTCCACTTTCAGAACCTTGAAGGACTCTCCAAGGCAGAACAAGGCAGATTTAGGGTCTCATTCCACCAGGGGCGGGCTGGGCCGGGTGGCAGGGAGGCAATTGCCCCCCAGGCCGCCCTAATGTTTAAAAAACGGCCGCTGGGCCAGTGTTAAAAAAAAAAAAAAAACGCTTGCAGGCAGAGACGGAGGTGAGAAGGGATCGGAAGATCCCCTCTCACCTCCGTTCTGCCTGCAAAACTGCACGGGGAGCCGAACAGGCAGCACAGAGAAACCTCCGTGCTGCCTGTTCGGCTCCCCGTGCAGTGTGACACGGAAGTGCCGACAGTCACGTGATCGGCGCTCTGACGTCAGACGTGCGCCATCACGTGACCTGTCGGCACAACCGCCGGGAGGCCGAACAGGCAGCATGGAGGGACCATGCTGCCTGCCACTAGCCACCAGGGAAGTCCTCCTGCCACTAGCCACCAGGGAAGTCCTGCCACTAGCCACCAGGGAAAAAGGTAAGAGATGGGGGGGGGGGGGGGGGCAAAAAACACTGGCATATTATTGGGCAAATTGGCTGGGGAATATTACATGGCAAATAACACTGGCATATTATTGGGCAAATTGGCTGGGGAATATTACATGGCTAATAACACTGGCATATTATTGGGCAAATTGGCTGGGGCATATTACATGGCCAATAACACTGGCATATTATTGGGCAAATTGGCTGGGGCATATTACATGGCTAATAACACTGGAATATTATTGGGCAAATTGGCTGGGGAATATTACATGGCTAATAACACTGGCATATTATTGGGCAAATTGGCTGGGGCATATTACATGGCTAATAACACTGGAATATTATTGGGCAAATTTACTGGGGCATATTAAATGGCAGAATAACACTGGCATATTATTGGACAAATCGTCTGGGGAATATTAAATGGCAGAATAAGACTGGAATATTATTGGGCAAATTGGCTGGGGAATATTACATGGCTAATAACACTGGCATATTATTGGGCAAATTGGCTGGGGCATATTACATGGCTAATAACACTGGAATATTATTGGGCAAATTTACTGGGGCATATTAAATGGCAGAATAACACTGGCATATTATTGGACAAATCGTCTGGGGAATAGAAAAAATGGCAGAATAAGACTGGCATATTATTGGGCAAATTAGCAGGGGCATATTAAATGGCAGAAAACCTTGGAATATTATTGGGCAAATTTACTGAGTCATATTAAATTGCAGAATAACACTGGCATATTATGGGACAAATTGGCTGGGGAATATTAATGGCAAATAATATTGGAAATGTGTATGTAATGGGGTGATGGAGGCATGTAAATATGGTGATGGGGCATGTCCTGGTGTGCAACGTGGGTTATGGGTCATGTCGTAGGTGTGCAACGTGGGTGGGGGGGGTGCCCAAATTTTGTCTGCCTTGGGCAGCACAAAACCAAGATACACCACTGGGTGACGGCCTCCCCACTTTCCCAGTACTTACCTCCTTGCTGCTGTCCACCGGTGCTGCAGGTCCGTGGCTGTGAGGGAAGCGTTCTGCGCTCCCCTAGAGCCAATGCACATTCAATAAAGTTTTGATGAAAAAAAAAGTTTAAACAAACTTTATTGAAGACGCTTGGCTGGAAGGGAGCGCACAACGCTTCCCTTACAGCCACAGATGGGCAGATGAGAGCACCAGGAGACGGAGACAGAGGAGCAACAAGGAGGTAAGTAGTCAATATTCTGGCAAAATCCTCGCATATTGTGGGGGAAAATCCTGGCATATTGAGGGGCAAAATCCTGGTATATTGAGGGGCATAATCCTGGCATCGTGAGGGGGGAAATCCGGGCATATTGGGGGGCAAAATCCTGGCATATTGAGGGGGCATAATCCTGGCATATTGTGGGGGAAAATCCTGGCATACTGAGGGGGAATCATCTTGGCATATTGAGGGGAAAATCCTGGCATATTGGGTGTCTAAATCCTGGCATATTGAGGGGCATAATCCTGGCATATTGAGGGGCATAATCCTGGCATTTTTAGGGGAAAATCCTGGCATTTTGTAAGGGAAAATTCTAGCATATTAAATGGCAAATCCTGGCATATTGTGGGGGAAAATCCTGGCAATATTCGTTATAAAACAAGGAAAAGATGGCCGTGGATGGGGAGGCGATTCGATGGTGCAATGGGCCACTTGACTGGATTTGCCCCCCAGGCCTAAGGCTGCCAGCCCTCCCCTGCATTCCACAAACTTTTAGCAAAAAAAAGAGAAGTGCTGAGTAAACTGACAGTTTATAAGACACAAAAAAACATATATATACTTACATGGCCATTCCCTAACTTCATTAACTTTTTATTAATAAATATGCGACTATATAAATGTTTTAATATTTATTTTAATGTTTTTTTTTATATTTATTATTTAATGTATTGTATATTATATTTTATAATATAATTTTTTCCCAAAAAAATGACCCCTGAAATAAGCCAAAATCCTCCCCGGGGATGACTGAGGCTACCATTTGGCCATATTAGCTGATTTTCGTGCAAATTCAAGATTACAGATCACTAAAATGATCTGATTGGGTCCAGAACTCCAAAAAGTGCAGGTATAATATACTGGTCATGATAATCAGAACTACAGTGCGGGCATGCAAGGGTTAACTGTAATTAAATTATTATATTGAAATAAGTATATTTAGAAAAAAATAAAAAATAAATAAGGGCATAAAGTAGGAAGGAAACTGATCACAGTAACAAACTGGGATCAGAAATGTCTTATTTTTTTTTTTTCAAGAAATGTTTTTCTTCTCTAACTTGTCTGTCATTCTCTGTACATCACAATCACTATGTGAAGTACACGGAGTGCATTGGAGGCAAAGTCAGTGTATAAAGACATTGACTTGGCCATCTACTTTGCATGTGATCGCGGTGATCAGTCAAATGACCAGAAACCCACTGATCGGGTCCAGGAACATTGTCTTGGTTGCGAGTCCTGGACCCGTTACACACCAGATGGCAGTGCACAAGGAGCCATTTTACTTGCATGACGAGTTAACTCATTATAAGTTCACAAACAATGTGAATGGGCGATAATTTACTGCTAACGCCACTTTTTTAAGTAACAGGGCCATCAAGTGAATCATGATTTCTGGGACAAGAAAGACTCAGTTGAGGCATTGTGATTCATAATAAATATAAAGTAAAAACAAAATACTACTGACAAAAACTCTACTGTAATATTGGGTACAGATGCTACAAATATTCCTTTTATTAGAATGGAACATACATTTGAACTCCCTGCCACATCTTTCCTTTATCCAGCCCTTCGACGCAATTTATCCCTGGGTTTTCATATCTTTCATACTATAACTTTATGCCTGTGAACCATTGCTGCTAGCCTGTGACCTATTACTTACTGTCTATCAATATTGTCTTAAGCTTGTATACGATATCTCAGATTTCCCTATCTTCTGAACCTGAATGGCTGCTCTTGTGGGATCCAAGGCCTGAACCTGAAAAGTGAAAAGTTCCAGTCTATTATTTAAGCAAATGGAAAAACATAAAAATAAATAAAATGACAGCAACCATACATTTCAGAGAAAACTACTAGCTGGTTATAATAGTGAACACACATAGCAGTGCCATTTAGAGTGGCTTATATAAATATACATGTCTTCAATTTGACTTTCACTATGGCAATTTGTATTGATCACAACTACTAATCAGATTCTCGATTCAGACTGGAAAGCAAGGACTGGATAAATAAAACCAATCTATAAGTTATTTGCTAGGCAGGTTGTTTCTTTTTTACTAGGAAATACAGGGAGTGCAGAATTATTAGGCAAGTTGTATTTTTGAGGATTAATTTTATTATTGAACAACAACCATGTTCTCAATGAACCCAAAAAACTCATTAATATCAAAGCTGAATATTTTTGGAAGTAGTTTTTAGTTTTAGCTATTTTAGGGGGATATCTGTGTGTGCAGGTGACTATTACTGTGCATAATTATTAGGCAACTTAACAAAAAACAAATCTATACCCATTTCAATTATTTATTTTTACCAGTGAAACCAATATAACATCTCAACATTCACAAATATACATTTCTGACATTCAAAAACAAAACAAAAACAAATCAGTGACCAATATAGCCACCTTTCTTTGCAAGGACACTCAAAAGCCTGCCATCCATGGATTCTGTCAGTGTTTTGATCTGTTCACCATCAACATTGCGTGCAGCAGCAACCACAGCCTCCCAGACACTGTTCAGAGAGGTGTACTGTTTTCCCTCCTTGTAAATCTCACATTTGATGATGGACCACAGGTTCTCAATGGGGTTCAGATCAGGTGAACAAGGAGGCCATGTCATTAGATTTTCTTCTTTTATACCCTTTCTTGCCAGCCACGCTGTGGAGTACTTGGACGCGTGTGATGGAGCATTGTCCTGCATGAAAATCATGTTTTTCTTGAAGGATGCAGACTTCTTCCTGTACCACTGCTTGAAGAAGGTGTCTTCCAGGAACTGGCAGTAGGACTGGGAGTTGAGCTTGACTCCATCCTCAACCCGAAAAGGCCCCACAAGCTCATCTTTGATGATACCAGCCCAAACCTGTACTCCACCTCCACCTTGCTGGCGTCTGAGTCGGACTGGAGCTCTCTGCCCTTTACCAATCCAGCCACGGGCCCATCCATCTGGCCCATCAAGACTCACTCTCATTTCATCAGTCCATAAAACCTTAGAAAAATCAGTCTTGAGATATTTCTTGGCCCAGTCTTGACGTTTCAGCTTGTGTGTCTTGTTCAGTGGTGGTCGTCTTTCAGCCTTTCTTACCTTGGCCATGTCTCTGAGTATTGCACACCTTGTGCTTTTGGGCACTCCAGTGATGTTGCAGCTCTGAAATATGGCCAAACTGGTGGCAAGTGGCATTGTGGCAGCTGCACGCTTGACTTTTCTCAGTTCATGGGCAGTTATTTTGCGCCTTGGTTTTACCACACGCTTCTTGCGACCCTGTTGACTATTTTGAATGAAACGCTTGATTGTTCGATGATCACGCTTCAGAAGATTTGCAATTTTAAGAGTGCTGCATCCCTCTGCAAGATATCTCACTATTTTTGACTTTTCTGAGCCTGTCAAGTCCTTCTTTTGACCCATTTTGCCAAATGAAAGGAAGTTGCCTAATAATTATGCACACCTGATATAGGGTGTTGATGTCATTAGACCACACCCCTTCTCATTACAGAGATGCACATCACCTAATATGCTTAATTGGTAGTAGGCTTTCGAGCCTATACAGCTTGGAGTAAGACAACATGCATAAAGAGGATGATGTGGTCAAAATACTCATTTGCCTAATAATTCTGCACTCCCTGTATATTTTTTATTTAGCATTCATATACAACTAAATTAGTTTTTTTTTTATTTTCTCTCTTCTGCAATTCCTGGAACATTAGAAACAGTTCTAAGCCCATAAGGGACAAAGATGTATCTTTGTATGAAAACACATCTGAAACTCATTATGTCGTAATAGACATTTGAAGCCTCTTCTGAATGAGTTTTTGGAATTGCCCTTACACAGAACATGTGGAAAGTAATGCAGGAATGATTTGATAAAAATAGTCTGTATTTCTTCCCATGCCTTCGTGATTTAAGCAGTCATGGGAGCAGAAAATGAGCATTGTCCATGAGAACAAGCACCTTAAGGCACAATTATCTAATGCGTGTGTGTCTTCAAGTTAATTAATGCTTTTGAACTCTAGTCAATCGTTCAGTTCATCAATGTTATTTTGCAACAAACATATACATGCATTTGATGTACTTTGGTGCATTGTCTGACATGTGACTGCTCCTGCGAGAAGTAAGTAGAAGACTTGCTGGTCTCTATGACAGGTTGCACATAATCACTGAAGAAATATATAATTACACCTGCCAACCTCTTCTTGTGTAACTGATTCAATAACTAACAATGTCACAGGAAGGCTAAGCTCAGAGGTCTCCCTGTGTGAAAATACCCATACATGGCTAAGCATCTTGGTATTTTAATTGCTTGTCATATTCCACCTATCTCCACAGCAACAGACCAGTATGAAGAAAGAACTTTTAATAATAATAAAAGTATACTTGTAAGCTTTTTCTTTGAATATAAGTTTTGTTAATGTTATGTTATGTTAAAAACACTCTTATATTTATTTGTTAGTCATATTTAAAGTTAAAAACAAATTGGCTATAGACATATAAACTAACAGCATTACACTTTATTATATGATGTAATAAACTTATAAGAGGTAGTTTAAAAAGATTTTCGAATACAGAATATTAGAATCTGCAAAAATAATAGTAGACTGAGGTAAAATAATAGTAAAATAAGACATGTATCTAATAAAGTAAAAATAGTATAGACTTGTTTCATGATTCCTGTGGTCCAGTACTGGGCTCGAGTAGTTGTATACAAAAGTGATGCTTTGTGCAATATTCTATTTCATAGACCATACTGGATTTAACAAGATGCAAATCTTTCTCGTTACGCAGTTGTGTATTACTAAGGGTGACCATATCATTGTTTGTTTTCATGAATGGATATTCCAAGGCTGTAACTAACACCTTCCCGACAATGGACGTGCCTGGCACGTCCTGCGGTGAATCAAGCTGTTTTGGCGATCAACGATCACGAAAACCGCTTTAACGGTGCTGGTCTGTTGCCTTGACATCGAGGCAATAGCCAGCACTGAAATTTATTTTCTGGGGCCCCGCTCAGTGGTGCGATCGTGGGAGCTATATTGACGGAGCAGCATGCTCCGTCAATATGGCTATGCCCTCTGGAGGTCTGAGCTTCGGAAGTCAAAGTAACTTCACTTCCGTCGCTCTGAATATGCTACTTGACTGCCCCTAGTGGTAGTTAAGTAGCATAGCAATGTAAAAAAATAAAAATAAATATTTAATTAACTAAAAACTAGTTATATAGTTAGATTAGCCTATAGGGTTAAAATTAAATAATTTTTAGCATAAGGGATAGGGTTAAAATTAAATTAAAATTAAAATATATTAAGGGATAGCATAAGGGTTAGATCTCTGAATAAAACAGTGATGTAGTCACTCCAGACAGAAGATTTGAAGGAGAAAGGTGTATTAAAACAGCTATCCTATTTATTTGCAGTGTGTTTATGTAATATAGATAGCAATTCTTATATACCTAGCCATTCTCAATCGATTTAAGTTTCACATTACAGTTTGCTGTACAGTGCAGGTGACAGTGACAGCACAACCTTGACCAAAGATTTGATCATATTTTATTTCTTCTGTTTGTCAGAAAATCTAGCATTATGTGTTTTAAATTGTGATTACTAGGGCAATAGACACTCCTGTGTAACAATTCTCTCCAGTTTGGTCATTTCAAATTTGTGTTGTTGAAAATGTTTACACTAATATTATTAGATCAGGGCATAAGGGTGAATTGCAAAGAAATCTGCATCTCGGCTACCCAATATGGATGATTTTGGCACAAAATCGTCTATTTACCGAAATCCACAGAAATTGTGAAATTTTGGTAAGTTAAATTCTCCAGATTTCAGATGGAGAATTGAACAGAAAAGTGTAGAAGAATCAAAGTAAACATATTAAATAAAATATTTCATACAATTATCATATATTAATGTTATATATTAGAATAGTATATTTACATTATTATAAGCATTTTTTTTAAATTACTATTTCCTCATTAGCCAATGTTCTTCCATAACCCTCTATGGGAGGACTTCGGCTATTTTCGAATTTGAGAGCTACTCGGATCACCGAAGTAACACCATAGGGTCTGGGTATCCCCAGAAGTCTACCTCATTGCCGTTTGAGCCTAGAAAATAGTAATTGACTTTTTTCAATACAATTATATTATATCTCAATTGATGAGGTTGTCTATATTCACATGTAAATTATTATGTATAATTTGATTCATGAACCAAGTTACTTTCCACCTGTCCTGCAACTTGAACTGCCATCAGTCTCAGATTGACAGTAATCATGCTATATGATTTCCACTTACATACTGCTCCACACAGTTATTAATTACATTCCTGTCTCAAAAGTAGTATAATGGGAAGAAGCAGTAGGAGGCATTTGTTTGCCCCTAGCAAATGCCTATTGTTACTACCCAACCTTCAGAACATGGTTGTGGGAAGTAGAGGGAGCCCCCGTATGCCTCCTGGGGGCTCATTTTATTAAATGACAACTGTCTGCAAAAAAAATATGTTTTATTGAAAACTAGCATCAAATGTTGGCATTTTAAACAGAAGTACTTGTATTGAGTTGCTTTTTGATTGTTTGCATCTATCAGGGGGTGGACATGTTGTTTAGAATCTTGGATCATGAAGGACGATCTGATCCATCTGACCCAAGGTGTCTGCCCTCATACAGTGCTATGGAAGCAAAGATGGTTCAATAAGTATTTCATTTGTATTCTTTCATGTAAATATTTCTAGTTAAAATGCCTACACTTGATGCAATCATAGGAAGAATCCAGTAGTTAACCAAAAAAGTTCATAGTCAAACTGAGGTCAGTGTGTTTACCATATAATTCTAACCAAATATGTCCATGTAAATACAAGCATGAATATATCAAACACACAGACTTATATACAGCATGCTAATCATAAATATTTACTGCTCCTGTTCTATGTTTAGACCAGACATGCATGTTTACTGATGGATATAAGTGTATGTTGTCAGAGGTATTGAAAAGTAATCTTGGGACTGGTACATATGAATAAAGCAGAAGAAAAGGATAACAAGATGGATGCCAGCAGCCTCCATTTTGTGTCAGTTTTTGGAAATCCTTCTGTGTGTTCAAATCTTATTCTGTGTCCCTGAAGCGAAAAGAAAGTCCTCCACATTCCTAACTCTGTTATCTAGTATCACTGGAACAGATAAGGTGGGCATTGTTAGTCGTTTATGACTCTCATTGTATTTCTAAAGACACAGCTGTGTCTATATACATATTAGAGGGGAAGGGGGGCTTCTCTGCAACTTGCTAGCCCACCCAAACTGGCAGAAACTTACAAACACAGACACACTGAGATTATTGGGATTTTTGACTTGTAGAATCTAATAAGGGTTATTATAAATAAACCTAGTTGATTCAAATCACCCATTAAAATATATAATGATATCACACCTTCACTAATAAATATGTAAAGTATAATTAATCCTACATATTAATTAGAATATTGTTTTTATTGTTTTATTAGTGTGGTATACATTTTATTATACATTTTTATGTAATGTGCAATGATAAGAATATGATAAATATTTACTATAATTTGAAATTGTATTAACACTTCTATATATTGCAACATATATATTGTATTACATTATACTCACAATCCAGGTATAGCTATAAATCATGACATCATCTCATTTACATTAACACACCCATCCATTCAATTGGCTAGAAGTCACAGAAACAGGGTGTGAATCTGAGATAAGGTTTGGTTGATAAGTTGATACTGGGGGTGTAGAGGAGACCGGAGACACCTGTAAAAGACCGGGGAGAGCTGCGACTAGTGGGGTGAGAGATGGGAATGTTTTAGAAACGGGCTGAGTCTCTCTCCTTTTGGGGAGAACTCAGGAATATGAGGCTTTTAATAGCACATGTTCACTATAACAATAGAAATCTCCATACCCATAGTATTGAGCTAAGTCCCAGGAGTAACTCCCATCACTCAATTCTTCAATGGAAGGAGTCTCAACTGCAAACCAACCTCTGCCGGTAATGTATAAATGTGGTAATTTGTTTCTAGCATAATCTCATTTTTTATGGATGTCATTAATATATATATTTGGGTAAATTAAACTTAAATCCCACACTTTCTGGGATCTATATGTTTTAGCCTGGTGTTTATCTGTCATCCTTTCTGCAGAAGGAAGCCAGAGGAATATCCTATAGATATTAACAAAAGAACCATACGTTCTTATAGTCTAGCTATTTACCCAAATATGTCATATCTAATCTCCAGAGATTATCTAAGATTCTCATTCTTAAAGTCTAAGCTAGAATACATACATTATCATTTACCGGGCAGATTAAGAAATAGCCACCTTGAGTAGTGATTGATTTAGTAATATTACCTTACCTAAGCAGAGTATATGTTGGTAATTTGTAGGTAATTATGGTGTACTATCATTAACCATTTTAAATACTAATCATAAACATTGTAAGTTGTATCTAAATAAAATGCATGGCCATCATACGGTTAGGAATGTACTGCATAATAAAGTATTCTACATATATGTTGAAATAGGGACAGAGCTGCATATTTAATGTTTTGTCCTACTTACTTATGTTATAAGTCATATATGTGAATTATGATTAACATCTATTGATATTGTATTTTGTTGTTACGCTATTTTGCTTACCGTTTGATCTTTATTCTATATTCAATAAATTCATTATTATTTTATTAACAATTGTTGCATTATATTTACTTTTGTAAAAACGTCATCCAAACTCTCACATACATAACGAATTCTTGATATGGGTATTTTTAGTCGGACCCATATATATGAATCATCAATTTTCATATTTTGTATGATTCATAATTAATAACTCATATTCATATTTTTATGGTTATTAATAATCCGACAATGTTCTTAAGGTTTCATAGTGTTTCATGTGATTAAAGCCACATTACTTTTTCCAAGGCTTAATATACCATGCTCTTTTACAGAAGATTTAAAATGTGAATGGCTTTACTCCATGGTTAGAATTGCCATACTAAACTTGATTCAAACCCCAATTTGGGAGATGATTTGTAGTATTGACAATAACCTATATCTAAATTAGAACGCCCCTTCAGCTAGGAGAAGATTAAGAGGGAAGACATTCATTCTCATATTTACTGTTTACAGGGCCACATTAACCAATGGGCAAACTGTGCACTTGCCCAGGGCCCACTGGTTAAGGGGGACCCCGCTGGCCACGGGTGTCACACAGCAGCGGTGACACCCTTGGAGCCGGCTTCCCCCAGCGAATCGCGCTCCTGAACCTTTTGGTGCTGGTTGCGGCTGCCGAAAAAAAAGTTTAAATAAATAAGTTCTGGTGACTGTACTTCCCTCCTCCGTGTAGGAGGGAATACTGCACGAAGGAGGCTACTGGGGACATTGAGCAACAAAGTGGTGAGTACTGGGGAAGGAGGAGAGGAGGGTGGCAAAATGTATTATTAATGGTAGCATAATACTGGCATATTATTGGGCAAATTGTCTTGGGCATATTAAATGGCAAAATAACACTGGCACATTATTGGGCGAATTGGCTGTGGCCTATTAATGGCAAAATAACACTGGCATATTAATGGAAAAATTAATACTGACATATCAATGGCAAAATAATACTGGCATACTAATGGGCAAATTGGCTGTGACATATTAATGGCACAATGATACTGGCATATTATTGTCAAAATGGCTGTGCCATATTAATGGCAAAATAACACTGGCATATTAATGGGCAAGCAGTGGCATATTTAATGGAGGACTTCTCCTTAATGGTACAAGTGAGCAAAAAAATGTGATTCCCCTCCCAAGTAGGTAACACTCCATAGGGAAGGCTATTTTAACACTGTCTGTTCTCAGGTAGTTGTGGGTCCAATCAACTATTTTATTGTTTTTCATTAAATAAAACAAAAATATTGTAATGAAACATATAGTATGCAGCATAAAGTCAACCTTCAAAGGGCTGAGACAGGAGAGGGAACGTTAGAGTATAAGGGTAGCTATGATACACTGGACAGTCTGGAGGAAACTGAATGAGGGAACACAGATGACTCTGGGGCAGTCAGTGCAGTTTTAGAACAAAATATTGGGGTCCACATTAGAACACAATATTGGGGTCTACAATTTCCTATTCTTGCACAACAAAGACATAGCTACAGCTCTGAGTAAGAGTATTTTTCAAATTTACTATTCAAAGAATAACTCGGTGGTACCACAAGTTTCCCTGAATTATTATTTATCATGCACCACCACATTCTTTGGGGCTGTATAATGTGCATTACTTGAGTGTCTCCAATGTGAAATATGCATGTTCAACTTTTCTTGAGTATAGCGGCTTTTAACCTCCAAAGGTTCAAGGAGACACTGGTAAATTCAGTCCCTGACCTAGGCCACATTGGCCCTTATGTTAGTGTTTACCCTAAGATTATCATTCTTAGCCTGACATCCTCAACGAGAGATAAAATGTTTAAACGTGTTTTCCACATGACATACAAATGTTTAGCACATATAAGGACAATGAACCCTAAACTTGCAAAAAATACATTCTCCTCTCTAGTACTGGATGAATTATTGTTAAGTGTATGTTACATGTATTTCTTTCTGTAACCATTCTTAACTTGCAACAGACTCTACTCTAATACTTTTCCAATAATAAAAATGACTACACAAGTACAATGTTTTTGATTGATGGTTATTTTAAGTGTGAAAACAAATGCATTTTGAATCATGTCAAAACTAAAATGTAGTGATTCCCATCAATGTCACGTTTAAGAAAGCATTTTCCAATATTCTTCAAGCTTTTCGCGTTTCATGTGGGATGCAGGAGGTGCCCACTTGGCTAAACAAAAGAGGAAGCTGCTGGGAACAGATGTTCCCTTTACTTTCATGATCTACATACATAGCTAAACTGAGAAATATGGAAACAAACAGTCTGATGTATTGCATGTATTTGTATTGCATGTTTCAGGAAAATAACTGGAATGCATGTAACTGATTTTGTATTATTGCTCACTGAGAGAGTCACAAAACCTCAACCAAATTTTTTATGGACAAATTACAATTCTCCACACAAACAAGTGAACATTCTCAAAGCAACACAATAAAAGCATATATATAAAGTGAGGTAACACAAACCCTAATGCATAACAACTCTATTTATACAACTGAGGATACCTGATAGTAATTAGGAAATTATAGCTGCTTATTAGTGTTGAGCGAACCCGAACCGCACTGTTAGGGCTCGTACCGAACTTTACGGTTTTTGGACCCCTGACCCGAACACAGACATTTTACTGCATGTCTGTGTTGGAGTTCGGGTTTCAGAGATTACATTGTATGTAATAGAAAGCCAATAGCATTACATGTAGTCCATAAGCCGAAAGTCTATAAACCGAAAGACATTCTGTTTATAGAATTTATTTTTAAAGAATAGCAATAGCATTACATGTATGTCTTTCGGTTTATAGACTTTCGGTTTATGGAATATATGTAGTGCTATTGCTATTCTATAAACCGAAATAGAGTCCCCATTCATAATAATAGGTCAATTTTACTTCATTTTGCAGCCATCTAGCCCTTTCCAGGACTTTTTTAGAGGCATTTTAGTGGACAAAAGTTCGGGTCCCCATTGACTTCAATGGGGTTCGGGGTCAAGTTCGGGGTCAAGTTCAAGCCCGAACCCGCCGAACCCGAACATCCAGGTGTCCGCTCAACTATACTGCTTATGACTCTTACTAACTCAATTTCTACATTTTTACATTGATGTGAATCAAGTTTGTCAAACATGACCCAAATTCAGTAGTTAACAGAAAATAGTCAACGTAATTAAGACTGATTGTTGAAAATGAAATAAAGTAGCAATATTAATTATGCAGATCTAATTTTTTCTCATATCAGTGGGCAAGGCTTCTGTATTATGATAGAATCATTTGATCATAGGAACAAAGGGCATGGCATTTTCCAAAACATAAAACATTGTACCTTGTGTCACCAACCTATAATGAGGAGCAGAAGGCAATCCCAATTCTCACACTATGATCTATTCACAAGGCAGTGAATTGTGGTTGTATGCATTTTATTTATGGAGAATTTTACCAGGAATTGTAAGAATTGGATATATGAAGAGAACTTGGGAAAAAAATCTCTCCTTCTGACTCAGTTATTAAAGTCTAACTTTCTGCCAATATCTTCTTAGTTCACAAGAGTTCACATTTTAGTATGTCTGCTCAGGTTGAACTTACTTGCACTTCTCAGTATTCAGGAACACAGCGCACTTTAGCAGTCACATGAGTTTGGATTACAAATCTTAATTCAAAAACAGCAATTTACATTTCAGCATCTTTGAGGTCTTCCACAGAGAAGTCGTCTTTTTGTACCTTGCTCTCATTTAAATGGCCATTTCAACCTATTATATTTGATAAATAGGAGGAGATTTTTGCTGTATCACCTCCCTCTTCTGTTCCTAAATACAGCTTATATATCAAGGAGAAAAAGGTACAAAAAGTGCGCAATAGGTAAACTGTAGTGAGCAAAAAAAATATTAATATAACACCTTTTAGATGAGTGTATAGATGTGACAAAAAAGGAAGAATAGGAGCTGGGGGAGACTGCAAAGCTCCCCTCTATCAATGCACTCACAAACTCCTCAGATATGGTAGGCTTATCCACAGAGAACACTAAGACGCCTGGTTGAAGCCCATTGTAGTGCGTTGGCTTTATGACTGATATCAGTGTTAAAATGTCACTATTGCTAATTTTGAAAAAAAATATTTTTGAAGGGACACTCCCACCAAAAAATGAAAAGGGTTTATTTTTTTTAAGTCTTTTGTTTTTGTTATGCAAGGTTATTTTATAAAATATTTTTATTAAACAAGTGTAAATGGGTAGTGACATTTTGTGAAATATAGTGTTTTTGGGTGCCACCACCCAGTTACTACAGCACTAGTATCTTACTTTGGGGCTGGGGACACAGAATGCAGTCTATAAGTCAGAATTTTGATCTGAATTGAATGGTAGGGTAATGTAACTATTAAATCACAAGGGGACAGAGCTATGATCATGTTTGATCAGGTCAATCTCCTCTCTTTGTGTTGGAAGGCAGGTAAAAAAGGTTGTAAACAGCCATATAGTCCTGCAAACTTTGATACACAGGAGCCAGTAAGTGAGCAAGGGTGTTTCTTATGACATCATCATGCAAGCTCTGGCCACAGCTGTGAAGTGCGACTTGCTACAGGATTTTGTAGAATGTTGCATCATGGGTAAAATTCTCAAAATGGATGCTAGAGACAAAAACTTATTTTTATTTTTACTTTTATATGCAGTTCATTTAAAAATAGAAGTAAAAAACAGTGGCACATGTCTTATATATGTGTTTGTTTTACATGCACAGGTAATCTAGTTACATCTTATGTAAGGGGTAGTGTCACTTTAAATACCTGTAACAGGCTTCAGGGTCAGTATGGGCTGGAGTCCAGATGCAGATGGGTGATTCAAAGCCCTGCGCAGGTTGAGCAGTTTCCACAAGGGTGGAGCGCCTGGCTTTCAGCACCCACAAGCAAAGGTTTGTTAGATTTCCCATGAGTCATAGCAAGGCAGAGGAGTGTTGAGTGACCAGGATACAGAATGGTAAAAAAAAAAAAAAAACCTAGATCAATGGAAAGGAGAATATCAGAATAGTCAGGAAACAAACAGAGGAAACTAGCCAGATTCAGGAACAACACAGGCAAATCCAAAAATACAAACCAGCAAACAAAATGCACCAGCTCTGATTACTGAGAGGTTGGGGCTTATAAAGTCCCAGGGCTCATCACTGGAACAGCAAGCACCTGAGCAGTAGGTTTAGAGAGGGAAAAGGCAGAGAATAACACTACTGCTACGCACAACAATAAAAGCTGCAGGTAGCATCTGGTACAGGAGCATGCAGCAGCAAATGCAGAAGTTAGGGTTAGAATCATGGCTCATGAAAATAGCATTGCACTACTTTCTTGCCCTGTAACTTGAACAAAAAACTCAGGACAAATATTAGAAACTGTTTAGTAGGGTTTTTTTTCCCCTAACCCACCTTACCATTCTGGACTTTCTAAATAAAAATGTGTTTTCCTTTTCAGCAAATTGCAATTGATACCACATGATGTGATTAATTTGGCTGTGCAATGTCAGAAAAATAAATATTCTAGCATGTGGCAGGGGCAGTTCCTATTTTGCTTTCAAATACCAATATCTCTCTTTCCTCCTATAATGTCCCTCTTTTCTTGGTGTTCAGAATAAAACTCACAATAAATGATGTTAAATTTGCAGTACATATGTTTTTATATTAATTTGTGTAAATAAAATATTTAATGCTTATTCTAAATGAATTACCACATAAATAGTTACTAAGTGACCCTAAAATCACTGAAAATGTTCCAGTATTGTCCCACCCACAGCCACACCTTCAGCCACTCCCACAAAAACAAAAGTGTCCCTCTTTGGCCCTTTGAAATGTTGGGAGATATTATGTTGTAACAAGCTAGTTTTCTCAAAACAGGCAACAAGTTTGGAAATAATGAAAACACTAGAATACTGGATAATGCATAATGTGCATCTAGCAATTACTGATCTAAATCCATAGCCAATTTCCAGAAATACTATGAGCTCTCCTTAACAGGTTGCCACCATATAACCAGGAGACAACATTTAGTTGTCCCAGGGTTTTCAAAGCTCTGGCAACATGCAGTAATTCAAGAAAAGCTTTTTAATGATGGAAGTAGAGTACAATCTCTGAGATTTGGGTACTTAAGCACAAACATTCCAGATTTCTAGAACCTGAATTGAGGAAATTGGATACAAATTTTATACCGTTGACACATATGCATAATGCACCTTCTCAAGCCATTTTCTAAATGGAAAGCCTGTATATTCCTAAATGACTTTATAGTGCATTTGTAGATGTCATGTTTCAGAATGTTGCCTAGTAACAGTGTGCCTCAACCAGCTGAAAAACAAAATTTTACAGGGCCATTACTCCAAATTGCTCATTTTTAATTCAAATCTTCCCTTGTATAATCAAAACAAAAAAATGGGAAGAAGTTATTGTTTTATAGTTACCAATGCGTGAATATGCGGAAATACGATACAGATACAGTCAACACAAAAAAATAAATATGCCTTTTAAATACTATCAGTATTTCTTTTTAAATCCAGGTTTGTTTTTGAAATAAGCTTTGTATATTCTGAAAAAAAAAAATTCTTAGCTTTGGCACACATGAACATGATGGCCACTGAGTGGCCTCAAATTCTTACTTGTGAAAAATGTTTTGTTAGCTCTAAACATAAAGAGTGCTATGTGGGATTACCAATCCTAACCCATTCTAAATGTGATAATTCTATTATTTAGTTGAAAACCATGAAGGATAGAAACAGAAGCACTATTGTTATACAAAATTTTATACAAAATACAAAATTTCCAAAAGCACTACTTAAGCTTTATATCTATCATTTCATTGCATGAACAAATGATGATGTTGCTTGTTCTAAAATAGAACTGTGGGTTAATTCCATTTGTAAATATAATCATCTTAACTAATGATAACGTAGAAAATGTTATTTTTTTAGATGGGCGGGGCTAGAAAATGTAACTTTGTCTTTGTGTGATCTTCTTGGTCATACAAATACAGAGGTAAGGAAAGGCCAAAAGATGGCCAATCCCAAAATTCAGCAAAGGGTAGGGGACTAGTGTACAATTAAACCAACAATAGAAAAAAAGGATATACCCTGCGCAAAGATGAATGGACCCAAAACCACGAGGTTACCAATGGTGCTCATGAATAAAACACACTTAATTTAAATTTGCAGTAGGATAAATCCTGCAGAAAAGACTCAGCACTAAAAAAAAAAAAAAAAATGTTTTGTGCAATATATATGGATATCAAAAGGCAAATGATTGGGCGGAACACAGATACTCACAAGTCTAGCTCCAATGCTGGGGAGAAACATATGCAGACACACAGGGTATGAAATTAACCCAGCGATGGTGTTCCAGGAGATAGTGTTCAGACTCCAATGTAAAGTATTAAACAATCTTTAATAGCTGATACAAGCATAAAATACTGAAAATACTTAAATATTAAAAACACTTAAAAGCAAGAAGTAGATAACAGCAATAGTCCCTAGACTAACAGGAGGAACGTTGTGGGCCTTCTTCTCTAACAGGGTGCTCGCTTTCAGATAAC
The DNA here is from genome assembly GCA_036172795.1 of Pelodytes ibericus. NCBI lineage: Eukaryota > Metazoa > Chordata > Amphibia > Anura > Pelodytidae > Pelodytes > Pelodytes ibericus. The sequence continues at coordinate 44,725,291 of CM069861.1, forward strand.
TTTCAGTATGAAACACGCCAGTGCGTTTCAACCTGTAGTCTTCGTCAGGGATCTTCTTGCTCAGAATGTGTTCAGGAAATGTGTAGTGCAATGAAAAATATTTCTAACACAATGCTAAACACTTATAGTGTGATTTGCAGTACCTTATGTGAAATACCTGATATTCTATAGTTAAGGAGACTATACTATACTATACCACATTTACTAAACCATTTTTGAAACCTGCAGAAGGCTACTGCACAATGGGGTCCACACATTAAAAGGCGAGTTGCAGGTGAGTTGAGACCCCATGCATTTCTAACCTTTTTTTGAGTAGGGAAGAACTTGGAAAATTCTTTAAAAAATTACCTGTTTTGGATGCAGTTATAAGTAAAGCTATTTTTATTCTATGACATCATTAACTCGCGAGGTAAATGCTAAACAGGACATTATCAGACTTCTCCCTTTTTCATATTACAATAGCACAAAATGTTTGATAAATTATTAAAATAATTAATAACATCGGAAATGAAAACCAAAATTTAAGACTTTTCTCAGCCTGTCAGTACTAGCGTTTCTTCTCATTAAAACATAAACAAACAAAAAAACAAAATAAATGCTATTAATAACCCATCCGCCTATAAGGAGTCTTGGAAACCTTAAATCCTGCCAAAACCACATGGTTAAAAAGACACAGTGTTGTCGTTTGTTTCCAGCAACTACACCACTCAATGGTTAAATAAATATTTTATTACATTTTTCTTTCCACAGACATATGATTTATATAATTATAAGAGGAGACATGACTAATGTGTCTTGCAAGAAAAAAAGGAAGAAATGAAAATGAAATTATCCCATTGTGTAAAATTACTCGACATTTTTCTTCTTCCTCTGTCTCATTCATCTATTTGTATGAAAAATGTGGGATACTTAAGGGGGTCTCTTATAATCAGCGGGATCGCGAACAGAGAACAAATGCTGCCCTAATGCATAAATGAATAAGCAATTAAATGATTCAACCTTTACTTTAGCAGCTATTGTCTCCTTTCACTCCAGTTACCTATGAGCAAATAATGCAAGCAGTAAAACAGCATTGAAAAACTAATATAATGTGCTCTGTATGTTAACAAGATGCTTTGTTCATGTATTATTTTAGCATATTAAGTTCAAGATTACAGAATTATAGTCTGAATTATTGTAATCAGATTTGCATTACCACCGCTATGCTTCTCTGAGAAGGTTTGCTCGGTATATCTTGAGAGTTTCCCGATTCATTTAAAATAAAAGGTATTTTTTGAAGAATTGAAAGTCAGTCATAAAAAAAAAATATTAATCTTATTTGAAAGGTGTATTTCATATGCGTTAACACAACACTGTCAAATAGGTTATTCATCTTAAAGAAATCATAAGACTATAAACTGGAGTCAGACAGAACTAAGTATGACTGGGTTTGTCTGGCAGTGGTAGGGTCAAAGGATATTAAACTATTTACTAAAGAGGTAGACTACATATTGCAGAGGCAGCAGTTTTGCAAATAACAGGAGCTTGAAAACGCTGTAACACTTATATAGAAGTCCTGCTGGGAATATTTTATTACAGAAGTGTAGCATCAGATAGATGAATGTCCTTTTTTAGGCTCTTCATAGATAGTGAGATAACTCTTTACACCTCAAAAGCAGATGAAATGATATTTACTAAAGGATCTTAAGTTGGTACTACTTGAAGGGACAATAAAGCCTCTCAATAATGAAATGAATGCTGAAAGTGGTTTTGGTAGATGTGTTGTAGGCTTCATGTAAAAAAAAAAATAAAAAAAAATAAAAAAAATATATATATATATATATTTATTCCTTGATGCTTTTCTAAGACTATATTAACCACAGAATATAAAAACTTTACCCAGGATAGAAAAAAAAGTAATTGGAACGGCACCTGCACGAGAGTAGCTCACAAGACATAGGAGATGCTTCCATTAGTATATCAGAGTGATCCCACCTATTAAGGCAGCCAGTATACAAAATGCATAGCTTGTGTTCTTTACATGTTTCTTTAGCAACCACATACATTTTAACCTCCAGTGACATTTTCAGTGCAGCTCTACGTATATCCTTCTAGCTAGACACGTACGTGTGGGCATAACCTATCTGGCTCATGTTGAGAAAAAATTGGTTTCTGAAACCAACTCATTCGAGGATGCACAAGGCAATAATAGCTTGCACTGTGGGATGGTACCATCTCATGAGCAGCTCACACATTTTTTGTTCATTTGCGCCATTACAGGGGAGATCTTCCATTACCATAGCAGGTTGCATGTCAGAGATAAGCTTTTTCCAATTTCTTTTCACCAAGATCATATAACTATATAACAGTTTAGAAGGTCACAAAAGAGATGTGTCATGTTGTAGGCAAAAATACATTACACATCTAAATGGTTGAAGTGTCCAAAGCCTATATTTATCCATATGAAGCCACAATTTCCCAGAAAGGTCCGAATAATATATTTTTACAGCTTTATTGAATTTTTTTTTTTTTTCATCCAACCTCCATCTCACTGGGCTATCCACTGTAAGCCCTACACCACATTACATTTTAGATACCCCAGTTATTCTAGTTGTGTATGCTCTGGAAAACAACCCAGCTGTGGTCCCTTGGAACATTGTCAGTCTGCTAAATGTGATTCACCTCCTGATTGGTCAGCTTGTGTCATTCTTCTATTTTGAGGTAGAAGGACAATTGTTTGAGTTTTTCCTAGCTCCTTTTAAATTTTCTTCTTACTAATATTTTTGTTATAAGTTTGATTGAAAGGGGGGGGGTTTCATAAAAAGATGCTTACACTGGGGTCTATTCACTGAACAATAGTGAGATGATAAAGGATTGGAAAAGTCAGTCCAGTAGCTAGATTGAAATAAGAGGCCGTGTGGATACTGCCTAATTTGGCCACTTGTGCAATGCAATATCTTTGCGTACATGTTGATCACTGTTCTCATTTAAATCAAAGACAGAAGAGGTCATATGGTGTAGAGTGCCTTAGTTATAGTACAATGTACAAGGGATGTACCAAGTACAATCCAACTGGATTTTGGTACCTAACTGAAGCTCCAGAGCTTCAATGTTAAATCATTGAAGGTTTCCATATTTCTATAATAAACAGAACATTGCCACAGTTTTAGTGGTGCTGAGCTATGGATAGAAATGTTTGTTGTAGCTGATTTAATGTACCACTGTGGAGTGGGTTGTCTCATGAACAACACAACTGGTCAATGTTAGGAAGAATTAGAGGAAGGAAGACAACTGCCTCTCACAAAATGGAGCATTGCTCCATAATATATGCTGCTCTCTGCCATGTAAATAAACATGCTAATACCTAAGAAAACAATATATATAAAAAGAAGAACTAGGTTTGTGTTTTTTATATTTTAAGTTCAAGGAACATTCCCTAAAGATGGTACCTTTTTTCAGCTTATTACATATTGCTTATAGGGTGCCTACATATTACACCGATGAATCAGATGGTGTGGGAAGATATTCTATTAGCCCGATGCTCAGCAGAGACTATGCTCCAGATCCCCTTGTTGTTTTGTTTGTGGATTACATATTATACAGGTCAAATTTAAAAATGGTTTATAATGCCCATCCCGACATTCAGTAAAATATTATATTTCGATCTTTTGTGAATAGTGCTGCTGAATCAATGCATCACCCATTCTACCTATATAAAACACATTACTACACTGTTAATAACATACTATTTTGTGAAATCCTTATAAAATAAAGCTGTGAAGCTGACAGTATTGTAACAACGCAACAAAAAACAGAGCTTTGTTTTCTTTCTTTACAATGTCTGTTATTCAGTCAAAGAAAAGAAAATACTGCTTGTGAGACCACGCAAAACAATGGAATTCATGCCCTTATAGGAAATATATAATTAAAAAGCATCTGGATAAAAATCAATAGGAAGCCTGGGTCAGTGACTCCTGTAGGGAGCCAGCCTTACAGAGCTAAACCCTCTAAGCTCCAAGTGAGTGAGCATTACTTCTTAAGTGTATCACATACTGGTTTGGAACGCTATGTGTCAATAGCAGCTAGTGGTGGGACCAAAGTGGAAAGCATAATGACATAAATTATTATGACGGATAAAAACCACTGAGTTCACAAATTAATGTATGTTATACATTAGAAGGCTGATAGAACGTGAAATGGCATTGTTAGTTGCACTACTCATACTCCGTTTTATTATATATTTATTATTATTTATTTTAGATTTAGATTTTTCTTGTTTTCAAGTATTTCCTGGGTCCACAAACATTGCAGTGTTACAATAGGGTACACAATAATAGACAAATACAAAATAATATTAAAATACAAATATACAAATTTAATAGAGTATACGAACATGTAATAAATATAATAAACCCTGATTACAGTTGCATTCTGTATTGAGGTATATTGACAGAGGTCTCTTAAGGGATTTTAGATTGGGGGAAGAGTTGATGGTTTCTGTGAGTTAATTCCATAATTGTGGTTCTCTGTAGGAAAACGAGAATCAAGATATTCTCTTTTTGAATTGTGGTATAGTAAGTATACTGCTGGTACTGCATTGGAGGTTATTGGTGGTGGGAGCAGCTAGGAAGAGCATTCTACTTAGGTAGGGTGGGAGCTTCCCAGAACTAGATACAATGTGAATAGTGGGGGGCTGGGGTACACCTCATGTGGCATAGAGAGACGCTGTCAGAAATGGACACAAATTGTGATCAATCTGATACATACGATTATAGCCAGTTTAGCGGATGATCACTAATACCTAAATTTTTACATTTTTGCAATAGGATGCCATTATCTACAGTGTCAAAGGCCTTTGCAAAAACATGGAAAATAGCTCCAGTTAGGTTTCCTTATTCCATGCCACTTTAGATGTCCTTTAAAAACTTTTAAGAGGACAGTTGTAGCTAAGTGCTTTGGACAAAAGCCTGATTGATCTAGTGTTAGATAGTTTGATTTTCACATAATTGCATGTAGAAACACTTTTCCAAGACTTTTGACAGTACAGGAAGCAATGATATCGGATGGTAGGTAGATACAGATAAGAAGGATTGTCTACCAAAGTGAAATAGAGATAGAAGGAGAATAAATTCTATCAGCAGCAATGACAAAGGGTTATGGTATGAGTATTAGTGTTGAATTACGTTTTCACGTCTTATTTGTGGATTCAGAATATTTTAAGGACTCTATTACGTCATAATTTTCAAAAATATATTGGACACAATGCTACACTGATGGTATTTAATCGTAGCCTTTTTTTGTTTTACCTTGCTGTGTTTTGGACCATGTCCAATTACACTTATAGCAGTCAACCTTTTATTGACCAGAACTTAAAAAATAAAAATTGGTACCTCACTATTCATTGTTCTCAATCATGGACCATTTGAGGAAAGAATAGAAACAATAATATTTGTATTCTACCTTGGAAAAAAGTGCGCTCAAACGCCTTCTTGATGCCGAAACAAATTCTAACAGGATGTGACATTTGACACAAAGAAAATTGTGAAAGTGGAAGTATAATCATGCCGCATGACGTATAACTTTTATTCTACCAATATTGTAACAAAACCTCTAAACAGCCAACCTATATGTTTATGCTATATAAATAAACTGCTAAGAAGTATATGCAAGTGTTTTCTGTCCTACGATATGTATGGTTGTACATACGGTTTTGAGATTTTCTAAGAACATGTACTGACAGAATATCTGACCATTCAGAACTTAGGCATTCATTTTTAGGCTTGCAATATTACATACTATTTCTATTATAGGCACATCCACTGTGGAACCATGGATGAGCTAGGTTGTATATTTACTAGCTTTTTCAGCTACTCTGGAAAGCACATATGAGTTGCATGAGCAGAACATGGGTGAATTTAAATGGAACTGCAAGACTACATCACATACTGCAGAAACTGCAAATTAAACCTGTGCTGGAGGCTACTCTCTGCCTGCTCACTTGACCACTAGAAATGAGATCCCTGCACACTGCCCTCCACACCAGTACTGGTAGGAGATGGAGACTGGGAGAAAGGGAAAAGTGACCAATTGCTGAAAAATGAGCAAACACTTGACAGGAAACATGAAAATTACCGTATTTGCTCGAATATAAGACAAGGTTTTTTTCAGAGCAAATGCTCTGAAAAATACCCCTCGTCTTATATTCGAGGTCGTCTCATAATCTGACCTCAAATTGAGGTCAGACTATAAGACATGGGTCCAGGTCCCCAGCAGAGCTGCAGGGGACCTGGATCCCCCTCTCTAACAGCAGGGGAGGTCTGCGTGATGAGCGCAGATTCCCCTGCTTCCGCCCGGCACGACCGCCGGGGCTTCTGTGAAGAAGCCGGGTACTTCCGCTTTCGTCACAGAAGTCCCGGCGAGCGTGCCGGGCGGCAGCAGGGGAGGTCTGCGCTCATTGCGCAGACTTCCTCTGCTGCCCCACAAGCCACCAGGGTAAATCGGACCAGCTGTCCGTCATAATAGACGGAGGTGTCGGGCAGCATGGAGGATGTATGCACGTATCGTGCAGACATCCCCCAGCTGCCCCCACTAGCCACCAGGGAAAAAATCAAGGTGATGGGGAGGGAGGGGGAATTAGACAGACAAGGGGAGGGGGAATTAAACAGACAAAGGGAAGGGGGAATTAGACAGATGAGGGAGGGGGGGGAATTAGACAGACAAGGGGAGGGAGGGGGGAATTAGACAGACAAGGGGAGGGAGGGGGGAATTAGACAAGAGGAGGGAGGGGGGAAATAGACAGACAAGGGGAGGGGGGGGAATTAGACAGACAAGGGGAGGGAGGAGGTAGATAGACAGACAGGGGGATTGAGGGAGGGAGAGGGGAAATAGACAGACAAAGGGAGGGGGGAGATAGACAGACAAGGGGATGGGGAGAGAGGGGCCGCATTGGCACATAAAAGGAAATAAAAACAACAAATGCATTTGTATAATATAATTTTTTTATTAAATATTAAAAAGCAATTTACATATATACAAGTTAAACTTTTTTTCCTACAGTCTTATAATCAGGCTTTTAGTTTTTTTCCTAAAGGAGTATACAAAGTTTGGGGGGTCGTCTTATAATCAGGGTCGTCTTATAATCGAGCAAATACGGTATCTGGAGTTGTCCACTTACCACCTTGCTCTTCCACGGGTGATATGTTGAAATTTATTTTTACCATCACACATGAAATTGTGTTTTTTACTCTGCTACAAGTGCCATTTTACATGCCATTTACATGGACTTTGAAGGAGACACCTTCTGAGCTTCATACCATGTCATGCTTAGATTTTTCTTTTCTATATGATCTCTGTCCCTTGTGTTTTTGGACATTTGGGTAATTCATACTCCTTCAGTTGTTGTCATGGGAACTAGAAGCATATAACCCAAGGGCTGCATCCAGAATTAGCTCACAAGGCCCAGAAGATGGGTCTTGACACTGCTTCAGCATTAATATTTAATATATGTCGGTGTTTACTCTTTGCAACAGGTGCAAACATAAATAATAACAATAATAATATATTTTGAAGTGAGAAAATATTTTAAATTATCTGTAAGATCATCTCACATACCCTTTGACTGAAGTTCACCAGGATCAGTGAACAATTTAATGTTTACAGAGTAACTTAAAGCAGTTGAAAGATCCCAGTGCTACTCTTATTCTTTACAGTGGTATTTGGGAAAAAATGACAGTGTCAACATCCTCCATAGTTTATTTTCAAGACTGGGGTCAATTATTTTATTACTGAAGTGGACAGGTTTTCCAGGTCAGAAAATCCAGGTGGTAACTTGAGCCATAATTCCAAGTTTTTAATTCTTGAGTTATTATTAGAAACTATCGCATCCTAAATTCCATTAGATTTGGTATGGTACCAACTCATGCCCACTGCCATACAGGGCTCTGTCTCTGTCTTAGTGCTGTATATTGCAAAAGATCCATTGCATCTATATCGACAGTAGACAGATACAATCAGGACCGGACTGGGGATGAAAACCAGCCCTGGCAATAATTGTATACCAGCACCATAGCATAACATCATTATACCAGCCCCATAGCATGACATCATTATACCAGCCCCATAGGATGACATCATTAAACCAGCCCCATAGCATGACATCATTATACCAGCCCCATAGCATGACATCATTATACAAGCCCCGTAGCATTACGTCATTATACCAGCCCCAAAGCAGCATGACATCATTATACTAGCCACATAGTATAACATCATTATACCAGCCTAGGATTGCCACCTTTTCCACAAAAAATTACTGCCTCCATAGACTTAACATTGGCAGCAAGCCATATTTTTACATGCCTTCCGGTAAAATACCGACTGGGTGGCAACCCTATATGCCCTATAGTATAGCACCATTATACCAGCCCCATAGCATAACATTATTTTTCTTGTTCATAAAAGAGAAAACTATTTCAAAGCACATTTGAAGAGTGTATTATTTGTAGATAAAACTGATATATAACCCTGCCTAGGGCAATATATGCCCCCAGTATGTACACAAGGTTATATCAAACAGAGTGCCCTAATATTATCCCCATGCACATTGCCATATTGTCACGGTTATTCTGGGTTTGTGGCTGTTTTCGTCTTCAACCTCTAGTGGCCGCTATTGTAGTGTACCCATTCTACTCCTGTGGTCAGCTGCCTCGTTATCCTCAGCCCTTCCCTATTTAAACCTGCAGCTTATGGCAATCAGTGCCTTTGCATTGCTTTGGTTGCAGCCTGTGATAGTGCCTTGTTTCTTGTTCTAGCATTTATATATTGATTATTGATTTCCCGGTTCTGACTCCTGCTTGATTTTGACTCCGCTGTTTTCTGCCTGCCTCGACAATTTTGCCTGTCTAGTGACCTTGCCTTCTGAATTCCTACGTTGTACTTTGTTCCTGTTTCGTGTATGACCCGGCCAGCTCACTATCCTTCTCGTCCAGTACTCCCTGTGTATTTCTGCTTCAGTGTGTGGTTGCAGTCAGTGTACAAGTCCTGGGTGGTCATTTACCTGAGGCTCAACCATAGGGTATAATACCATTCAGGTGAATAACACTGCTCTGTTTCCAAACCTGTTGCAGCAGCTACCAGTCCTGTCTCAGTTTGTTCACAGCTACCAGTCCGTCTCAGTTTGGTCACAGCTACCAGTCCTGTCTCAGTTTGGTCACAGCTACCAGTCCTGTCTCAGTTTGGTCACAGCTACCAGTCCTGTCTCAGTTTGGTCACAGCTACCAGTCCTGTCTCAGTTCGGTCACAGCTACCAGTCCTGTCTCAGTTTGGTCACAGCTACCAGTCCTGTCTCAGTTTGGTCACAGCTACCAGTCCTGTCTCAGTTTGGTCACAGCTACCAGTCCTGTCTCAGTTTGGTCACAGCTACCAGTCCTGTCTCAGTTTGGTCACAGCTACCTGTCCTGTCTTTTTGGTCACAGCCCTTCCCAGTTATTCATCGTGGGGTGCAGACAGATCCCACACCCTGCCCTGCAACGAGACTCCTCCCTGGTCTGTTATCCCAGGTTGTGACACATATATAAGTACCCCAGTATGTACACAAGGTTATAGGAATTGCCCTGTGCATGGGGTATATATCAGGGCAGTGTGTGAGATTTAAACTTATGAACATACTTGGTGGATATATTGATTTACCCCAGCACCCGGACTGCCCTCACAGAATGTGCGCCAACCCATGGCCTATCCCAGCACTCATATTGCATTCACAGCACTTAGAATGCACTGGCAGGACTTGCCCCAGCACTCAGGACTTACCCCATCACTTAGATTGCATTCACAGGACATGCCCCTGCACAGAAGAAGGCTCCAGCATCATGTAGGAGGGAAAAGGTGGCCATATCACATTGGCCGTGAGAGTAGTCTGGCACACAGCGGACACTGCACTGCTACTTTTTCTGATAATGTTTGCTATTTGATACACACAGACATAAACCCTTACAGACAGTCACACTTACACACACACAGTCACACATACATACAGAAATACACACACACATACAGAAATACACACTTACAGTTACACAGACACACCTACAGTCACACTTACAAACATACACACAGTCACAATTGCAGACACACAGTAACATGTACACTGTCAAACTCACAGACACACTTACATATACACACAGATTTTTTTTTAAATGCTGTTTGCAGGGAGGTGGCTGGTTCAGACCAGGCAGTGAAAACACATGCAGAAATACACACACTTACATCCAGTCACACTTACACAGTTACAGTTACACTTATACAGACACACTTACATACAGTGACACTTACACACAGTCACACTCACAGACAAAAAGTTACACATTCACACTTACAGACATTCTTACACACAGTAACACAGGCACACTGTCACACATGCAGGCACACTTACATATACACACGTATTTTTTTTTAAATGCTGTTTGCAGGGCGGTGGATGTACACACATGCAGAAATAAACACACATAAATTCACACTTACATACAAAACATTACACATTCACACTTACAGACACACTTACACACAGTAACACATGCACACTGTCACACACGCAGACACATATAAACAAAATTCCTTTTTTTTTAAATTTAAAAAAATGCTGTAGATATGAAACAGTGCCACCGTTATTCATTTTTTTTCCTGAGCATCGAATGTCACCTACATCTGGAACTCAGATTGTCTCGGGGGAAGTGTAGAGCACTCTTAAAACGGCCCTGGCCGCCGCGTTCTTAAAATGGCCCCGGAGGCCACGTTCTTAAAGTAGGGTCGGCCCCAGGGATATTTTTCCCGGTATCCCGGTAGGCCAGTCCTGCCCTGGATACAATCATTCAGCGCTGAACTGTCAGGGGTGAATGGCAACACGGCAGTCTAAGTGCTGACAGTAAGGCGCTGAAATGTCAGTGCCTACAAATACAGTATTCATCCCCCCCCCCCACAATAAATTAACCCGCCCTAAAAGTTACCCCAAAACCTAATACTAACCCCTCGAACCCTAATACTAACCCTCCAAAGCCAATACTAACTCCTAATACTAACACTAACCCCTAATACTAACCCCTAATACTAACAGTAATCCCTAATACTAACACTAATACTAACACTAACCACTAATACTAACACTAACCACTAACACTAACCCCTAATACTAACACTACTACTAACACTAACCCCTAATACTAACACTACTACTAACACTAACCCCTAATACTAACACTACTACTAACACTAACCCCTAATACTAACACTAACCACTAATACTAACACTAATACTAACACTAACCCCTAATACTAACACTACTACTAACACTAACCCCTAATACTAACACTAACCCCTAATACTAACACTACTACTAACACTAACCCCTAATACTAACACTACTACTAACACTAACCTCAACCCCTAATACTAATAATATTAACATGGTGTGCAATCCCATGATGAACTGTACCACGATGAACTTTCCTGTGATTACCTCTCATGCAATGGCCAGCTTGCAGTGAAGCGGCTGCGTTGAAGCAGCCGCAAAGAAACGTCCCATCCCCACAACATCGAGTATGCTTCAAGCATGAGCATGCAAAGTGATGTAAGACATGTTGAACTGCTTGGCCATCTGCAAATTAATTTACCTGGTAAAATAGGACCACCGCTCTGCCTGAAATAAACTAGAAGTGGTTGTAAGAATGTGCCCCGCTCTTCCCTAGGATGGAGCCAAAAATATGTTAGAATTCTGAAATGGAACAATGCATGGTGACAACCAAAGGTTTCAAATCCTAATGTTGAAAGTAATGAAACTGAGAATATCGAACGTTTCAAATTATCGACATGCTCTGACACAAAGCATTTATTTATTTCAAGTAACACTTTAAATTCTCAGAAATAAAATAAAAACATTGATTGTTGCTGACACATATGGAATTAAAATAACACAATGAAATTATTAGACACATTCGGTTTCCATTTTCGGGGAGAAAAATATTGCTTTAATCTACATAAATTTAAAAAAGATTAAGCTGACACCAATGTGTTTTCGGTCCTTTTATTTCAACTCTGAGAGCTGAAACATTCCACAAAACCTAAAAATATATTATCATTTTAAAATATTTAAGTACTACAGAAACATGTTATATTGTTAAGTAAGAATTGTGTTTCTCATCCAAATGTTGCCTATTTTTCTGCCAACGCAGTTCATTTACGTGCTTGGCATAAGTTAGTTGTTAGTTGTTTGCTTTTTTTTGGGTTATTCATGTTTTGTTATCTGTTTGTCATGCCATCGTTAACATATGCTTTTTGTTAGACAATATTAATGTTCCAAAATAAATAAAATTATGTTATTGTGCGTTCAATTTCTTGGACTCCACTCACCTCATTCCATCTGTAGGTTTAAAAGAGATATTCAAACATTTTACTCAAATCACTAAAAAGAGCAGAGAAAAATGATTATTGGAGATAACCCATGATCCACCCATTGTATCATGCTAATATTAGAAAGGGTACTAGAAATGATGCTGGCTTAGCTGCATGGTAAATGTGGTCCAAGGCAAAAGGATGATCATTTGTTTTTCTTAGAGCTATTTTGAACATACTTCTATAGTTTCTACCTTGTTATTTGGCTCATCCCTGACTTCACTGCTACATTAAGTTTTGATATTTCAGTCTGTTTTTTATTTAGAAAACTAAAAGTTGCAATGTATAGTCATGCTCTGTTTTATAGCAACAGAGTTTAATGTCAGTAATTAAATACTTGTCTCTTCAGAAGTCTATTGAGTGAAAAGTATACAATACTAGTTAGTGTTTTGATAAACAATACATTTTGATTTCAACAAAGTAGTAGGCAATAATAATTTCCATAGCACATTTGTTTTACATAATATAAATTACAGTTATATAAAGCAGTAACACAGTTTGTGCTCAAAACAAAACAGCCTATTGCTTTGGTGTGGGGATTTAAATGAGTGTTTCAAGTGGATGGCTGTTTTGTGGCTAGCTGAGAACAAATGCCTTTCGAGTCACATGGAAATATTGCAGCTGTTCATGGTCTTTTGTAAACAAGTTCACTGGAGAGGTCAAAGGCAGGCAGAACCCAAGTGAAGTCAAGGTCATGTTCAAGGTCAAATGCACAAGAACAAATATGAAGCGGTGAAAAAAGATACAGTAACTTGCTGAAGTCAAATATAGAAATTAAATTAATCTTTACAAAAAGAACTCACTATAATCTGAGTTTCTTAGAGCATCAACAATAAAAGGCAGACTAAATTCAAAGTGCTTGTTATGTCAATCACAAAAAATAACATGTTACAAAGTTACAAACTGAAAGTGGAAAATAGATCGGGTGATGCTGGTAAATGTATTCTTTCAAGCACAAGAAATGGTGTGTGGTAGTGTGAGCACAAATTTGCTATTAGAATGTAAATGTGATATAAAAACATTTAGAAAACTGATTACATCTTTAAGAAAAACATTAATACATTTCATATAATGGGATTATTAATAGTATTTGTTTTACAATTTTATGTTTTAATTATTAGCATGAAAACAGTATTAAGCTTAGTATAAAGATTGACAGTTTTCTATTGGGATTAGATTAGTGTTTTAGTGCGGGGTAAGCATGGGCCTACCTACAAGTATTAGAGGATCTATACAGTTCACGCAGTGTTTTGCATTTTATTGAATGTGAAGTTACAAGAAAATTATAAGACCTTAAAAAATAAATGCTTGTAGGATTGACCCAATAAATTATTATCTGCTATGTTGCTTGGTACCCATTCCTGGGGTAACAAGGTATGCCTGAGATGTACATCACAATTGCACCATTTGGTAAGATAGGGCTCAGCTACTGAGCCTCTACGTGGCTTCTGTTCCTTGATATTACTGAATATAGGAGCAGACACAGAACCCGAGAACAGGTTATTTATGGTAGCTATGTATTATGTACCACTGACTCACATATGACCACAAATCAAAGGTTTATTTTAAAGGTTGATTAGCCCTTATCCAAAATGATTGGGACCAGCATAGAGAAAATAGCACCATCAGCAGCACCCGTCCTATAAATGTTCTACTTTACCTAAATCCAATCTGAGAAACTTCCTCACATTGGATAAAGGTAGTGTAAAACATTTATTGGACTGGAGCTGTCTAAATTACCTGCTCCACTGTGCTGCCGATATGATCGTCTCCGAGCACAGTAGTCCCTCTCCTTACAGCGCTGAGGGAACTACAATTACCCATGACTGCTCGCTTCCACAGTACAGTACCTGTGAGTGAGGAACAAAGGAGCTTCACAAGGGTGCTACAGGAAGGGGAGGATCCCTTATCTGAACTGACCCTTATCCAAAATAAAATTTTCGGATTTTGGGTCATTTTGGTTAATGGATCTTCGGATACTCAACCTGTAGTTTAAGGCATATACAAAGATTTCACTGCATAGATCAAAAGAGACAGTGAATCCAGTAAAACTAGTTCTTCTATTATTAATGAAACCATTCCTGTTTCAGTCTTAGAATCCTAAACTTTCACTTTTTCTTATTCTGCAATGATTTGGTGCCTTGTTAGATCTTGTGTGTCATGTTCAGGCAGTAAGAGTCTGAGAGCACAGAACTAAATCCCTATCACTATTTATAGTATACGCACACCAAGAAAGCAGGTATTTATAGAGCTGCAAGCAATTTTGAAGAGACTATTATGATCATATGAAAATTTGTTTTTTGAGCCTTTTGATATACTGTTGTAATGGTTCATCCAATACCATTGCAGATAAAAACACCCCTAGTATACATTCTAAAGTTTTATTCACTTGAAACTGTTCGTTCTATTGTAATGGTGTGTCTCTATAATGATCATTTCTCTCCTTGTACTTGATTATAATAATTATATTTTAATTATTAAAAGATTTCAGACCCTAGTGGGCAAGTTCTGGTAAAGAGTTGATAGTATAAAGCAGGTAAATTGTTACATGTTCTGTCTATTTTTAGGAATTGATTTTAAGCGAGAAAGTATTTAATAGCAGAATATATTTTCAATTAGGGCTTTTGTACACATAAAAGGGCCCAGAAAATATCAGTGTTCTCTATATCGCCCTTCAGTGGTTGATGACATTAACCTTTTGTGATGTGTGGTGCTTGCTACCCAGACAACGTAAGTACCACAATGTCACTTTTAGTTCCTGGCCACTGATCACAAGGTGGCCAGGAATACCTGGCGATGTCACGACAATACCTTCCGGAGGTGTGCGCAAATCCGGAAGTTTGGGCACAGCACGATTCGGAAAAATGTAGCCGGTGCTCGCTTTGAGCATCTGCTACATTTTCCCTGTCAGACTGAGGCCACTAAAATTAGGATGGCATAGAAAGTCCTAGCGACTTAATGCATCTTGTTATATTAGGTATAAGTTTGTTTCTTTTTGAGTGAAGACCATATTGACTTTTATTTTTCAAGTTAATTTGTGTGTGTTTTATTATTTTAGATGAAGTCCTCACTTCACTTTCTACCTACTCAACTGTGCAGCATTGAGCCGTCACATTTAGCAGTTCCAAAAAAGATTAGCACTAACCTAAAGTAAGGCATGTCCCTGAGAAGAATGATGTCTATGCATGATCAGATGCAACTAACTAGATAAGCGATACTTCCAAAAGATCATATCCTAAATAGTGACTTGTTGACTGGTAGAGGTAGTAAGCCATCTAAACAACAAATGACAAACAGTGTCCTTACTAGAAAAATGAAATAAGTAACATGGGGGGTAAAAATTACCTAGAAAAAAATGACATTTGCAAGTTTCAGTGTAAAAGCTGGAGGTCTTACTTGTTTGGATCCACTAAATCGTGTTATTAAAATAGAATTTAAGCTCATTTGAGCAGCCCTCTTCAACTTTTATTCCATAACGTATTAGGGTCACCGGGTCAACAGTGGGGAAATCAAAAATCAACTGAAAAAACACTCATCGGAGGCTGGTTTGGATACATAGGTCAGTTGCAATGGTTTTTTTAGCTCAGCTATCAATGGCTGATTTTTGCAGGTCACTATTTAGAAAACAGAGCCGCTCTTATTTCTATTTTGTGCACATTGATACAGATTGTGATGCAGTTTTATAAATAAATTACAAGAATGTATATTTCCCTCCCTCCACCTGAAATTCAGTGGGTAGCAGAGGCATTATCGGACACAAATTTACACATACCAAACAATGCTACCACTACTGCAAGGGATTCTGAATAGGCATATGCAAATCTGGTCACCTTTTATCAGTGCAAACAGTTTTGCATTCAAAATATTAAATGCTCCACTGTTCAGTGGTAGTAATACAGCACCTTACATGTGTCCAACGTGTGCCGTTTTACCCTATATTTGCTGACTTTTACCAGCACTCAAAACTATGCATTGCCCAAATATGTTGGACTGTCATCATCATGATGGCCAGCAAGCATGGGATTAACATGAGCACTAAACAACTACCCATCACGCCTTGTAGAAATAATGAAGCATAGCTATGTGGGTCTAGGACACTTGTTCGCCGCATCTTAATCGCTGACAGTTCAGCGTGGCAGTTAGAACGCTGGACTGTCAGCAATGAAGTATAACGCGTCCGTTTCATCGCGGCCGCGGCTATGTAAGAGCTGACAGTTCAGCGCTGAACTGTCAGCTCTTACAAATGTAAAAGTAAAATGAAAATAACCCCCCTAATAAATGATTCCCAAACCCCAATACTAACACTAAACACTAAACCCCAATACTAACACTAAAATTAACCCCAATACTAAAATTAACCCCCTAAACCCTAATACTAACCCTAATATTTAACCCCCGACCCCTAATACTAAAACCAACCCCCTAAACCGTAATATTAACCCTTATACTAACCCCTGACCCCATATACAAAAATTAACCCCTAACACTAAACACTAACCCTAATACTAACCCCCGACCCCTAATACTAAAATTAACCCCTAACACTAAACACTAAACCCCAATACTAAACTAAAATTAACCCCAATACTAAAATTAACCCCAATACTAAAATTAACCCCCTAAACCCTAATTATAACCCCCTAAACCCTAATTCTAACCAAACTAAAATCGGTAAAATACTTACCTTTAGCGATGAAATGTCCCGCGATGAAATCTCCAGCGACGATCTGTCTTGCTGTGTAGAGTCGGCGGTGAAGCGGCTGCGCGGAAGCAGCCGCGATGAAGAGTCCCACCCCCTAGCTATGTTATGTTCATATATAAATTAATATTCACATGTATTAATATGTATTAATATTTCTATAAATTAAACAAAAATCAGACAGAGAAAACTGATTAGATGAATGAAATCAGTGATGTGGTAACTTGAATTATTCATGTTGGACTCTCCCAATGACTTTATGATTGCAGGCAATTATGCTAACACCTAAGAATAGATGAATTTACAAATGTTCCCTGTATTTAATAAAACACTGTTCTTATTGTACAGTATATTAAAAACATTCAAATGTTGAACAGGCGTTTTGGGACATTTGGCTTTATCAAGAGTCTGTAACCTGAATTTTACAGTCCAACAAGTACCTACTCTTAGGGTCATATTCACTAAAAGGTGAGTTGAAATGAGGTGAGCTGAGGTGAGATGTTGTATACATTGTACAGGGACAAACTTGGTGCGGGTCAGGTGGGTTAAATGCAGGGCCAATCCTAGAGTCACTGGTGTCTGGGTGCAGGATTTTTTGGGCACCCCCAGGTGGACGTGGCTATATGATAAACTCCTCCCCTTTACACATGTATGTTCCAGACATACAAATTTTTCATTATTCGGGGGGGGGGGGGGGAGATTTTTGTGGAGAGCACAAACTTTATTTTTAGGTGAAGGACCAACACAATCTTTTATTTTAAATAAAGATATTTATTTGGCGGTAAAACAGTGTAGTGGTTTTTTATGTCTATGTTGCTCAGCCAGCACCATGGTTGACTTTTGGCTGGCTAGCAGAGTGAGTTTTAACTACCGTTCTTATGATGCCCAACCAGCCAAAGTCTCCCATTAGTCTGGCTCAGCATCATTGGAAAAGAAGTACACAAGGAGTGATAAATTATATTCCACCATGCTCACCCTGTCACTCACGTGTCTCTCTCTTCCCATACCTCCATGTCTTTCTCTCTCTCCACTCATACCCTCATGTATATCTCGCTCTCCACTCATACCCTCATGTATATCTCTCTCTCCACACTTACCCCAGTGGTGTATCTTGATTTTGTGCTGCCCTAGGCAGACAAAATCTGGGCACCCCCCTACCCAAGCTGCACACCCACGTTACACACCTAACACATGCCCCATCATTCAGACTCACATCAAGCTCACACTCCCATCACACTCAGTCACACACTCCTACTCCCATCACACACACTCCAACTCCCATCACACTCAGTCACACACACTGTCTCCCATCACACACACACTCTGACTCCCATCACACTCAGTCACACACACTGTCTCCCATCACACACACTCTGACTCCCATCACACTCAGTCACACACACTGTCTCCCATCACACACACACTCTGACTCCCATCACACTCAGTCACACACACTGTCTCCCATCACACACACTCTGACTCCCATCACACTCAGTCACACACACTGTCTCCCATCACACACACTCTGACTCCCATCACACTCAGCCACACACACTGTCTCCCATCACACACACTCTGACTCCCATCACACTCAGTCACACACACTGTCTCCCATCACACACACTCTGACTCCCATCACACTCAGTCACACACACTGTCTCCCATTACACACACTCTGACTCCCATCACACTCAGTCACACACACACACTGACTCCCATCACACACACTGTCTCCCATCACACACACTCAGTCACAGTCACACACACACACACACACACACACACACACACACACACACACACACACACACACACACAGTCTCCCATCAGCACTTACCTTTCCCTGGCAGGCAGGCAGCATGGTCCCTCCATGCTGCCTGTTCGGCTCCCCGGCGATTGTGCCGACAGGTCACGTGACCGGGCGCGCGTATGACGTCAGCGCGCCCGTCACGTGACTGTCGGCACTTCCGTGTCGGCATACTGCACGGGGAGCCGAACAGGCAGCACGGAGGTTTCTCTGTGCTGCCTGTTCGGCTCCCCGTGCAGCCTGGCAGGCAGAGCGTTGGTGAGGGGGGATCTTCCGATCCCTTCTCACCTCCGTCTCTGCCTGCAAGCGCGGTGGGGTTTTTTTTTTTTAAAGGGTCGCGTTTTTTTTTTTTTTTTTTCACTTTTTTTTTTTTTACATTTTTTTTTTTTCAGTGCTGAGGGGCGCTGCCGCCCCCCAAAATTTGCCGCCCTAGGCATCCGCCTAGGATGCCTCGCGGTAAATACAGCACTGACTTACCCTAATGTATAACTCTCTCTCCACTCATACCCTCATGTATATCTCACTCTCCACTCATACCCTCATGTATAACTCTCTCTCCACTCATACCCTCATGTATATCTCTCTCTCCACTCATACCCTCATGTATATCTCTCTCTCCACTCATACCCTCATGTATGTCTGTTGTGGTTCGGGGTTTTATATGAAATAATTGTAAGGTTTCACAACAACCGCTGTGTTAAAGATATTACAGAAGTGAGTCCACAACAATATCTCTCCCTTAATACCCCATATATTTTTCCATGTCTATCTTTCTGTTCCTCGTGCTCCCCGTGGTGGTCTTTTTTTCTGCATGTCTGTCTGTCCTCCTATACACCCATGTCTGTCTGTCTCTTTTTCTTCATAACTCACATGTATAATTTCTTTCCCTCCTCATAATCCCTTTTATTTGCCTATTAATATGCCACAGCCATTTTACCCATTAATATGCCACTGTTAGTTTGCCCATCAATATGCCATAGCTAATTTGCCCATCAATATGCCATAGCTAATTTGCCCATTAATATGCCACAGATACTTTGCCCATTAATATGCCATAGCCAATTTTTTCCTATTAATATGCCACTGTTAGTTTACCCATTAATATGCCATAGCCAATATATATGCCCATTAATATGCCACAGATAGTTTACCCATTAATATGCCAGTTAGGTTGTCCATTAATATAGCACAGTTAGTTTGCCCATTACTATGCCAGTGTCAGTTTGCCCACTGATATGCCACCACCAGTTTTCCCAATAAAAGCATTACCCCCTCTCCCCCATTCCGTAGTAATCACCTTGCTGCTGTCTTTCGTGTCTCCTCCTCACAGTCTTCCCGCCATGCACACTCAGTGCAGGAGGCGGGAAATAGCGCTGACTGGATGCAGACTGATGCCTTCTGTGTGAGACAGCCTCTGTGTGGGCAGCAGTGGCCCCTTTAACCTGTGTGTCCTGGAAAGTGCCCACTCTGTGCATTGGTTAAAGTGGCCTTGCCTACACACATACATAGCCACACTTACACACAGGGTCATGCATAAATACACACAGTCACACTTACACAGACACACTTAGTCACCATTACACACATACATACACTTACACAGACACCCTCATACACACACACAGATATACACACAGTCACACTTACACAGACACCCTTGCATACTTAGACACACAGTCACACCTATGTACACACACTTACACAGACAGTAACACACACATTGACTCACACACAAAGAAACACACACACAGTGAAACACACATTCATACACACACATACACACTTATCCACACACACACATTGAATCACACACACTTACACACATTGAAACACACATTGACACACACACACATTGACACACACACACTTATATTGAAAGACACACACATACTTACACACTGACACACACACACACATTGAAACACACTTACACATTGACACACACACAAATTGAAACACACAAATTTTGAAACACACACACACATTGAAACACACACAGTTGCACACTGACACACACACATTGAAACACACACACTTCTTTTCTTTTTTTTACCAAAAAACAACATTATCCTCCCTGCATGGAGGAGGAAGTTTCCGGACGGTGTCTGCAGAGGCAGAACACCGTCATTCAGTTCTTCTGCCTGATGTCACATGACATCTGGCAATCAGACAGCGCAACGGGGCGGAGCTTGCACCTGTCGCGCTGTACCCAATGAGACTAGGAGGTTCAGTGACCGCAGGAGCTCACCTGCGGGCCGCACCTCTAGGATGAGGGAGAAAGGTCCTCATCCTAGAGGACAACCACCCAGAATCGGCCCTGGTTAAATGAAAGATGATATCACCCACCTGACCAAAAATTTCCACTCCCCTACAGAGCTATTCAAGCAAAGATGACTCAAAGATGAGTAAGCTAACTGATATATGGGGATGAGATGGTATATATAATGTCAGAGTTTAAGAGTCTCTTTTATGTAATGTGGATTCTGATTTTGTAAGGTTTTTAGGTCATCAAACATATTTAAATATATCCTCCCATTAATGGTAAGTCAATGCAAAAACGGAAAATAGGACTTATTTGATTTAAGAGAGTTGGTTAATAATCTGGCTCCTGCATTCTTAAAGGGACTAAAATATCTAAACATTGTTTATACTGTGAATATAGAGAATAAAAATGATTGAAAATTATCTCTACATTGTGTATAAAATTGCAAACAAATGCCTAAATTTGGAGAGAAATGTATTTTAACTGTGTCTGTGGAGTCTTCATTTATGGCATCACCTTTAGCTTGATATACAAATAAACTGCTTTTCAAAGGGAAATGTATAATTTGCATATTCAGCTACTGGCGGTGTTATAAAATGAAGACTCGACAGTTACTTGGTTACATAGTAGTTGAGGTTGAAAAAAGACTTGCGTCCATCAAGTTCAATCCTTTTCCTATCCCACGTTTACCGTCACATTCAAAACACCCTTTTGCTTTCAGTTCTGCTAACTCAATGTATAGATTATTTCCAAATCAGAGACCAGAGGCGTCGCTAGGGGTGGGCTACTGGGGCTATAGCCCCGAGTCCCCCTTCATAGCCCCGAATGGAGACTCTGGGGCTAAAGTATTCTTTAGTCTCGAGACTCCAGGGCTATAATTCAAAAAAAAAAAATCCCCCGGTGGGCTTTACTCCGTCTGGGACATGGTCCCAGAATCGGAGGATTAAGCTCACGCGGGGGTGAGGGCCAATCAGAAGGAGAGGCAGCTATAGGGAGCTCTCTCCCTAGCCTCTCCTCCTGGCCATACAGAGCACAGCGCGACGGGTGCAAGCTCTGCCCCCGTCGCGCTTTGTGAGCTGCTCGCCGGATATCAAATGGACGGACATCCGGCAGAAGGTCCTGGATGACGGACCAACTGTAAGGTATGTTAAAAAAAAAAAAGTGTGACTGTGTATGGGTGTCTAGGTGTGTGTGTCAGGGTGTCTAGGTGTGTGTGTCTGGGTGTCTCAATGTGTGTGAGTGGGTGTCTCAGTGTGTGTGAGCGAGCACTTTAATGGCACAATATTCTTGGGCTCTGACTGGCACTATATTACTGGGTTCTGACTGGCACACTTTTACTGATCTCTGAGTGGCACACTATTACTGGGTTCTGACTGGCACACTATTCCTGGGCTCTGAGTGGCACACTATTACTGGGCTCTGACTAGCACAATATTACTGGGCTCTGACTGGCACAATATTACTGGGCTCTGACTGGCACACTATTACTGGGCTCTGAGTGGCACACTATTACTGGGCTCTGACTGGCACACTATTACTGGGTTCTGACTGGCACACTATTCCTGGGCTCTGACTAGCACAATATTACTGGGCTCTGACTGGCACAATATTACTGGGCTCTGACTGGCACACTATTACTGGGCTCTGAGTGGCACACTATTACTGGGCTCTGACTGGCACACTATTACTGGGCTCTGACTGGCACACTATTACTGGGTTCTGACTGGCACAATATTCCTGGGCTCTGACTGGCACACTATTACTGGGCTCTGAGTGGCACACTATTCCTGGGCTCTGACTGGCACAAAATTTCCTGGGCTCTGACTGGCACAATATTCCTGGGCTCTGACTGGCACAATACTACTGGTATCTGACTGGCACACTATTACTGGGTTCTGACTGGCACACTATTACTGGGCTCTGACTGGCACAATATTACTGGGCTCTGACTGGCACACTATTACTGGGCTCTGTCTGGCACACTATTACTGGGTTCTGACTGGCACACTATTCCTGGGCTCTGACTGGCACACTATTACTGGGTTCTGACTGGCACAATATTCCTGGGCTCTGACTGTCACACTATTACTGGGCTCTGAGTGGCACACTATTCCTGGGCTCTGAGTGGCACACTATTCCTGGGCTCTGAGTGGCACAATATTCCTGAGCTCTGAGTGGCACAATATTCCTGAACTCTGAGTGGCACACTATTACTGGGCTCTGACTGGCACAATATTACTGGGCTCTGACTGAAACCCTATTACTTGGCTCTGAGTGGCACACTATTACTGGGTTCTGACTGGCACACTTTTCCTGGGCTCTGAGTGGCACACTATTACTGGGTTCTGACTGGCACAATATTCCTGGGCTCTGACTGGCACACTATTACTGGGCTCTGAGTGGCAAACTATTCCTGGGCTCTGACAGGCACACTATTCCTGGGCTCTGACAGGCACAATATTCCTGGGCTCTGACTGGCACAATACTACTGGTATCTTACTGGCACAATATTACTGGACTCTTAATGGCACACTATTCCTGGTATCTGACTGGCACAATATTACTGGTTTCTGAATGGCACAATATTACTGGTATCTGACTGGCACAATATTACTGGGTTCTGAGTGGCACAATATTCCTGGTATCTATAATTGTACAATTTTCAAACATTGAAAAAATTGTGGGTGTTTTCTTACATTTTTTTTATGGGGGGGTGCCACGCTCAGGGTCCGCCCCAGATGCCAAATGCTCTAGGTACGCCCCTGTGTGTGACCGAGTTCATCTGGGCTCTAGCCCCAGATCATCCGAAGACCTAGCAACGCCCCTGTCAGAGACATAGATTGGTTCTATTTGCAAACTTAGGGAGACATCATTTTCCAGGGATTGATATCCCCCTGTAAATCCCTAATAGAATATATTATCACTATATGGACTTTATGTTATACTATGGTGTTTTATTTTTCTTATTAGGTTTCTAGGCATCACTGTGCTACTGTGGGCTGTACATTAAATATATATATATATATATATATATATATATATATATATATATATATATATATATATATATATTTATACACACACACCAGTGTGAGTACAGGTTGCTTTGTAGACGGTAGTCAGGATATTATAGTAACCTCCAGAGAGTTTCATTATCCTTTCTGTATTGCTCAGATTCTTACCATCTTACAATGATCTGTATAACATTTCAATTTTTTTTCCTTTTGGCATACTTTGTGGGGGTCAGTCATGTCTTCTATGGTAATCAGAAAATAATATATGCTGTATGACATTTTATTTTTCATTTTATAATACTAAATTGTATTGTATTCTCACTCCTCTTTTGAAATAAAAGTTTAAATTATAAAACAAACAATATTTAGATCAGGGGTCCTCAAACTACGGCCCGCGAGCCACATGCGGCCCGCCGAGCATATTTATCCGGCCCGCCGCTGTGTACCTTTTTTTTCTTTTTCTTGCATCCGCAGCGGAAGCGGCTGCAAGAAAACGAAAAAAAAAAATCACCGCGAGGTAACTGTGTTTCCCTCCTCCGTGCAGGAGGGGAACACTGTGCAAGACGTCCGGCCGGAGACACAGCAGCTGGAGGTAAGTGATGGGGAAGCGGGGGAGGAGGGAGGTATAACGAGCACTGCAATGGGCAGTTTCTGGGCATCTGACTGGCAAAATATTCCTGGGCATCTGACTGGTACAATATTACAGGCATCTGACTGGCAAAATATTCCTGGGCATCTGACTGGCACACTATTCCTGGGCATCTGACTGGCATAATATAACTGGGCTCTGACTGACATAATATTCCTGGGCATATGACTGGCATAATATAACTGGGCTCTGACTGGCACTAAATTACTGGGCTCTGACTGGCATAATATAACTGGGCTCTGACTGGCACTATATTACTGGGCTCTGACTGGCATAATATAACTGGGCTCTGACTGGCATAATATTCCTGGGCATCTGACTGGCATTATATTCCTGGGCATCTGAATGGCATAATATTCCTGGGCATCTTACTGGCATAATATTCCTGGGCATCTGACTGGCATAATATTCCTGGGCATCTGACTGGCATAATATAACTGGGCTCTGACTGGCAAAATATTCCTGGGCATCTGACTGGCATAATATTCCTGGGCATCTGACTGGCATAATATTCCTGGGCATCTGAATGGCATAATATTCCTGGGCATCTGACTGCCATAATATTCATGGGCTCTGACTGGCATAATATTCCTGGGCTCTGACTAGCATAATATTCTTGGGCTCTGACTGGCATAATATTCCTGGGCATCTGACTGGCATAATATTCCTGAGCATCTGACTTGCATAATATTCCTGGGCATCTTACTGGCATAATATTCCCGGGCATCTGACTGGCATAATATAACTGGGCTCTGACTGGCATAATATTCCTGGGAATCTGACTGGCATAATATTCCTGGGCATCTGACTGGCATAATATTACTGGGCTCTGACTGGCATAATATTACTGGGCTCTGACTGGCACAATATTACTGGGCTCTGACTGGCATAATATTACTGAGTTTTGACTGGCACACTATTCCCATTGAAATACTGGTAAGTTTGTTGATTTAACTTTACTTCATTTTAAATATTGTATTTGTTCCCGTTTTGTTTCTTCACTTCAAAATAAGATATATGCAGTGTGCATAGGAATTTGTTCATAGTTTTTGTTTTTACTATGGTCCGGCCCTCCAACGGTCTGAGGGACAGTGAACTGGCCCCCTGTTTAAAAAGTTTGAGGACCCCTGATTTAGATGATATATCCTTTAAAGTTCCTTTAAAGCTCTATTTGGGGACTAAAGTGTTATATTCAGCCAAATGTTTATAATAGCACCTAAAAGTATCCTTGAATGCTGTTAAGGATCATATTCTAAATCTAATATTTGGTTATACAAGTTTTTTGCCCTAAAATAATATATGTCTAGTCACATAACAATGCACTGTAGTGAACAGGTCAAAGTGGACAAGCTGGAACAATAGGTGAATTGGGGAATTTTGCACTGATTTCTGCATTTCATTTATCATTTCACCATATCTAATGGTTCACATATGAGTCTATTCAATTACCTCAAATGTGTTCCATGTATTAGAAATAATAGAAAACTTAAGACTCAATTAATAACATTGGAATTATGGCCGAAGTGTGTTTTCATTTTTTTCCCTTTCACTTAGATTTGGTCAACAGCTTGGAAATACATCTCAGATACATACAGAATAAGCAAGCCTGTGAAAAATAAGTAATAATAAGTAGCAAAAGAACAGCACTACTCCACAGTGATTATAAAATAAAATAAACTGCTGAAACGTCTGATAGTTGCAGTACACCCTTTATTCACCCTCTGGTGCAACTAGGAACATAGTGCAAACCACAATAGGCCTTATGTATTTTGTGCTTCTCCTCAGCACTTAATCAAAGGCATCATGTGAATAACACGTTACCCATTTCAGTACCTGAGAGGTTGAGAACTATAAATACAATGGGGAAGTGACACACTAAAGAAGATATACATGCATGTTACACTTACATTATTTGATCGCAGGCCTACGTTTGAGAGATTTCTCTTCAGCAAACTCACCTTTGTTGTTTCATAGATACTCATTTATAAGCAGGCATATGAGGTCAATAAAATAAAATAAAAAAATTATTTTTAGAGAACTATTTATAATGACTTAACAAATTCCTCCCTGTCTATTTTTAATATACCCCTCGGACAATGTCTACATATAAACATTAAAGCAGGAAGTGGCCCTGTTTTTGAAAAGCTAACAAAGTTGACAAAAATAAAATACAACATATAGAAACATTATTTGATCACAGACCTATTGTTTGGACATTGCAGGCCTACGTTTCAGAGATATCTCTTCAGCAAAATCACCTTTGTTGTTTCATAAATTCTCATTTTTAAGCAGGCAGATGAGGTCAATAAAATAAAATAAAAAAAATTATCTTTAGAGAACTATTTATAATGACTTAAGAAATTCCTCCCTGTCTATTTTTAATACACCCCTGGGTCAATGTCTACATATACACATTAAAGCAGGAAGAAGCCTTGCTTTTGAAAATAAAATACAGCATATAGAAACATAGAATGTGTCGCCAGATAATAACCATTCGGCCCATCTAGTCTTCCCAATATTCTAAATAATTTTATTGGTCACCAGTTCCCTATCTTATAACTATGATAGCCTTGTGCCTGTCCCACGCATGCTTCAAATCCTTGTTTAACTGTATTTATTTGTACTGTATTCATGTGTTGTATCTTTCATAAAATAATTTAGAAACACAACCCCTTTTCATTTCTGTGATTGCCAAGATCATATACGAAGGGAAGTCTTTAGTTGGCACTAGACCTCTGTGAATAGAGCAAGATGAAGGTTCTACAAAGTGTGGATTTGCTTTAACTAAATCCTCTAAGCATTAACACTCTTCACGCCATTTGGTCTTGAACTGATCCTATAGCGAGGTGTACACATCAATTACAATAAAGAGCCATCTGGCAAAGTTAACTCTAGACAAACAATGCCAGACAGAAGTGAAAAGAATGACAATGATTTCCACAAACATGTGAAATACTATAAACCATTGCATTTAGCAGCTTCCTGTCTTGGTTAGTAAACAAACATTACATGCTCTTCAGTGGAGTGTAACACAATGTATCAACTTGCAATGATTTATGTGTTGGTGAAAAATCTGTGTAGATTATATTAACAACAATCTGGGAGTATGTAGACATTTTCCGGCCCTATACTGTCAGGTTGATGTACTGGAAGTCTTTATTTCATTCAGGCTGGGCCTCTCGCTGGTGAATTTTTCTTCCAGGCTGTTCTCATGCATTTCTCATCACCTGCTGAGGCCTTGATCATGGACAGAGTAGACTAGCAGCAGGGGACAATTAGAGAGGAGTTCAGTCTTTGATCATTTGACCATATGTGAATACAACAGCTGACCACATGTTTGAAAAGACAACTAGCTTGAAAGTGTTTAGAGAAATAACAAAAGAAATCATAGATACAGAAATCTACATTTTAATTATCTGGTATAATGCACCCTAAATATAGTTTTGCACATTTTGAAAATGTAACACACTCCTAGCTTGTTCACTTAAGTAAAGAAATATTATCTTCTCTAAACAATTCTTTCAGAAAAGAAAAAAAAAAAACAATATGGTCATTATTATTTAATTATAATATAGTTTTAATTTTTATGATAAAAAAAATTAGCACAATGCAAAGCTAAATATGTTGTTTTCAATATATTGCATATATTTAATATATAGGTTATCATGCAGTAACACAATATTAGACGTTTGATATTTATTGACTACATTTTTAATGTTTTGGAATAAAAACATATTCAGAAACAAAATCTTGTTTAAAACAGGTCCTAAACTAAGCTAATGTGTAAACTGTAAAGTTAATTTGTTAAGTTGAAAAAAAAAAGATATAAGTAACATACAACTTGTAGAAGTAAATCATGGAGAAACGTGCATAAAAGATGGCTTCAGGGACAAACAAATACTGCCCAACAGCTACACTTTCACACTAATTAGCATATAAATGAAACAGGCATTTTATTCTGAAGAAAAAAAACCGTGATAGCAAAATTACTATGATTGGTTCGGCAACAACTTTGTTAAAGAGTTATTTGGCTGTTCTTTATTCCTGTGACACCAATCTTTCTTAATGTGAATAATAAGCATTTAGGGCTATATTTATAAAGATGCTAAGCATTAAGAGGTTGATATTATATTAAAAACATTTTTTATATTTATTGTTATTATTTTTAGCTTCTTTAACTCATTGAGTTTCCTATACCCCCGTGTCTTTTTTGGGGGGATATGTTACAAAATTGGGATGAATTTTATACATTTATACCAATATCATGTAGGTAAGATATAGGACTCACCAAGTTTGGAGTACTTTGGTGTAGTGGTGGGCATGATATGATCAGATGATGTGACAAAATATTTTAATCTAAGTGCTTTTAAAATAATTTAAAAATAACTAAGATGATATCATGTTTGGAAGCATACTGACGTCTTAATGTATTGCACTGCGTGTTAATTTTTTCACTCCAGCAGTGCTATATATTACACATGCCGGTTCTGGGATGCTGTCCAATTTCGAGATTTTGTATGTAACAATACATATGTCTATTCCCATTTACATTATTGAGTATCTATAAAGAATCAGAAAACTTGCTGGTCCCAACAGTACCAGGAAATAGTGGTGCGCCATGACCACCACAACATTTTTTAAAGATAATTAAAATAATGTATCTCAGAAAACCCAGGTAAATAATACTTCTTTGCTCTATCCATAAGAAAATAGAAACAAAATGAAATTGAAATAAAAACCTCCATCTAGTGGATGAATACAATGTAAAGTATTACCTACAAAATAATCACATGTTCGAAAATAACAGTTAAAAATACTTGGCTATTTATTAATATGTGCTATTTTAAAACACATAGTTATTTTGCAGGTAATAGTTTCCACAGTTTTGAAACATCCCCTTAGGGGGAAGATTTTATTTTTCATTTCATTTACATTTTTTTTTTTTAAGAGAAGTGCACAGGTTTAGTATTTCTAAATATATCAGACACTTTTATTTTATTGTCTTGTGAAGAATGACTCCCCCCACCTGAAAAATAAAATAACTATACCTTTGACCTCTGTGTATGTGCAGTATTCATTCTTTGGATTCCTAAACAGTGGGACAGTTGATTTGAATGAAGTCATAAAAGTATTAGTATTCAAGAGGTGCAAACCTGCAGCAGTGTTCTACACCCCCAGCCTCCAAAATCATCACGAAGAATTTCCTAGCACAACTCCCTGGAAAATAGCCCTAGACATTTAAGCAGAACTTTATTGAGGTCAAGAATAACACTGTGCTCTGTAGTATTATGATTCTAGTAGAAGCATTGACTGATGGATGACTGCAATGACTTATTAAATAATTTGATGTGCTTTCCCCAAGGGGAATGCTTTCAAGCTTTATTTAAAACATTGTCTTATAGAGCTGCAGAATTATACTCTTATGGGTCTATTCACTAAAATTAAACTTTGGAGGTTAACTTTAATTTTGCGACTACGGTAAATTCAGTTTCCGAGTTTGACTTAGAAAAATAAACACAGGTATGATTCTTCCTCATATAAAGTAATGGGAGGCAAAATGATTTAAGCTATTTTGAGACTAAGTCAAACTCAGTTGCCGAATTTCAAAATGATAAGTCAACCTCCAAAGTCGAATTTTAGTGAACAAATCCATAAGTGACATCTTAGAGGCAAGTGATCTCATCTGCAACAACAGGAAAACTATTTTGGGTTATGGATAATGGTGTTTCTGGCAGAAATGTAGCACAATTGTGACATAGTTCTCTTCCACTCCTATGTATAGAATGATTTCTGCTAGAAAAAAAACTATTTTAATATTAATAAATTACATGAAATGACGTTATCATTTATTTATATAGTGCCAACAATTTACGTAGCACTAAATGTTTTGTTCCATTCTGCTGGTTCTGTGGGGAAATGTATGGCTTTATTGGCTCTGTTTCCTATTGCAAATAAAGAAAATTGTATTGTTAAAATAAGTAATCTTTACTGAATCATGTTAAAATCATGAATATATAGAAGAAGCCATGTCTGACATGTTTTCCCAGGACGGCTTAATTATAGTTTCCAATTGCCATTTTCTCAAAAACGAATGTCTGACTATTACCTTCAACATCACTGTTCACTGACTAGCATGAACCTGTAGTATGAAACCTGCCAACTACTGCTATAATATTAATGCTTCATCATACCAAGTCAGTTTGGACAATGCTATGCTTCCAACTTTGTGAGAATAGTTTGGGGAAGGAACTTTTTTATTCCAGCATGACTGTGCCCCAGTGCACAAAACACATAAGACTCATGAATTGTAAGATGAAAGTATGAAGAACACTGAGTGTTTGCAAGAACCCTCCGTATGTACACTATATGGACTAAGGTTTTCTGACACTGACCATTACACCAATAGAGACTTTTATGGCATTGCATTCTAACTACATAGACATTTACGTGTAGTTGCCCTCCCCCTTTGCAGCTATAACAGTTTCCACTCTTCTGTGAATGTTTTCCCCAAGATTTTGGAGTGTTCCTATGGGAATTCTTGCCTATTCATCCGGTAGAACATTTGTAAAGTCAGGCACTGGTGTTGGACAAGAAGGACTGGCTTGCATTCTCCATTCCAGTTCATCCCAAAAGTGTTCAGTGGGGTTGAAGTCAGGGCTCTGTGCAGGCCAGTAAAGTTTTTCCACACCAAACTCATCCAACCATGTCTTCATGGACCTTGCTTTGTGCACTGGGGCACAGTCATGCTGGAATAGAAACGGGCCTTCCCCAAATTATTCTCACAAAGTTGAAAGCATAGCATTGTCCAAAATGTCTTGGTATGCTGAAGCATTAATACTTTCCTTCACTGGAAATAAGGGCCCTAGCCCAACCCCTGAAAATCAGCCCCATACCATTATCACTCCTTCACAGTTAGAACAATGCAGTCAGGCAGGTAACGCACTCTTGGCATCTGCCAAACCCAGACTCACCCATAAAACTGTCAAACACTGAAGACACTGCAGAATATGTGTCCACAGCTCCAGAGTCCAGTGACGGCATGCTTTACACCACTTACGTTTGGCATTGTACTTGGTGATGTGAGGCTTGCATACAGCTTCCTGGCCATTGAAACCCATAACCATGAAACTCCTGCCACACAGTTTTTGTGCTGATAATAATACCAGTGGAAGTATGGAACTCTTCAGCTATGTAATCAGCAGAACATTGGTGATATTTATGCACAATGCTCCTTATCACTTGGTGACCCAGCTCTGTGAATTCATATGGTGTTCTGCTTCCTATCTGAGTTGTTCGTAACACTTCCACTTTCCTGTAATACCACTTACAGTTGACCATGGAATATCTAGCATGGAGGAAATTTCACGAACTGACTTATTGCAAAGTTATACATCCCGTCATGTACCATGCTTGAATTCACTGAGCTCTTCAAAAAATGTTTGGAAATGCAGAGTAAATGGCTAGGTGCTTGATTTTACACACATGTGGCAATGGATCTGATTGAAACAGTGGAATTAAGTTATTAAGTGGTGTGTCCCAATACTTTCGTCCATAGAGTGTATGTGGAGAACGACTTAAATGGTAATCTAATGGTGGTGGTGCATTGTACCATGAAGTGTGTTTTCATGGCACACCTTAAGCATCTTGATAAAAGTACAAAAATGTTCGAATATATATAAAACACATTGTCAAAGAGCATCCCTTCACAGCAACGAAAAGTCGGGTATTCACATGCACAATGTTAGGATTATTGGAGGAAGGAGTTCATGAACATGACCCTGAATTCAGCTTGTTGTTGTTGTCTTCAAAGCTTACTCTACTTGAGCATTTCAGGATTAGGTGACATATTTGGAGTAGCATGTACTACATGACAACTTAACTGAGGGAAGAATTAGATGGAAGGGCCAGCATCCATGACAAACATCACAGACACCTTGGAGAGTTCATGATCCAAACAATGAAGGGCAAAAATACAGTACAATGAAAAATGGCCCAATATTAGCAGAAATTGCAGCTATATTGAGTAGCAGAATTTTGGAAAATTCCCATTTTTGGCCAGATTGGTCTATATTGAGTAGACTAGTTTATTGTTATCAATTCCAGAATAGAAAACAGATCAAAATATTGTGTAACTCCAATGTAATACTGATATATGCAGAAGTATAAAAAAAATTACAAAATTATAAATATCTGTTATAGGAGCCGTTATAATTTGATGAGATGGGAGGCTGCAATTGATTTTTTGGACAGCTGACTTAGTTGATTTATTTATGAGACGACTATAAAATAATTTGATACATTTTGCATAAAAACAGACTTTTTTTTTTGCAAAGAAACTCCAGTTATTAAAAATAAAAAACTCCTTTTCTAATAATTTGCCACTAAACGTTCAAAGCGAAATTATGGGTGAAACAACAGTATCGAGTGTTATTAAGATTTAAACACATACTGTTATTATTACACCGAAAGCTGGAAAAAGGTGTTTGACAGATTTAAACTGTAATAAAGTCATGTACCTTGACCTAGTAGGAGTACTTTTAAACTGTCAAAAAGCAGCATGCATTGTTTCTTAAAGTAGCTTTGCCTTTTCTGGAGTTTTGTGGGTTGAATTAAATAACAACCCATTTCCAAATTGCAAATACACAACTATCCAACAGTTTATTATACTATAAATATCCATCATTCTGGATGAGAGAAATCTATTGGCTTTCCTATTGCACTGTGGGAGTTCATCAGAATATAACACAAATGATGGCAGTAGCAGGGGGTTAAGTTGGTTCCCTGTTGTTTTTTAGAAATGGGAACTTTATCAACACATAAATTAACCTTTCTTTGTGAGATTAACTATTTTACACATATAGCATGCATTCTAAGAAGCAAAACCCATATTCTCCTTTTTCATCTTAAATATACCTTGGTGCAAAATTGTGTCGATTCATGCAGCTTTTGTTGAACTACAATTCATATTATTCCTGTCGCTGGAGCCAATACTGAGAGTACTGAGCATTTCAATCCCAAAAAGGCTTCAGTTGCCAATCCTGAAGAATAAATAAAAATATTGAAATTAATTAATTTGATAATTTCATACGTATTCCACAGTCAGAAACTGCCCCCAATGCCACAGTAACTATAATATAGCAATGTGCTGAAAATGTAGCTTAGTCCTCAATTGTCCCGCTTTACTCAGGACAGTCCTGTTACAGGATCTTTATCCTGCAGTTCCGGTTTTTATTCAGTGTTGTTTGGGACACTGGAGAATGAATACTGCACATGCGCAGAGGTTTGCACATGTGCAGTAGCGATGTCCGCTGGAGTGTCACTAAGACTAAGGAATTAGCAAGATGGATTAATCTTACTGTAATGCTTAGCTTACTTTCAGATCTGGAAAATGGGGCGAGATCGGTGTTAGCAGCTGTTTACAAGGCCCCTTTTGCTTTTATCTGTTTTGGCCGAAACATTTTGTTTTGTACACTTCAATTGTGTGTGTACAATGGAATAATGGAATTATTTCCATTTTACTATATATTATTTTTATAAGATTCCATTCATTTTTATATATTTTGGGCACCATAATCTCTAATGTCTTATATATACTGTGTTGACAGATACTGAGACCACTTTAATACTCTTAAGATTCCTTACCAATGTGTATATTTTAAGCACCATAATTTCTATTGTCTTATATACTGAGACCCCATTTATACCCCGAAGGTTCCATACCTGCATTTTCTATATAAATATTTGACATGTGTTGTTTTTTATTTATTTATTAATTTTCAATAAATATACTATTATATATATTTTGTGTGTGGTTATTTTATCACATTACTTTATCCACGCTGTATTTTTCAGACTAATTAGTGCGATCCATGTTTAACCATTTTTTATTTCTCCCTTAATTTTTCAGAGATTCCTTTTCCTTTAAGCTTATTTAGCGGTGTGGCAAGTATATACCATATTTGCTTGAATATAAGATGACCCTGATTATAAGACGACCCCTCAAACTTTGGATATTCCTTTAGGGAAAAAACTAAAAGCCTGAATATAAGGCTACCCTATAGGAAAAAAGTTTAACTTGTATATATTCACATGTAAATTGCTTTTTCATATTTAATAAAAAATTATGATATTTCTTGTTTTATTTCCTTTTATGTGCCAATGCTGCCCCTCCCCCCAGGCATGCCCAATGCCCCCTCCCCCCAACGTTGTCTCTGTCTCCCCCTCCCTCCCCAACATTGTCTTTGTCTCCCCCTCCCTTCCTCCAACATTGTCTCTGTCTCCCCCAACATTGTCTCTGTCTCTCTCCCCCTCCCTCCATCCCTCCCCCCAACATTGTCTGTCTCTCTCTCTCCCCCTCCCTCCCTCCAACGTTGTCTGTCTCTCTCTCTCCCTCCCACCCCCCAACATTATCTGTCTCTCTCTACCCCTCCCTCCCCCAACGTTGTCTGTCTCTCTCTCCCCCTACCTCCCTCCCTCCAACGTTGTCTGTCTTTGTCTCCCCCTCCCTTCCTCCAACATTGTCTCTGTCTCCCCCCAAAATTGTCTCTGTCTCTCTCCCCCTCTCTCACTCCCCCAACATTGTCTGTCGCTCTCTCTCCTTCCCTCCCCCCAATGTTGTCTCAGTCTCTCTCCCCCTCCCTCCCTCCCTCCAAGGTTGTATGTCTCTCTCTCCCCCTCCCACCCCCCAATGTTATCTGTCTCTCTCTCCAACTCCCTCCCCCAACATTGCATGTCTCTCTCTCCACCATCCTCCATCCCTCCCCCCAATGTTGTCTGTCTCTGTCTCCCCCTCCCTCCCCCCAACATTGTCTGTTTATGTCTAGCCCCTCCCTTCCCCACCATTGCCTCTCTGGTGGCTAGTGTGGGCATCCGAGGGATGTCTGCACGACATGCTGCCCTACACTTCCGTCTATTATGACAGCCTCCCGGGACATCCTCCGCTGCTGCCCGGCACTTCCACCGGGATTTCTATGATGAAGCCGGAAGGTCACATGACCCAGTGGACGTGCCAGGCAGCAGCGGAGGATGTGTGCTCGCATTGCGCAGACATCCACCGGCTGTTAGCGGGGGACCTGAATCCCAGTCTTATAGTCTTGATTTGAGTTCAGACTATAAGACGACCTTGAATATACCGTATTTGCTCGATTATTAGTTCATTAGTCCGGGAACGGGGGACTAATAAAAGTACTCAAAAAAAATTGGGCAGACTAGATGGACCGAATGGTTCTTATCTGCCGACACATTCTATGTTTCTATGTTTCTATGTTTCTATATTACAAGAAAAATCCCCCTCATCTTATAATCGAGGTCTCTTATAATCTGACCTCAAATTGAGGTCAGATTATAAGACATGGATCCAGGTCCCCAGCAGAGCTGCAGGGGACCTGGA
This sequence comes from Pelodytes ibericus, assembly GCA_036172795.1. Classification (NCBI taxonomy): domain Eukaryota; kingdom Metazoa; phylum Chordata; class Amphibia; order Anura; family Pelodytidae; genus Pelodytes; species Pelodytes ibericus. Next base: position 44,761,533 of record CM069861.1, read on the forward strand.
TCCCCCTCTCTAACAGCAGGGGATGTCTCCAGACAAGGGGAGGGAGGGGGGAGAGAGAGACAACACTAAGGGGAGGAGAGAGAGAGAGAAAAATGGGGGCAAGGGAAAGAGAAAGGCAGCATTGGCACATAAAAAGAAATAAAAACTAGAAATACATTTTTTGATATCATAATTTTTTATTAAAAAAGCAATTTACATGTGAATATATACAAGTTGAACTTTTTTCCTATAGGGTAGTCTTATATTCAGGCTTTTAGTTTTTTTCCTAATGGAATATCAAAAGTTTGGGGGGTCGTCTTATAATCAGGGTCGTCTAATAATCAAGCAAATACGGTAAGACGAGGGGTCTTATATTCGAGCAAATACGGTACTTGTGACTCTCTGTTTTTCCATTCTAAGGATTGCAGCTACCAACAATTGTTTGTTAAATATAACACATATTAGGTATGTTTAAGTTTTTGTTGACATATACTGGTCTATTATATATATCAATAGCGCTGTATATTTTTATATTTATGAGAGGAATAATAATCATTAAAATGTTTTACATAATGGGTCAATGAAGATGTGGTGTTCTGATACATTCACAACTTTGTTATAAAAGATAATGGTTTAGGCATGGTTGCGCTCAGAATAAATTATCTTGTGAGTTCTATGTTCCGCAGTCCCTCTCATTCAACCAGCCACACTTTTCCTCTGTAATGGTGCAAGTGAGCAAAAAATGGTGATTCCTCTCCCGAGTAGGTTACAACCTATAGGGCCGGCTATTTCAGCTTTTGCCCGTTCTCGCTGAGAGGGGTCCCACACCTTTGTTTTTTGTAGCCAGCCACACTAAGTTGGAAATATAGTTTCAAGTATGATCTCATGTACAATGTGATGTATGTATAATATGGTTTATGCATAAGATTGCTCTGTCATCATCCATGTTGAAATGCATCTACCTGAACCATGGAATGATTAAACCAGAAAGAAAAATGTATTGAGCAGATTTTGTTTCACTACAAAATAGCCTTTGCCCAAGAAACCCATTTTAAAGCCTTATTGGTGAAGGCATGGAACTATTCTTGAAAGGGTCTTGTCACCCATTAAATGTAACTTTAGCCACCCTTTATGCTCCCAATGATAACCAGCCCTCCTGAAATATATCCATTTTAAGCAAACTCTCTGGGATCTGGGAGGTTGACCCGCCCCAAGTCGCCAATCCAAACACCCTTCCGCAATTGCATTAGAAAGTTTAAATAAAATAATAAAATAAAATAAATATCCCCCTGTAAAAAACATATTTCAGAGGCTCCTCAAAAGGCCCCCATGACCCAAAACACATATGCCCCCCCCCCCCTCTATTATTAAAAAAGTTGCTGTGAGCTGATGATATCCCAGCCCCCCTCAATAATTAAGAAAGTTTCCAGGCACCTATAATGATCAATATGGGGGCCAAGGCAATTAACCCTGCCACCCAGCTATTATTAACAGGGCTTGAAGCCAATAAGCCCCTTTATAATACTGGTATCCAGAGTCCACCAATGATTTCATTCCTTTTTGTGGCCCGAGGCCCTATCACTTATTGGCTTCCAGCTTAATGGCTTCCAGCCCGTTATTAATTAGGGGGGGGGGGCAGGGCTAATTGCACTGTACAGGTGTTGGGAGCATCAGCTGCTCCCAGTACCTTTTTTTATTATTATGGGGGGCAGGGTTACTTGCCGTGGGCCTTCATAATGGTGATTATAGGTGCCAGGAACATTGGCATATGTGTAATTGGTCCTGGGTGCCCTTTGGGGAGCCCCCTGAACCTTTTTTTAATGGGGAGGCATTGCAACTTGCAGCGGTTTTTTTCTAAGTCAAACTCAACTTCCAATATCGAGTTTAATAACTCAGTATTGGATCAAATAAATAAATAAGATCGATGCCTGGCACCTGAAGCACCCTACTGTTTGGGACTACTTCTTTTCATTTCCACATTATAGTTATCACTAACTATTTTCTATGCCTTTTTCATATCCCATCATTACATTTTCTTTCATCAACTAACCGCCTCTTGGAATGAACAATCTCTGTATAACCTACCACCCCCTGCAGAGTCCTCTACGCCAGATGTCCTTGCTCAGAGAATTGAGGCTTATTTAAATAAACATCTATGTCATCACCTCTCCCTGATACAATTAATACACTAGATTCCCCTTTAACATCAGAGTAGCTGTGTAAGGTCATTAAATCCTCATCAAGTGCCTTGGTCCAGATGGTCTCATGGTCTTATACTACCGCAAATTCTTACCGATTCTTGTACCTCACCTAGTCTCTATTTGTAACGATTCTGGTGGGAAGTGGGGCCTCGATGCAGAGTAGGTACGGAGTATGACAAGGGGTATATAGCAAAAAACAGGATTATTCTGCCTGAAGGAAATCCTACTTATGGTTGAGCTGCAGGTTTTTATTCCCCCAGGTCTTTTGCGCTCTGTCAATTACCAATACACCGAAGCGTAACCCAAAAATATGATAGAATCACAGGAACCAATGAACAAAACAACTGTAAGGTACACCAGGATAAGGCAGCAAGAAAAGTCAGGCAGGTAAGGATCGAGGCTGGCAGCAAGGGTGAAAATAGATCAGGACGGGCGACAAACAGGAGTGGTCAGGGCTGGCAAGGTAATCAGGAAAGCTAGCAAAAGGCTCAGAGGCTCTGTCACAGGCAAGGTACTAGACAAGAATGAGGGTTTAAATAGTGATTTATGTAATGACATGGCCAATAAACACACTGGGGAGGAGAAACCAAGTATACATACTAGCCCTTTAATTAGCGTGAGGGCAGGAAGCAAAAATCCTATTGCGCATGCGTGAAAACAGCAGTGACACATGCTCCATCTTGGCTGACTGACAGCTAATGGGTACAAACAGCAGGGGTCCGAGGCTCAGGACTCTGGAGAGTCCTGAGCGAGTAAGTTTGGGGATGGGGCTTTGAGGTCCTGCAGTGTGATGGCGCTGCTGTAACTCTATTATTGGACCTCACCTAGTCTTCCATTTATGCAAATAATATTACCCTTAACAGTGACCAACACAACTCAAGCTCCTACCCATATTGTCGACAAACATATAGATGTTAGTATAATATCAAATTTTCAAATACATCATCACATTTATTTTCTTTACTGAACCTACAAATCTTATTTAGGCAATCTGATTCTTTACATGTTTGTGTTCTAGATATCTCATTAGCAGCGACAGATTGGGAAAAAAAATTGCAAATAATACATAATGGTACAAATACTTCATATAAGTTGTTATACAGATGGTGCCTGTGGAGCTCCACTATTTTCGACTGCAGGTTTCAAAACAGTGCTGGAAGTGCCTGTAGGCAGGCTGCCGAGGAAGGAGAGACGCAGCTCTTAATGAGTGTGCTCCTAGTTCTTCTCCTGCCACCCAGAAACAGCACCCAGCTAGAAAGCCAGGCGACTGTAAGTCCTCCAGCTCCTCCATATAATACTGGAGGAGGTCTGGACGACTAGAGAATTTCGGCGCCTTCACGCTAACGTCAGTGCGTGGCAGGGGGATGGGACGGGTCCATGTGTAGGACGCAATAACATGACTCCACCCACCATGAGAGGGAGACTCACGAAAATTAACATTGGAACAGACACTTGGAGGGACATAAAAGGAACATGGTCTACTGGGATTCTCAAATTCATTCTTTTTCTCTTACCTTTCTTCTTTACTTTCTCTTTGCTTTTTTTTCCCCTTACCTTCTTCCTCCCTTCCTGTTTATATGCAGCTTTTCTTCTCCTGCTATTTTAAGTTATCTCTGTCCAAATGACTTGTTATAATAACACCCATAGTTATTATTACCGCCTCATAGGCTGTGTAGCAGTATCTGGCTATGTCTTCTGTATTCTATGTATCATTGCTTGTTTATGTTTATTTGTATATGTCTCCAAAATTGTTCAATAAAATGAGTACTTCATTTTAACAGAGCAATTGTATACATAAATTGTAGAGCAGTTTTTATGTTAAATATAAAAACATCAGAAAGATACAATCATAATGCACCTGTCACTATTTGCCGTATTCCTGGTAATTTGTTTGAATTCTTAGAAATAAAATTGTATCATATTTACCTGATGTTAGAGTAAATCTACATTGTTATATAGCGAAATCGAATTTACAGTTCCCTGTTATACCTTTTCTTTGTCAATTCTATCACTGGAATAAAAATTGAATTGGGAGCCTTATCTGCGGTCACCCTAGTAAATAGGGAGATTAGAACTCCTCTTCTTGAAACTCTTCTCGCTTGGGAGAGCAGCAAGGTCATCCATAAAAGTATTTGAAGGTTTATATTACAGAAAGAGAGGTTAACTGTGAGGCTGCAACATGATCTCTTACTTTCCAAGCTCATACATGAAAAACCTAAGACATTCTAGATCAATTGTGTTCATTTTTTTTTTTGATACAGGTTCCTTACAAATGGGTGAATTCTCTGGTCACTGAAGAAGGTGTTAAATATAACCCACAGAAAACAATGTAAAAACTTCTATACAAAGAAGAATTTAAAAAAATAAAATAACGATTTAGGTTGCATATTGAAGACAGAGGGTGATGGTTCATAAATTACAAACAGAAAAATCGAAAGGTTTTGCATAAGAGGAAATTCTGGAGCCAATTTCCAATTACCATGGAAACCAATGTTCTTGCTGATTGTTCCAATTGTAGCACTTTGCCACAGAATTGCTCTTTATGCATAACCCACATCATATTAACAGCAAAAGACTTTCCCGTTAATTTACCTATTTCCGTAAACGTGTTTTCACAATTTATTTTTATCCATTCAGATTTTTTCCCTGGAAAACAAATTCCCAATTATGCCTTTTTCTGACACTTATTCGTTTGGCTTGTAGAACTTTCCTACAGAAAATAAAAATTCACTTGTTAATGACATTTTACTTTAATTTTAACAAGTGACCCTCGTTGTTTTTTATGTTATATCTAAAAGTGGAATTGGATTTTGTGTAAAATATATAACAACAAATTGATTAAAATCCTCTATATAAAGTGTGCATGTTTACTGTTGTTTTTGTGTCTGTATTAACAGTTGTATACCCTTTTTGTTCTCTCCCCAACTTTCATGCATACGTACATATGTTTGTATGTATGTATTTTTTTGCTAGAAATGTCACTAAAAGGTGAGATGTGGTGAGTTGAGTTGAGATGAGGTAAGTTGAGGTTAGATGAACATTTAATCTCACCAATTTAGCTGCACAATGAGCAGGGACAAACCTGGTGAGTTTGCTCATTGGGGGGAACTCACTAGGTTTGTACCTGTACAATGTGTAACTTTGTAACAAAGAGTAATAAGGTTCTGGACTTGGTCCCCAGGAATAATCAAAATATTAGAGAAATCTCAATGTACTTCTGGTAAGCACTTTCTAAATAAATTAATATAGAGTAAAGATTCCCTTGGCTAAATATTTTTTTTCTAAGGAATGCATTGTTTAATAACTATTCCAGCCCTAAAGTTAGACAGTTTTTGTGCACTATTCTTAATTATCTTCCCATTAGGTGGTGACATTGTTCTTTGTTTTTATCTATAGACAAGCCATTCAATTTTTTCTTATAAACCCAATCCACTTAAATTAACTTACATTACATAGGAATAATATATGTCTGTATTAACCAAATTACATGTCTTTGGATTTAGACAGCTCAATTATAAATCACTTTTGAATTAATGTGCATGTAATTATTATAAGCTCATATTGCTGATTAATGATTATTTTGAGAAATTACCCTGTAGTGCTAACATTTTATGTGCTTGGACATTCTACGAACTTTCTACATATAGTTTTCTCATTAGGGCTCCTCCTCGCCTATTTTCCCACTATAAAATGTAAACGTTTCCATCTTAAAGTACTAGCGTATTAAAACAATGACCAGTAATTATTTTTTGAGAGCTGAAATGTAAATAATTATGCATTTCCCAGTTTAATCCACTAGAGGAGATATACAGCCAGAGATTGCAGTGGATAGTTGGCTATGGCACCTGACTGGATTTATAGATTTGACATATCCAAAGAGTTGCTCAAAACATTGGTGAAAAGATATTTAGTGTTATGTACTAACTGTAATGCACATCTGGAAGTGAAAAATTCAGTGTGAAGATGCCCTGAGTTTTGTTTCAAGGGATTTAGTTCATGAACGCAAGTGTAAGAAACTTACAAAATATAGGGAATACAAACCTTAACTTTACTGCCTACCTATTTTTAAAAATTACTGAGCATACAGCTGTACACTCAGAATTGTGCATCCTCAGTGCTTCCCCCATGTGGCATATTTAGAGGATGCATTTGTGGCTAAAATACATCCAGAGCATCTCCAAGGTACTTGCTATTTATCTCTATGAGAGGCTACCAATTGGTTGTGACAAGGTTTCTGCTGATGCTCAGATTATGAACAATGGAGTAAGATTGAAGTCAAGAGAAAATGTAAAGATAACCATGTGCGTAGGTAAGTTTTGTAGCAAAAGATTTTAAAAAAGGGTTAATGAATTTTTGTTTAAATAAAATGTTAATTTTCAGTATGCATTAATTGTTTTTTCTTTCCTTTTTTGAGGCTTGAGTGTCCTTTTAATGCAACATCAATTGCCTGCTGCAGTAGCCAGAGTCCACTAATGATTTATTCCTCATGTAGGCCTCAGTTTGGCCCCTAGCATTTGGTTTGTTGTTTTGTTTTGTGTTTTTGTGAAAATCCTAAGCTTATCACCTTTTGGGTCCACTTGAGTAAATAAGCTTCTCTGTTTATCTCATGTGATAAGAAACACTTAGTGAATTCAGGGTGTTTTTATTTACTCAACACAGTAATGCTGCAGAGCAAAAAAAAAAAGAAACAAGGCATATAATACCTATTAAAGGACCACTAAATCCTTGAAGGAAGCAAGGGTTAAAAAACATTTCCTGCTAGTCTGGAGTAAATCCAACATGTTTCTTAATAGATACTCATAGTTTACCCTCTGCTGTGTCTCACATCTGAGACACAGCAGTTCCTAGTTGTCATGCACTGGAAGTGTCAGTGCATGCAGAGCCAATTAGAGCTGGGGCTCGCCCTGCTCTATCTGCTCAATGCGGTGGTCTCTCGCTGCTTGCACAGAGAGAGAGACCCTTGTTTTTGCATCGGATCAGCAAGGGGACCTAGCTAAGGTCCCCCCTGCTGATCCTTTGCAAATATGAGGGCCTCTCTCTGCACTAGCAGTGAGAAACCACCGCATTGAGCAGATGGAGCTGGGCGAGCTCCTATGAAAGCATGGCAGCTGTTGGTCAGAGAATAAACTGGCATATACTAACAGAAGTATATGCCAGTTTATCCTCACACTAGAAACAACTAACCTTTAACTTGTGCTTCTATACTACAAGCACAAGTGAAATATAAGTGTTCCTTTAAGCAACTTTAGATCTGCAAAATATTTTAATATATTAAATAAATCCAACATTTTGCTACTTGTTGCATCTATAGTTTATGAATGATATATTACAGCCTCTAAGCACTCATGAAATATGGTAGTATCAAGGTAAATACTGTATAGAGCAAATTAATCCCTTTTACGCTGATGTAAGGCATCATTGGGAACCTGCCGTTGAAGCATCAGGCCTGCACATGTGCCATTATATTACTCTTTGTGGGCGTTTAAGGGGGCTGGACATCGAATAAACTGCTCTGCACTTGCAGTTTTACAGGTGTGTGTGGAATTTGCACCTTTTGTCAAAATCCCAATTTTTGAGTGATTTTCATTCTGGATAAGGAATACTCAAACCTTACTTACATTATCTGCTGATTTGCAGCTCAGTATGAAGGTTATTTGCTGTTTATGTGGTGTTCTTCGTTACTAAATCTCACTGTTACAAAACTCTTTGCTAAAGGCTTTCCCTATAAATCTTCATTAGGAAAATGGTTTCCTATACAGGGTAACCAGATTAACGTCTGCATGGATTCAGTTTCTGGCTATCATGCCAAAGGTTACCCATCCTTTCTCCAGACTTTGAAAAGGTTTCAGTCTTAATAAGGCATATTTTGGAAAACAACTCACATGATAATCAGCCAAGCACCAGATTCACTTGGTCACTTCATTTTTGAAATAGTAAAATTGTGGGCTTTTTTATTTGGCAGCAGGAACAATTTAGAAAATCCTGAACAGAAGCTTTGAGTATGTAACACAGCAGGGATCCATAAACTCCATCTATTTTAGGTTATTATTTCCATTATGCTCAGCCAGCCACTTGTCCGGTATATACACCCTTCCTGCTCCACAACATGCATTTTTAATTAGTAAAATTGTAAATAGTCTGCAGAATGAAGTACAAAGTTTGCTGTAGATAACCTAGATGTTCAAGGATCATTAACTAATGTCTGATTTACTGACCCACAGAAGTTTAACACAGATGTATTTACAGCAGAGGTGATCATGTGTGAAGTGGTGAAATCATTTGCTACTTTTTTTTGGTAGCAGGAGCACTTTACTAACTTTCAAACAGCTGTTTTGCTTTTAGTACACATGTCCTTTATTCTTTTCTTGTAACCTTTTTTCCTGTATTTATGGCCATAGCATCCTTTCCAGTTTAGTCTACATTGCCATGATATCCATAGTAAATATGTTTTCATTGCTAGAAACTGACATGTAGGAGAAATTAAACATTCTATGCAAGTACGGTTTTATGATTCTGAATTTTCTCAAAATGTCAAAATTTCTACTTTAAAGATATTATTTTAATACTTATGGTTTTTAAGGTTTAAAATTACATTCAGGAGCATATTATAGAAGTCAAGACAAGATATCACAAGCGAGTGCACTAGGATTTTGGCAGCCTCTTTGAGGAATGGACAAATGTGCTTAATGTTCTTGAAATGCAAATGACAGGATTTTGTCAGGGACAGGACATGAGGGTTGAAGGAGTCAGCCAAGTCAAAGACAACCCTAAGATATCAGGCTCAATCAGCAGGTACAGTCACAGCATTTTTAACAGTAATGGTGAAGTCAGATGCAGGGCAAAGCTTGAGGGAGGAAAGTTTTAAGTATTGATTAGACACACAGGTTGAAATGGCTGACAGACAGTCACCAATATGCGATTTGAAAGAGGAAGTGAGGTCAAGGAAAGAGAGGTAGATCTTCGTGTTATCTGCATATAGGTGGTATTGGAAGCCTGAAGAGATATTGAGTTTTCCTAGAGAGGAGGTGTACATAGAAAACAGCAGATTGCCAAAGTCTGACCCCTGTAGACAGAAAGCAGAATGGGTGCACTAGCAAGCAACACTGTGAAGGAGTGTTCAGATGGATATGACTTAATCCAAGAGAATGCTATGCCACCTATACCCATTGAGGCTTATCTGTTAGGGAGGAGAAGAAATTGTGCTGCTTGTTGTAACAATTGCCAATGTGAATCACAGCAATTGCCATTGGTTCCAGTCCAAGAAATTGCTTTCCCTCTTCGATAGTCTTTGTAGGTAGACGTAGTAAAACAAACTAAAGGCAGCTCACATATAAATATATGTTCCACGGTATATAAAAGCTCCCCAAGAACTACATATAGGTTTGTATAATGGTTGTGGTATTGATAATTATGCTAATCATTATGGTATTAGATTAAAGACTGAACTTATGGATTTAATGTACACCCTTGTATTTCCTTAGAAATTAGACCAACAAACAAAAAAAACCTCAGAAAATACTTCCAAACATTGCCAATCAATTTGAAATTTGAAGAATTTTGTCAGTGAAACAAAACAAAGAAATTGAATGGGAGCATTTATGTTGCTCAAACAAATGTAGACCTTTATAGCTGTTTAGTCTGACCTGATTTCTTATGCCTGTCTAATAACTAATGCCAACAATGAAAACTGAAAAGAGGTTTATTTTCACTCGTTGACTCTGCTTGCTGCCCAGCCGTGACCTGAAGCTCTTCCATCTACATTTATTTTGTAATAGTTTATCAAACATTTGATTCCAGTTCAGCAACTCCACCAATACTGATTTTGAAATACATATCCACAGGAAGCATGATGCATTAGATGATATGAAGTGTCACTGAAAGCAAGAGCACAAGTTGTTTCCCATAAAGAGAAATGGACTCTAATGCCCTAATATAAATGCCTGTTCTGTGATATCGCACATTAAGACATATTAAAAGTATGTATTTTAATTTTATCATATTTGCCTGTTTAGCCTTTTTACTATGACAGGAAGCCTGTATTTCAGAAAAATTTGACATGGGAAATTCAATAAAAAGCAGGAGTTTAAAAATGTGTTGAGCAATTTTAAACTAAGGCTTTATATTCTGACAGGCTGATTCATGTTATCAACCAATCATAAGACAGCTAGTCTTCAAACCCTGGTCAGTGACCAGATAATATACAGATTATAACGTTTTCACCTTCACTTGACTTACCCCGCTAAGCTTGCAAACTTCTATACAAATCTGGCTGAAGCTATCGTCACCAGAATTTGAATTATTCACAAAAATAGCTTTGATCATTTTTTTCCCATTACTTTAAATGAGGAAGATTTGTACCTCGGGTTTTTTTTCTAAGTCAAACTCGAGTGTTCCCTTCTACACTAGACATTTAGTGGAGGCATCAGCTTTACTCCATAGGTGGATAATTGTGTCAACTGTTGATGTTTGCTTAGGGGGCAGTGGGCCTCCAGAATGTCCTCAAATGCCATCAAAATTCACAACTTTATTTGATTGTCCTATGTGGCCCTGCAGTAAACATGGAAACCATGGAAATAGCAGTATTTTGGCTTTCAATCTGCAGATTCTTACATAGATGAGACCACCACTTACCATAACAGCTGATTCATCCTCTGTAGGTCACCAGAAGATTATATTCAATTTCAAATAAATTATCATTTGCATTATATTACAATACCATTCATATACATAACACCAACAATATATGCAACACCCTTTATTAGTATAACATTTTGCTATTTAATAATATATACAATATAAATATATATATATTTTATTTTAGATCGTAATTTACAGAATCTATGTAGGTTTTATGGATTTCATGCATTTCTGTTTTTATAAGACATATTTGGGGAGGGGTCTTGGATCAATAAAAAAAATCATCTTTTCAAAGGAACACCAACAAATTACTGTACAATTTCCTGGAGGTTAGATTTAATGACATACTCTTATTCTTTTCATCTAGCCAAATTGATGAAACATATACTTTAGTTATGTACATGACATGCTCTTTACTCATTATATTACCTTGAAAAAGTCATAGATCCTTCTCATCATCCACCTCCCATCTCATAACTTCCATCCACTTCAATGCTGTGTTCTTCATCATTATTGTGGTTAATATATGGTAGAATTGGAAAGATAACATTTTTGAAACATAGGCAAATGCTTACTAGCAACACAAATATATGGGCTCAGTGAACTGTGGCAAACTCACAACAAGGAGAAAAATCAGGCCTATGTAGTTTAGTTGGAAAATATTATTTAACTTGGCCTTTTCTTGCAATTGATGATTTCAGGAACTATATAACATGTTACAAAACACCAACTTACCCATATACATTTGGAGAATGTGTTTCTTATTCAATATTTTTCATGAGATTCAAAAATAATTGGAATATGGAAGAAGACATCTTAATTACATACAGACTAAATGGTAGGAAATAAACTAAATAAGATAAAAAAAAATTCTGTAAAAATATAATTTGCATAGCTCTTAAACACTTTTGCATTTTTATAAATTACTTTACAACCTTTTTCTCAGTGACACCTCGCATGCACAGTGGTTCTTGTCTGGCGTCCCAGAAAATGGAGAATCTCCCTATACTGCGGTTTTGCAGGTTTTAATCCTGCGGCCCTGCTTAACTCTACCTCTATCCTGAAAGGCTGGAAAGCGGGACAGAAGCCCAAAATTGTGACCCGCTGGACTGAACCTCCAGAAGCATTACAGTTAGAAGGTATGACATATGCATCAGCATAATACTGTACATCTGTATCTAAAAGGCTTGTGGAAGAAACATATAAGGGTCTACTTAATAAAGAGACAATTGCAGGGAATTGAGAACTTCAAACATAAGGGCAAAGTAGCTGAGTTGGAATAATTCTCCAATTCATCTGCTTTGGAGATTTTTTTTAACGCGGTTTCTTTGGCCTATAGTTTGAAATTCCCATCTCCTTTCCCTGCAATTCTCTCTTTGTTGAGTAGTCCCTTTCCAATTTTAGTCTGTTCCACAAGCCTTTTGTTACATTTAATCAATATACTTCATAAATACAGCCACACTGTCATATTACGTTTAATAAAACAGATAGAGGGGCACCGTGTCACCATATTATTTGTGATGTCCTACTTTTCAGCTGGAATAATATTGTTATGTCTTGCCAAGGAAAGTAAGATACAATGTAATGAAGATGGAATGTGCCTTTGCAAAGTAAATTGAAGAATAATCGTTGGTGTAGATAACAGATTGCAAGACAAGAGAGGTTTGATTTACAAAAAAAAACACACAATGTAGCCAGCAACAGTTTGTTTTTGCCAGACACATGGGAATCATGAGTAAGGAGATTTACATAATCTATTTATTTTCCAGCTGCTCAGAGCCCTGGTGCCCCCAGATAAAGTGGCTCCTTTTACACGTCGCCTGCACTGTTATACTTCACACATAGGTGCTGACATTCCAAAGTCTGAGGTGACCAAGACACATTTCCAAACTGGATTAGAATGTTACTTAAATATAAATGTGAAGGTTTAAACCTGTGAGTGACAGAGGATGTGAATGTTTAGCGATGTGAGTAATGCTGTAATACTCTGATATTCAAAAGCAAACCAGGCCTGTGTATTCACGGAGCAAACAGGGCATTTAATAATTATAATGATTAGTATATTTCAGATGATTAACTAAAAATATGAATATACTTTAAACAGGCCTGGCCAAAGATATTTTGCTGCCTGGTTCCTAGGATAACATTTTGATGAATCCCCCATCCCCCCATTCACCCCCCCAAAAAACTGTAAAAAAGAGACACAGTGAAATAACTAAAAATAGACACCAAGTCATCACAACACAGTCATACATTAACATACTCATCAAATAACTACAGGCACACTGTCTACATGTAAGGGGCCATTCACTAAAATGTGAGTTGAGGTAAGTCTATAATAGGGGGCAGGACTACTTGCCCTGGTCCCCCATATGTGTTTATACATAAAGGGATTTTTAATTTGTTTCCCAATTTTGTTTTATTTCATTTTTTTAATCAATGTGCCAGCTCCAGAAGTAGCAAACTTCCATTTTTTGTGAATAGAAATTTGTATTGCTTTTCACTAAAGGGAGTTTGAGATTGGAATTTAAGATGGACTTTAGTGAGGTAGTGGGAGAGGAAGGTCAGATTTTTCTTAATGAATAGAGTGAAGAAGCCTAATTGGGAGGTCAAATTTTTAATTTTACTAAGTCAAATTTGACCTTATCTCACTATTCTCATATTTTGGTGAATAGCCCCCACAGTCTCACTCACACATAATCCCCCATATACACACAATCAAGCCAGCAAAGTTTTTCGAAACAGAAAGTGTGTTTTTCATTATGTCCCCTCAGACACTGGCACATACCACTAAGAGCTGCTATCCTGGTTCTTCTTCATTCTGAGCACCAGGATGTCAAGTGGCACAGATCACAGGAGGTGGAGCGGGCAGTTTTTACCCAGTGTGTACCCTCTCGCTCTGTGCCTATCTGAAGCGCATCATCACACTGATGCTGGCTTGTATATGGTCCCGTAATGATACAGGACTGCACACTATTAAAAAAGTTATTTTTTTTAAAATGAACGGGTCACTAGGACAGGCAAATTGTGATCCCCTTAAAGTGTCGACTCAATCCATAAGATACACCCAGACCCACTATGTATGGCTAAGAATATTTATGTAGTGTAAACATAGTGCTTCAAAGAATTACAATACCATATATGTATATCACACTATATAAATATATATATATATATATATATATATATATATATATACATACATGTATATATATATATATTTATATATATATATATATATATATATATATATATATATATATATATATATATATATATATATATATATATATATATATACACATTCTGTAAACACCCCATATTCAGTGCATATCCAATATGCTTTTAAAATGTTTTTTATCTACCTGTAAAAAAAAGTGTATGGATTTATACAAATATAGGTAATATGAATTTAAGTTGTTACAACAATGTATATTTAAACATATTCAGTTTCAAAACTTCACTTAGGATATCTAGCAATATTGTTTTAGGCTCACAGTAAGTCAATCATTATGATTAATATGTACAGCCAGTTATAAAGCTTGGCCCCTTGGGGTGCTTAGTCATTGTATTTATCTATCATATACCCCACTATTACCCCACTATTCTCTAACTGATGTCACAACAATCTAACATTGTTCATTGTATTGCTATATCTTTAATAACGTTATGAGTTGAAATAGTCAGTTGGGTAGAACTGCCCAGAAAACATTAATGCAAATAGAAATGGCTTCTCGAAGAGAGAAAACTATAATTATGGGGGAATTTACCAGAAATTCCAGAAATAGATTGGAAAAATGAAAAAAATAGTTTCCGGAAGAATGGATCATCTATGTTTGAAGTGTGTGAGATCTGCTGCACATCAATTTGTTTTTTGTATTTATTTAAGCGCTTGTTTCACAGTTTTTTAGTCATTGTTTTGTTTCTTAATGCATACCTTGGTCTTGTTGACTGGGATGGAATATATTCTGGAATAAAACACAAAGTAAGTTGATACCTTCTAATTAACATTACAAAAATCAATGTGGCTAACCAGTAAAGTAATTTAAGAAATAACTAAGAAATAACCAAGAAGAAAGTGGCATTCAAACATTACAAAGCTGAGGTAATCAGCAGAGGCATTTGAAAAATACAAAGATGCCAACAAAACCTGTAAAAAGGCGATAAAATATATAAATTGGAGAATCAAAAAATAGAGAGCAAGAGCAATGCCCAAAATTTATTTAAATACATTAATCGCAAAAAATGTAAGTCTGATACATTGTTATCTAAAACAGGTAAATAGAGATGGTCAGTGAGGACAGGGAGAAAGCAGATATGTTAAATAATTTCCTTTCCTCTGTTTTTACCAAGAAAGACCCAAGGACATGAACCTACAAGCTCCTTTTCCAGAAAAAAAAGGCTGAAAAATGGTTGGGCTTGGATTTATTTGAATGCAAAGTGGTCTTTTATTTCAGGTATGGTGCCTACAGATTGACGTAAAGCTGATGTGGTGTGTATGTTTGAAGAGGGATCAAAATCACAGCCGGGCAATCACATACCTATAAGCTTGATATCGGTGGTGGGAAACTGTTTGAATGGTTGCTAAGGGAATATATTCAAGAATTCATCTGGAACAGCAATATCATTAGCAGGACCCAACATGGCTTTTTGAGACAGGTCTCGTCAAACTAACTTAATTACATTTTATGAAGAAGTGAATAAGAATATAGATCTGGGTACTGTGGTTGATGTGAACTATTTAGACTTTGGTAAGGCATTTGATACGGTTCCACAAAAAAGATGACTGAACAAATTGACTGAAATAGGCTTAGGGACAAACATTTGTGTGTGCATTGGAAATTGGCTGAAAGAAAGAATGTAAAGAGTTGTTGTAAATGGGAAGATCTGAAATTGGAAAAACATAATAAGTGGAGTATTAAAACTGGAGAAAGTACAGAGAAGGTCTATAAAATTAATAAGGTGAATGGAAAGTGTTAGTTATGAAGAAACGCTAGAAAAATTACATCTATACAAAGTAGAGCAAAGACATCTTAGAGGGGATTTGATAATGTTAAATAAAGATGTGCAGGGTCCATACAAAGAACTTTCCAAAGACCTGTTCAATAACAGAACAGTACAAGATCAAGAGGTGAACCACTAAGACTTTGAGAAAGGAGATCCCATCTATAACAGAGGAAGGGATTCCTTATAGTATGGAAAATAAAGGTATGGAAATCACTGTCTAAAGAGGTGGTGCTATTGAATACATCAGATGCCTTTAATAACGGTCTGGATATAGAGGGCTATGAATGTTAGTATTGGGATTAATATTCATTTGATGCAATATGCTGCGACCTGGTCCAAAATGGTAGAAAATAGGCAAAATTTGTAAATCTTTTGGCTATTTAAAATGGATGAGATTGGCTATGTTAGCCATTCTCGAGCGGGCACATTGGCAGAATTCAGATCCGAGAATTTTAACCATTGAAAGTAAAGGATTTGGGCTATAAAGTGTTTTTTTTGTATATGGAAATTGTTACATATATGTACTAATATCATAGTTGATCAAAATATTCTTCATTGGAATTTGCTTGAGAAATATGAAATTTAGGCACATATGTTCATCTGAAAACACACGTGTAGCAAGTATGCCAACTAGTAACCCCAATAAAAGTGAAGGCATACCCATGTTTAAATATGTATATATATATATATATATATATATATATATATATATATATATATATATATATATATATATCAATATTCACTGTTATACGCAGTATAAAGCATCACCTATGGAATAGCAAGGAAAATACATACAAATGCAATTAGAGTTGGTAAATTGAAAAGAAATTGCTGCATGTACACAGTATTACATACTTATTACAACACACATGATTCCCAGAATCCAATTAGAAACATTATAAAAAGTAGGGAAAATCACATTCACACCCATTGCTACCTCAAGACTGAAACATTTGATAAACTTAAACCACTCCATGTAGGCCCTTAATTTCACTATTAGTGAGGTTGAGGGTTGGCCGGAAATGGCAAGCAGGCATCAGAGCTGGCTGATTCGGGCTGGGTCATCATGTCTAGGACCATCCTAGAAAGGTTCTCTGACCTCCAAATCCTTAGAAGATTCAGGCTTTCCTATGTGGCCATCCTGGCTTTATACCAGCATATATATAGTACATCTGACTGGAACTAATCTATTCCTGGTCTAGTGAGATTGTAAGCCTTACTGCATTATCTTGGCAAGTATTCCATCCAAAATCAACCTGGGGGTGTGATCTGGTTCTGTTAGCCATCCTTTTCATGGTACCATAATCTATTGCTAGAGGTCCTATACCCAGAGTTAAGGAGTACATCCACTTCCCCATCTAGGCACAAGATCAAGTTAACTATTAACCAGATGGCAAGGATGCCTAGAGTTCTTCGGGCCATTGACTGCACTCATGTTATGTTGAGAACCCCATAAGTTAGGGATCTATTACATAGAAACTGGAAGTTGTACCAATCCCTGAGTATTACAGCTCATCTGTGATATTCACTAGCACATCACGAGCATGAAGTCAGGTTATCGTTGCTTGTGCCAAGATCCATCCATCTTTCGGGAGTCATACGGTGAAATGTATGATGGATGGCTCCTGAGTAGGCTATTTTTCTGTCTGCACTTTGTCTGTGTTTGCACCAGCTTGTGGAATAAATTATATTTGAATTTATATTCTACTTGACTTGGTTTGATATTATCCACCACAGGAGAATTGTCATCTTCCCTGCACTATATTGTGGATTAATGCTGAGTCCATGGTGACGACACACTCTGTGCACCCTCTTAATCTGGTTTACCTCTAGTTACTATGGTAAGCATGCATCTGCAAGACAGGTGATGATTACTACATTGAAAGATTAATTGATGTTAACACAATCATTTTATGTTAGAATGCAGCATTTGCATACAACTAAACTTATGAACTTATAAATGATCATACAAATGTAATACCTTTGTTGAATGTAAAAGTTTACTTTGCATTCCTTCTAGCAATTTTGCTCAAATTATGGTAATTTCACTATATTAGACATCTATGGCTATTCTCCACTTACTTTGTGGTGGATTTGACCGCTCAACTCCATGGATAGTTTAAATTCCCATGACCTGGATGAGCTCCTCCTTATAGACATGCAGGTTGTCCAGCTCTTGCGATGCATCACCTGTGCGTTTGGCAGTGGCCTTAGACACCTGTCTTTGTGTACATGAAATATAACAGCAACACATGAATACGTTATGGATGTCATCATGCAGCACCTTTAGATATAATCGTATTACCTTCTAAATATATATGTGAATCAATCTATATACATTTTCCCCTATGTAGCTTAATTTTTTTAAATCACATATACTGTGGTATGTTCGGTATATTTTGGATGCATTTCAATAGATTTATGCAATTTTTTCTTTCTCGGAAACCCTATAGGATATAATGGTGCTTTGGAGGCTCCCACTTCAGTTCAACACTTTTCAGATGTGTTTCGGCCAATTGCGGGAAATGATCCCACCAGCCATCGTTCCCTGTCATGTCCAAATTTCGTCTGTATTGGTAGGCATTCCTGTGATACCTGAATAGCCCGATTCTTGTAACCTTTCGTATCACCGACATGATCCAAATACAGCCAAAAATCGGAGCTCCTGTTTTAGCTTCAAAATCGCAGATAACTGAATAAACCCTTAAATAAAGTTTCAGAGACAAGCACTTCTGCTTGAACACCCCTACTTCAGGTGAGGGTTATTAACACAATTACTGACGCTCACTGAATGCCCACCTATTGAATTTATAGTACGACACGTGATTATTTTAAACACAATCTATTTGTGGATGCACCTAAGGAAAACATAACATGTTTTAATGTACAAATTATCTCTTGCAACATATTTGATCCCACTTAATAGTAAATCGGGACTAAATCCAAATGATACCGTTAAAGTCTATTAGTAAGCACAACAACATCGAGTAGCCAGTTAGGCAAAGGTCCAGTTTATTTGCTTTTTTTGCTGTCAGTGCTGTAGTGAAGGTTTAATTTGTTCAGTCACATGTTAATACATTGTATTTCTAACATTTCTGCTACTCTGTAAAGAGGAAATTAGGTCCAGCTGGCTTAACATGTATGGCAGCTTAATAGGGGATCACTTTATACAGAGGTTTTTCAACTGATATGAGATTTGTTTTATAAATAACTCATAATTTGAATGAGTGGTTTTAATTGTACTTAGGATTGCCAATTTTGAATTGGGAAGTCTAATATTTTGGCTCTCTGTCCAGGTAATAAAAATGTCAATTGTGTAGATTTTTTGTAGTGTCTATTATGTTAGTCAGAGCTAAGTGAATGGCATATATTAGAAACATGTACAACATACTGAAAATAAGCTATGGAATAATGTAAATAAGTTTAAGGTGAAATGCTCCCTTTAACTTCTTTAGATTGCTCTGTAGGGCATTAACATTAATTAATTAATTAGTATTAGTATTGTTTGGATAACAACTAGGCTTAAAATACATTTAAGCCTAGTTGAACATTTGTTATTTTAATGTAAAAAAAAAATGGAGCCACATGCATTATATTGGTATGTAATTCAAGTTTTATTGTTAATACACACACTCCAGTTTTACACTTGCATTAACTTAAAAGGCTTTTTAACCACTTTTCAGGAAATTCTGCTGAGTTACCATAATTCTGAGGTCAATTGCCATTACCTGTTTGTTCATGTGTCATCTGTTCCAATTACCTTGCTTTGATTAGCTCTGAGATTGTTCAACAATGTAGAAAATGCTGCCATACATTTTTGGCATGAATACTTCCTATAAAAAAAAACTTTTAATGGATTGCACAACCACCACCATTATCAGAAATAAATACAGCTAAAAGCTGTATACATATGTCAGAAAGTGAAACTCCTGCTGGGTTTTGTACCAGCCATCTTTAAAAAAAGATTTTCAAAATCTTCTCCACTGAATTATTGCAATGAAAGTGGTTCCCTTTAGTCTGTGGAGGGGTGGGGGGGTGGAGTAAGTAATAGCTTACTTCCTAACGAAGACCTTTATATATAGAAGCTCAGTTTTTAAATGTTCCAACTCCAGTCCTTGTTCAAACCACAGAGTTGGAAGTGTGGGTTTAGCTTTCCTAATTCTGATAAAATAGTAACAACGAAGTTGGGTGATCATAACATCTAGCATCACCAGACAGTTTATTTAAAACTATTTCTGCACACAAGCGGTACGAGCACATTTCGGATAATTTGGTATTCATGTCT
Source organism: Pelodytes ibericus (assembly GCA_036172795.1). Taxonomy (NCBI): domain Eukaryota; kingdom Metazoa; phylum Chordata; class Amphibia; order Anura; family Pelodytidae; genus Pelodytes; species Pelodytes ibericus. The sequence continues at coordinate 44,781,645 of CM069861.1, forward strand.
TTTTTACATAAATATAATCCTAATACATTTTCAATAGTCAGACCTATGATTAAGCGTTGTAATACGCAAAACGCGTAAGGTGCGGTTTTCTGTTTGTCCATTTTGCTGTACATGTACCTCCTTTTTGGTCACATGTTCACTGTTTAATAAAGCACTTCATTGGATCGCTCACTGGAGTGGAGTGCACATCATTTCTTCGTCTCTTTTGCCTACATTTTCAATAGCATTAACAATCTCAGTTCTAGTTCAGGAGCCATACGTTTTCAAAATGTATGATTTTTCTTGTTTACTATGCATTTATTTTACTTTTTATTCATGTTATTAGGGCTCAAAGATGGTTGTACTCAAGGGAGGATTAGTTATTCCTCAAGATGATTGTTCAGTTTGGTTTTCAATTAAAATAATTATTTAATCTCAGGTCCATTCATGGTACTTTTGGATTTAATAAATGAATCCCAGGGCAAATTAGAACCCAAGATCCACCAGTGTTTACTCCACATTCACAGATGACTTTATTGATATTTAATTTCTTTACTCGATGGTGTTATTTTACATCCTAACTACTACATCCTGTACGAAAGGAAATGGTATTCTTAAAGGACAATCACACTTTTTTTTTTTTTTACTTGTGCTTCTGAAATAGTGGTACAAGTAAAAAAAAAGTTGTCCATAGTTTGAGGAGAAACTGGCATGTGCATTTGACAGTGCATGCCAGTTTATCTTCTGACCGGCAGTGGCCATGCTTCCCTGGAAAGAAGGCAACTCGGTCTGGTCGGCGGCTGTCTCTCTCTCTCTCTCTCTCTCTCTCCCTCTCTTGCTCTCTCTTCTAGCGCTAAGATAGACCCTTGTTTTTGCATGGGACCAGCAGAGGGGACCTTAACGATCTCCCCTGTGCAAATATGAGAGTCTCTCTCTGCACCATCAGAGAGAGAACCCTGCACTCTGTAGAACCAAGGAAGTTTATTTGTTATCATTGTCTGAATTGGGTCTAATATTCTGCTTTTTATTCAAGTTAAAGTTTAGTATAATATATACCGATATACAACATGGCATTCGGCAGACCCTCTTTATTGGTGACACCTATAACGCCACTCAAAGGAGTATTGCATGAACTAAACATACCTTCTCATGCAGAAAATCTGACAGCATGAGCATTATAAATTACCTGGGCACACCTAGGGGATTTACATTCACTTGGCATCAATTTGCTTTGCCCCACAAAGAAACATACATTTCATAATTCCATTTGAGTGCATGACAAAAGGTGGTTGACAGCTAAGTACCACCTTCTCACTTGGGGGCTAAAGGCATCTCCAAGGACTTTTTAGCTTATGTAAAAATCTTGTTCTTGACGGGAGGATGGGCGACAGGAAATGAAAATCTCCTGTAAAGTATAGACTAAAAAAGAACCTTAAAAACAATGGAGGCTGGAATCTTTGCTGGCAGGAGGCTAACAGCATTCTTTTGTTAAATATTAACATAACATAAAGCAGCAGAGATGGATGTCCATCAGCAGAATAAGTAGGAACTAAGTGAATATTTGAAGAACAAAGAGCTGTCTAATTTAAATTACTTTGGTAGCACGATCAGGAATGCAATTTATAACACAAAGAACATGGGGTATGATTGATTTTAGAGTGGTAGCAGCAATATATTTTATAGTCCAGATACTGTATTCAATAGGTATTGTTACTCAAAGCATATTATTGAATTCCTGAATAACACAGGTATGGCAATAAGAAATAGCCTGAGTAACCTGTAGTGTGTTGCATATGTGCATGAGCATGGTTGTACACTAAAATGTGTTCTCTATGCTGTTGCAGAGTTTTCAGGTGTGTGAACAGATTTAAGGGGAAGAATTGACCCCTAAATTAAGTGTTAAAACCAAAGTAAAGCCTAGTAAAAAAACAAACAAACATGTGGTTTAAGGAAATTAAGGGCAAACTCATACATTTAACAGAATTGCATGTCCTTAATTTAATTATTTTCAATCAACACTGTCAAGCAAATAAAGCTTGCTGTTTACTTTAATTATAGCTGCATCTAATTAAAGACCAAACAAATGACACTAACATTACATGATCAATCACAAATAAGTCTACATTTATTTAAACAGTGCATTATATTCCGAAGAATGATTAATACACTATAAACTATGTAGTTATTATAATACGTGCACTGCCAATCTTATGATACACATTAAGAAACTCAATAAAGTGCCCAATGTTGGTCTCTTGGAAAACTACAGATGAATTGAATTGTGTCATGTTTGATTTCTTTACTTATGTGATTACATTTCAAAGAAAGTGCAGCTTCATTATAAATGTATGTGATTACCAACTATTTTCTCCTGTGCATCAAGTCATCTTAGTAATAAAACCAAAATGCAATAGAAGCACTGAAGTTTAATATCTAATAAGCACCTGTATTATGTGTTGGGTACAATGTTCATTTTAATAATACTTCTGCAAATGGATCACATGGTTCGATGTTTGAAAGAAACCAGCGTTGAGAAAGGAGGAGGTTGGCAATGACCCTTATATTTAAATATATTTCTTATCTGGATAAAACTTGAGATTTTGTTAAGCAATAGGTACTTACAAATCAGAGGAAGTGTGGTGTCCAGACTAGAGTATTCACATCAGATTACCTTTGGATTAAATTGACTGTTTTAGTCCATTAAATGGCATAAATGACCAGTAATAGATGTAGTGCACTAACATTATTTATAGATGGTATAATCCCTCCTAAATACTTCTGAATTAGTATTAAACCAACTAATGTCTGATTAAAAATACTTTTTTTTTTTTTTGCAAAGACTATGAGGGAACATGTTTTGAATGGTACACAATCAATGTACATTTTATGAGGCTGCTTTTGATGCTATTGATTTTTGGGTCCAGTCACTTTTTAAAGAGACTGTATCACCTGAAAAAAATGTTTTACTATGAATTTAGAGAATAAAAAAGGAACGAAAATGATCTACACATTTTCTTTGCAAGCAAATTGTGTCTCATGCTCATGACATCACCTGTGGCCTTATATGCAAACGAACAGGTTTTCAATGGGAAATATGTAATTTGCATATTAGGCCACAGGTGATGGTATAAACAGGAGACTCCATAGACACATTTAAAACACATTTTTCTCCTAATTTAGTCATTTACTTGCAATTTTGCCAACAAAAACAATGTTTAGCTGATAAAGTGTAATAAATAAAAATTCTCTCCTTGTTTCGAATTTATTTCACTGATAGTTCATTACACACATAATACAGGTAAGAAAATATCGGGAAATGTAGAGTGTAAGGAAGGCGACTTTACGCGTTTCGCACTGAAGAACGCTTAATCATAAGTCTTCAACGCAAAATGCATAAAGTTGCCTTCCTTACACTCTTCCACGTGTGTTTTTTGTACCTCTTGATGTGATCTTCAATGAAGCATTTATATTTTTCATTATTTTTGTGTTCTGAGAGCCAACTTCATTTGTTAACCTGTCAACAAAGATTTGAAACCTAATGAATATTATTCAACTTTGCACGTGGTTTATTTTTTTTTTTAAAGCAGTTTCACAGAGCCACAGAGAGATGACACGTTTGGTTTTATACCCTACTGTTTTGACCACATTTCCAGTTAGTACCTAACACGTGCAAATGTTGTCTATGGTAAACCTATAGCTCATGTATATTTATCTACCAGAATAGGGTCAAACCACACAAGCAGCAGGAAATAATAATAATGTGTAATCCCCTCTGGGATTTCCAAACACCTGAATACTAGCCTAAGGCGAATCCTTTTTACATTATGTACTAATTAACTTTATTATGATTTGTTACTTTGTTATAGCTGTCTATTCTATGCATCTTTAAGATAGATAGACAGATATGTAGATAGAAAGATACAGAAGTGAGTAGCATACAGTATGTTTACATGGTATACATTTATTTTGCTACTTAATATACCTTTCTTGTAGGTGTCTCTTTTTATTCCCTGTATTTTGTGGCAAACTACGTTTAGTTAGATAAGCCTGACAACATATTTAAGAGCAAATGAGACTGATTATAGACCAAAGTGACTATTTCCTATTAAGAAATGCATTTCATTGTAATAAATTAAATATTTTCTATTGCTTGCTCCATGATTAGCATTGAGCTGTTCCTTTTTTGACTTGCTAGGTGTTTTGTATAGTATCTTTGTTTTTCACCAATGCAGAAGGATGTTCCTGCAAAATAAAGTTTTCAACTAATTAATAGACCCCAAAGATAAAAGTGTCCAGTACCTGTAGTTGATATGTTTACAAGTAACAGCAGGGAGACAATGATGGAATAGTTCTAGATATCTTACCTTGCCAGCCCATGATAATGTGTTACATTTCAGTTAATTAAGGTAAAATGAAAGAATGGCAAATGTATAATTGTGTCCTTAGCTCTGACAAATGGAATACAACAGGGACTAACAGGCTAGCTTTAATGGACATCTAAAAAAAAAAAAAAATCAATTTGCAAGTAAACATTGAAGATGCAAATGTGGCACTCTAGACAAATATCTAAAATATAAATGAATGTTTGAATATTCAGTTTAAAGTATCACAGATAAAAGACTTGTCATTGATCTAACACATGTTTGCACATTCCTTGAGGCGATGTATGATGCATAATGGGATTGCTATGGGCCAAAACAACAAAAGGGTGTAAAGTGCCTTTTCACTTGCAAACTTCGCTCATTTAGTCACGTGATTAAAGGATGCAAATCTTAAGTCATTTTTGGTCAATTGACAGGAGGTCTTTTTATTCTACCGAAAGTTTATCAAAAGGACAGGGTAAAGTTCATAACAAAGTCAAGCACAATTTGGCTGGAAAGAAAACAGGATACACTAAATTGTCACCTAAACCCTAGTTTACAAAACAAAATATGAATAAAATCATTGACCTAATAAAAGGACATTAAAATATAGTCTTAAAATCATGGTTTTACTTAAAAAACTACCATAAAAAAGGTTCCTTTTTAATATATTTATTAAAAAGGAAACTTTTTAATATACATATACATAAAACATATAAAAAAACACACAAATACACACAATTGTATTTCAGAAAAATTTACTTCTTTTCTAATTTCTTTTTTAAATTGCAGATAATCATTATTTAAAACACATGACATCTCCTACCTTTCCTTAAGTGGAACTTATTTGTAACATGAGTACAGTGGAGGGTTGGTAACTTTTTATAGAGGGAGCAAAAACAGTAAAGTGGGCCATAGTGCAACTTCATCAGCCCTCCTGTCACCATCAGAGATAGACACAGGCAGGACAGAAATGTTTATAGACAAGGTATAGAGATTGATAGACAGACAAGACAATTGGACAGAAAGTGCTACACACAGGGGAATTTAAAAGTGAGAATAGGTGGAGCCCCAACCCATTGAATCAGGTTAGAGGGGAATCCAGGAGACAAATGCCCATCTACCCCCTTATCAGGCCCCTAATGCATGGGTATATGTCACTATTGTACATCTAGTCTTGTGTTCAACTATCTATCTTTGCAGTTTACTTTCTTTTTTTCACCCCTGGGAACATAAGTACCCACTTCCCTTTCTATGTTTTTTTTTTAGAAATATCATGTTTATTCTTTTGTTTGTGGCATTTACAATGATTGCATGAATAACTGCTTCTTGATTTAAAATTCTCAATGAGTTCCATTCTACAATCTCACTACCCTTCTGTGTTATAAAGAGTAATTTACACCAGTACATTGGGACAGTGCCCATCTGTGAGACTTTAACAGACAATTATAAAAAATGTAAAAAAATCTATTAACTCGGTATGTTTATTTCCCAGAAGCTTATCTATTGGAAGCTCAACTTGTCAAAATGGACAAAAAAATATATAAATTGTAATGTGTTATCTTATAGATATTACACCTTAATCATGTATTCCTGACATTTAGTTCCATTATGACTTAGATGGGATGTTCTGTTCATTTAGAGACAGTTGGTACCATAAATCAGTAAGTAAGCATATATGGTTATGGTATATGCAGGATCACCATCAGAAATTGTGGGGCCCCTTACAGACAAAATGGTTTCCCTCCCTACTCCACTGAATACTTTATTTATTTCCCCACATCTTGCTATAGAACCTCCTTGCACACCTACTTTGCATCTACAGGACATGCCCCAGCACATGACCCATCATCCCCATTGCATACAGGTTATGTGCCCCATCACCCATATTGCACACCCAGGACTAACCAGAGCCCATGTCCCATCACCCACATTGCACACCAAGGACATATCCCAGCACCCCAGGACATGCAACTTCACCCTCATTGCCCTACCAGGACATGCACCATCATACAAATTGCATACCCAGGACGGGTCTAGGACAGTTCAGCACGGCGGCTTCATCGCTGACAGTTCAGCACGGCAGTTAGACCGCTGAACTGTCAGCAATGAAGAATAACGCGGACGCTTCATCGCAGACGCGGCTATGTAAGGGCTGACAGTTCAGCGCTGAACTGTCAGCTCTTACAAACGTACAAGTTAAAATAAAATAACCCCCCCTAATCAATGAATCCCCCCCAAAGTGACTTCCAAACCCCATTACTAAAATTAACCCCGAACCCTAATACTAACCCCCTAAACCCTAATACTAAATTAACCCACGAACCCTAATACTAACCCCCTAAACCCTAATACTAACCACCTAAATCCTAATACTAACCCCCGAACCCTAATACTAAAATTAACCCTAAATACTAATTCTAACCCCCTAAACCCTAATTCTAACCCCCTAAACCCCAATACTAAAATTCTAATTCTAACACTCTAACACTTTAATTCTAACACATTAAAACTCACCTTTAGCGATGAAATGTCCCACGATGAAATATCCCGCGACGAGTTCTCGCATGGTGAAGAGACGGCGGTGAAGCGGCTGCGCGGTTGCAGCCGCGATGAAGTGTCCCATCCCCACCCAGGACTTACCCAACCACCCCAAGAAATACCCCATTACCACACTGCACTCACAGGACTTACCCCAGCACAGCTGGACATGCCCTGTTACTACATTGCACTTCCAGGACTTACCCAAGCCAGCACCTACACATCCCTGGTGTCTAGTGGCAGGCAGCATGTTGTCTGTGCTCTGCTCAGACTCACAGACATCCTACCATGCTGCCTCTTGCATGGGATCAGGTCTGTGATACTAGGCAGCGCACTGACACCATACTGCCTGCTAGCCATGCAGAGGGCTGGTGAGGGGAGATCTTTTGATTTTTTTAAGGGGGCTCGAGGTATATCACCTCTCAACCCCTGATGCTGGCAGTGGGTATATGGTATGTAACAGGGCCCTTTTTTAATGTGCATACGGGCATGTTCATGCACTGACAATTCAAATACATGCAGTCAGTCAGGGAGCTCACTGTCTATGTGCTGCCTAGGCACACAGACATCCTCTCAGGCTATCCCTTGCGCCCACCACTCAGCTGCGTAAGTCATAACTTCACTGCCATATTTATACTGTACAACTTTAGACTCATACCAATTACTAATGTGAGTGTCTAGAATCTTTTTTTGCATTTTTCATAAACATATTTTGTTTTATTGGTTATCTTACATGCCAAATTCCGCTTTTATGTAATGTAGCACAATTATATATTTGCTGCTCTTCTTGAGTTTCAAGTGCAATACTTGTAAATTCAATAATAAAAAAAAAAAACATGAATGTATTTTCTCAAGAACAATAACAAATGTGCAATGAACATATTACCAAACATGGCAACAATCTGGGTTCATTTGTAAGAACAATATTTTAAGTTGAAACTTAAGCCAAGTGGCAATCAGGGAATAAGAGAATAGCAAGTTAAAACAAAATAGAATACTGACAACTGCCCATTTTTTTGAAGAGTTTCCAAAAATGCATCCCATCTCACAGTGCAGTATGACCATCGGATATCTGCATATAAGAATGTTAATAATAAAGGAAGAGAAGAATTCAATTCAGTGTCAGAAATTAGATTCATCCGGACTTCAGCGATGACCGGGCAGGTAGACATTATAACTTTAATACGCCTTCAGTGCTGGAGCCCTCTGAAGGGCAGACATCTGAAGTTTCCCATATAGGCACTCACGCTATGGTAGAAATATTGGAATAAATCTCGTGCACAAGACAGCAGTGGGTGGGCAAATGCTTGCTAAACAATCACTTGATGCGTTTCGCACACGTAATGCCTAAAGAAACATCAAACATTGTTTAAACCCACTCTTACAGCCGGAAGCAAGGGTCTAGTTAAGGTCCCCTTGCTAATCCCATGCAAAAACCAGGGTCTCTCTCTGCGCTTGGAGAGAGAGACAGTCGCCGACCAGACGGCTGCCTTCTTCCTTTGAAAACATGGCAGCTGTGGGTCAGAGGATAAACTAGCGTGTACTATCAAAAGTACATGCCAGTTTATCCTCATACTATTGACAACTACAATTTCCCTTGTGCTTCTATATCAGAAGCACAAGTGAAAAATAACTTTTAGTGTCCCTTTAATCATAGTAATAATTCAGTACCTACATATGATAATTGGTAACAAAAACAAGTAAGGTTGTACTAGTAGTAAATGTATGCTACTATGTACTATATACAATTTAGAACAAAAAAATGAGCTGAGGTGACTGTATGTTATGGAGAGTAGTTGGTTACATGAATATGCGTGTACAAGTTCCTAATATTTTTATTTACCTTTTTCTTTCTTTCTTTATTTATATTTATGCTTCTAGCTCAAACGTAATGCTCTGATTTTCTTTGCTATATATCATTCTTTACATGATTTATTTTATTTACTGCTACTAGGGTGACATAGCTATTTTAATATTAGCCTTTCACTCCTTTAGACAGACTAGAAACTAAGATTTATTATATACAACTCAAGAGCACATACTTTCTCCCTGTTCATTCAAATATACACAGATATACAGAGCAATGTTGGCGATAGGAAGATTTCTTGGAACTTGTTAAATGTTAATACAAATTTGTTATGAATTCATAAAAAACATTAACATAAATGAATAACAGTGTTGCTCCTTTGCATGGCTTATGCAGTATTGGCTCCTGGTTAGTGCAACCTTATGCTGTATTGGCTCCAGGTGGGTGCCCAGGCATGGGCGTCCTCAGGAGGGGGCAAGGGAGGGCAAGCTTTCCGCCCCTCGATTTTCAAGAAAAAAAAAAGTGCCCCCTGCTGCTGCTCATATGACTGTCTCACATGGAGACAGTCATGCGGACAGCAGCCGGTACTGGGGAAAGGGGGGGGTGGGGGGTGGAGGGTTCACTGTAACAAGCAAAAATCCTGGCATATTGAGTGGCTAAATTCTGGCATATTAAATGGCTAAATCCTGGCATATTGAGTGACTAAATCCTGGCATACTGAGTAACTAAATCCTGGCATATTAAATGACTAAATCCTGGCATATTGAGTGGCTAAACCCTGGCATATTAAATGGCTAAATCCTGGCATATTGTGTGACTAAATCCTGGCATATTGAGTGGCTAAATTCTGGAATATTAAATGGCAAAATCCTGGCATATTGAGTGACTAAATCCTAGCATATTGAGTGGCTAAATCCTGGCATATTAAATGGCTAAATCCTGGCATATTGAGTGGCCAAATCCTGGCATACTGAGTGGCTAAATACTGGCTGATTGAGTTACAAAACCGTTTGCATGGTGCACTGATAATGACTAAGCTCCTCCACTTCATGACATTATCAAAAAGAGGTGCAGCGCAGCATGGACGACGGTAAAAGTATGCCCCCCCCCTGAAAAAAATTCTGCAGATGCCCATGTTCCCAGGGTGAACTGCATCAGGCCTGTGCTAATATCTACATTGTGAAACAGAATGGAGGAGAGGCAGGTTAAATTAGATTTCTCTCTGGATTGCCCCACCCACTCTAAATTCCGCCACTCCCTCTAGATCGGTGGTTCTCAATCTGTCTGACCTCAGGACCCCCATTTTACCTTGGTCATTAAATCAAGACACAAAATTAATTTCACAAAACAAACAAAACATGCAGAGGGCTGGTGAGGGGAGATCTTTTGGTTTTTTTAAGGGGGCTCGAGGTATATCACCTCTCAACCCCTGATGCTGGCAGTGGGTATATGGTATGTAACAGGGCCCTTTTTTAATGTGCATACGGGCATGTTCATGCACTGACAATTCAAATACATGCAGTCAGTCAGGGAGCTCACTGTCTATGTGCTCCCTAGGCACACAGACATCCTCTCAGGCTATCCCTTGCGCCCACCACTCAGCTGCGTAAGTCATAACTTCACTGCCATATTTATACTGTACAACTTTAGACTCATGGGTTCACTGTAACAAGCAAAAATCCTGGCATATTGAGTGGCTAAATTCTGGCATATTAAATGGCTAAATCCTGGCATATTGAGTGACTAAATCCTGGCATACTGAGTAACTAAATCCTGGCATATTAAATGACTAAATCCTGGCATATTGAGTGGCTAAACCCTGGCATATTAAATGGCTAAATCCTGGAATATTAAATGGCTAAATCCTGGCATATTGAGTGGCTAAATTCTGGAATATTAAATGGCAAAATCCTGGCATATTGAGTGGCTAAATCCTGGCATATTAAATGGCTTAATCCAAAATGAATAGTACAAGTGAAAATGAAAGTGCTATTGAGCTAAAAACCCAATACAATGAAAATCCATTGAAATTTATGAGACTAATTAGAACTAATGGGAAAGCTGATAAATGTCTGAAAGTCTGGGGTGAGGATAGACAAAGTAAATTTGAGGTCCTGTTCAACGTCCATTCTGTTACTAAAGATTGTCTTGAGTTGGACCAGAGCTGAGAAGGCCCTTTCACAAAGGTAGGGACATTACACACTCACTTCCATGTAACTGCCACAGCAATCCCCAACTTCACTTCACTTTTAACTTGTATCCCCTAAGTAAGCAGTGAAACCTCGACTGATAGAGATCAGCGGCACTAGCGAAACAATATCATCCTTTCCTTGGCTGTCTTCTCCACTTCAGGCAGTAAATGCAGTGTGAGTTGATATGTCATTGTACCTGTCCCTAACCAAAAATGTAATTTTTTGCTGAAGCACACATTTGCGACCCTCTACATACCAGCTTGTGACTCACTTTTGGGTCGGGACCCACCCGTTGAGAAATACTGCTCTAGATTGTACATTTGTGAGCAGGGTATCAGTCAATATCTGTTCATCTAACATAGTATACAGTTCCCCTTTATGCTCTGTACCAAGTGCTACATAAATTGTTGGCACTATAAAAGTAAATGTTAACGTAATGTAATTATTTGTATTGAAAACAAGTGGTCTTCCACTCATTAATTTGTAAATGAATTAATTAGAACTTCACACCTGGATATCTGTAATGAGATCAACCAGTACAGCTAATTCATAGCATTACAAAAAAAAATTGTACCCCTGCCTCAAGCATTTAGACCCCAATATGCACTCTGGGTGTGCCCTGCACTCTCTGATTTGCTTCATTGGAGAGGGAGTGGGAACTTCTTTGAGGATTTGAATAAGACTATTTAGGAACTGAATAGGTATTGTGAAAATGGGATGTGTAACAGAAAAGGTTATGCTATAGAGTTTGTATTGTAACTAATACTGCCCTGGAGCCGTTTGCTCACATAACCAGGCAATATCAAAGACAATGGCCTACATTGACAAAGAGGTGGAAAGTTTTTCAGTGAAAACTCCAGTGAAAACACTTATATAGTTCTGTGAGGGTCTATTTATCATCCGGAAAATGAGGCTTCATGGAATAACATTGTAATTTCCACTCTCCAACTTTTCAACCCATTGTGCACATGCGCAGATGTGACAAGGCAAAAACAATAGCCTTGGACTTACTTAAACAAGCTTTTTAGATCCTTCATGGATCCTTCAGGGAAGTCCCGAGGGCAATGTTCATCAAACCTATCTTTACAAAAAAGGGATTTTGGAAGCTGCAATGGCCACCTGCCATGCTAATTAAAATGCAGATTAAGGTAAATTAAAGGACTAGTAATGTGGGCTCTATTAGTGGTATACTTTCCATTAACTCTGAAACTTTAGCAGATACATAAAAGTGAACACTTGGGAGAACTTGGTTGAGCATTCTAATAAAGAGTTTCTCAACATATCAGATGACCTTCTAAACTTTACGTGTCACTTTGCAGAACCACTTTCTAGATCACTTACCAAACATAAACAACATTTCTCAATACTTATACATATCCTCACCGTCAATTTAAATCAGATTTTCCCATAGAACAGATACATGTCTTGGTATGCATTACATTACAAGTAGTATCTGTTATCTGAAAATCACAAAGGCAGGGAGGAGGAGGAGACTGCATTGAACTTTGTAAAGTTAGCACCTGGAAATGGGAAATGAACTACTTGATAGCAATCTCACAAAATGCTAACCAGGCTTTGTATCTAATAAAGAGCTTCAGAAAAGCTAAGAGGCCATAAGGAAAGTAAGTTCTCCAAGGATTGGTATTATTTAAAGGGGAAGTCCTACTATTTTATTATTTAATGGTTATTGGCAGCACTTTCCAGATTCTCTGTGCAAGCTCTGCCATAAATAAATGTGATCAGGACGTGGTAATGAAAGAGCCATAAAAAGTTATCGTTAAAGGCTACCTGTGCAGTTAGTTGATAAATAGATCAAAATCCAACAATAAGAAACTAATAACACCATTTTATTCGAATGAGCATTATACTGGCCATATACTCAAATGCAAATGTTTCTTATTACCTTTATGAAGTCATCATGGTAGGTCTTTGATTGCACTAGCAGTGAGTTACAGTCAGTGACCAGATCAATCTACATGCTTCACAGGGAAGTATGGGGGATGCCAGTAGAGGAGAAATGGCACCTTTTAGTTGCTCATTTTGCAATTTCTTAACCATGTTATCACCAGAGATAGACACAAGTAGACAGGCAGGACAGATATACTGACAGATAAGTTATAGATTCATAGTCAGACAGACAGAGAGATAGACAGACATACAGATAGACAAGCAGCACATATATGCTGACAGATAAGGTACATAGGTTTATAGACAGATAGACTGACACAAATAGACACAGACAGACAGATGCAGATAGGCAGGAAAGATATACTGATTGATAAGATACAGAGATTGATAGACAGACAAAACAATTAAATAGAAAGATATAAAGTACTACACACTAGGGCCTAGTTGTCTAACTGCAGCTCTCGAGCTGTTTCTGTACTACAGCTAGCAAAATTTCCAACCATTCTAGAAAGCTAGTGGGGAATTGAGGGGTTTTTGGTTCTACAGAGCTAGGGATGAAGGCAGCCTGGGGTCAATTGCCCCTCTAACAACCAATCCCCCATCCCCCCCCCCCCCCCCCCCCACCACCACCACCACCACCACCATCACCACCACCAGTTTTCACCTGGCTGCCAGTCAGAGGATAAAATTGCATTTATCTTAAAAAGTATATAATATTTTATCCTAATACTAGGGCAATTAAACTATTCACTTGTTCTTCTATAATAGGAGTTAAAAATAGTGGTCCTTTAAACAAGAACGTTAAGTACACATCCCATTTTACTTCAGTCTTGTACCATTATTTTCATCCAAACTAGGAACAAATAACGTTGTTTTTTTAAATGGGTTTTCACTTGGTGATTTGAAATATTTTGGTAGAAAGAGAAATATAAGTTGATTATAGGCTCTGTTCTTCTTCCCCACTACTTGCCCTGTATTTCCTCCCTCACTCTCTCTCCCCATAGATTCATTTAAAAATCAATCAATTACTGAATAAGTTATTTGCAGGGTATTTTATTTGTTCCTCTTCGGACGTTTACTGTGGTGAAGTTATCAAGTGAATTTCATAAATCAAGTATTAATAGTTAAGTTGGAAAAATTAGCATCTTTCCAAATCACAAACTATTGCTAAAGTGTGCAGTTCACCAAAGTTCCCTTTCTAGTGAGTGAAATATAATTTAGAAAATAATACTGACTAAGGCTGCATTTACAAATATAACATATACATTGTTTTTCTTTCTTGTTACATTAAAATCTAGTACAGTACTCTCACAACATAAAATTTGCAAGACCATTGTTTTTAAATGTGGATGCCCACATACCAAATAGGTTGGGGGCAAGGCAGTATTCATTTTACATGGTAATACTATATACCTATGGGCTTTTCAGCCAAGATACTGCAAACCTTTCAGGATGCAAGAGTTGGACATTTATGAGTTAGACCAATACCTTCATAGATTTTGGATGCAAAGGGAAGCAGAAGGTACCATTTTATTTCAGAAAACATTGAGTAGAGCAGTAAAAAAAAAAAAAACTATTTTGCTACTCTATAAGCTCTATTCACTGAACTGTGAAAAACTAGTAATCTAAGAGCAAACATCAGGCACAAATGGCCAGGGTTGGTGTTAGGGGTTCAGGTACCCTGTGCAAGCCACAAGCATGATGGAACCCTTCTCTCTTGCCAGTCACAGGGCAATGACTCCTGCATCTCTCCTGCCCTAATTGCTATCCTGACCTTGCCATTGGACCCATATAACTTGTCAGAGCACCACCTTGCAGCACCCACATTGCAACCATAGGTCTTGCCAGAGCACAAAGATTGCATAGGACTTGGCCCTGCACCCATTCCACTCACACGACTTGACCCAGAACCAAAATTGAATGCACAGGAGCTTTATGCAAGGATCCTTATCACCTGGAAGCAAATGATTTAGGCCGGCTTGATCAATGTGTCTCAACATGCTAATACAGAAAAGCTTTACATGAGCCTTTGGCTTCCAGTTGGTTTTTCTAGAATCTTTTTGCCTGATTCAGATTTTGTTCTGGAATGTTAAAGGTTCCCTGCCTTGTATAATGAAGCACTATATTCTTCCAGGCCTTATCCTTTCTATGACTCTGAACATGGGCTTATGACTGTGGCCCCTGACCCCTGACTGTGGCCTGTTCATGACTAAAAATGTTATCTGTCTTACTTGTTCTTAGACCAGCTGCTCTACCTCAAACATGCCAAGTTGGCGGTCTGTAATTGGGTACTCAGATCCCAAAGCAGGTGGCTGCCTGGCAGGCATTTAGGGGGACATGTACTTAATAAGTGCAGTGGGGGGAAAAAGTAGGTAAAACATTTGTGACTATTTGTAATTTTTTTTGCTTTTTCCCCCGATTTGCGCCTCTTCCATTTATTTTTATTTAGCGTGCATTTTTGGGGTTGCCCCCAATAAATTGTGATTAAATTTGTGCACACTAAAGAGTTTTGCAAATATTTTGTGAAAAATAATTCTTATTTGCGTGTGAAAATTACACCAGCTGTTAGCAAGTGCTATCAAAAGAGGTAGAAAAAATTGCCTGTTTTTTTTCTCTCAATGATGCCTGTTTTTATTCGCAATTTGCTTGTATGTACTATTTGAGCGGTAAATGTTTAGTACATTGCAAAAGGACCAAAGCGCAAAAATAGTTTTGCACATAAAATATATTTGCTTTTTTTTTAGTACATGCCCCTCTTAGTTTGACCTTTCTGATTCTGTTTGGCTGCTGACTTCACCACTAGATTTTGCACTGCATAACAAAACAGATTTTGAAAAAGTACAACAGAAAGTGATCTCTAAAAGTGCTGTTAAAAGGACACGGATTTGTATTAAATGGACCCTGTCATGCATAATATAACAAAGTCACATTAAAATGTATTGACAATTTATGGATTCATTTGCTAGACAGACAATTCTACTACAGCTGCGGGACAAGCCAAAAGAAAATGTCACCCTTCATATAATGCAATCAGCCTTGAAATGCTTCTTAACTTTTATTTTACTGTAATTCCTAGCAGATTGTATAAATGAAAATAGGAGCAAATTGTACTGAGATTTGAATTTTTCCAATTTTTAAAATCTTTTTCTCCATTATTTACCTTTACAACTCACCTTTTCAGGACTTATCACAGAGCTCTGATTAAGGTTAAGGTGCCTCTGCTGATCACATGCAATAACAAGCATGGCACTAGAGCCATTCATCCACCAGAACAGACTGCCTGCTTCTAGCGGAAGCATGGCAGTTGCCATTCAGAGGATAACGTGGAATGAACTGTCAAAAGTACATGCCAGTTCATCCTCAGACTAAGGACAACTACCTTTTCATTTGTTCTTCTATATTAATTATATACTTCTATATAAGTGAAAAAATAAAGTAGTTGTTTTATAATGGAAATTGTTTCCATATCTCATAAAATATAACTATTATTAATTGTGACCATATACTACTTGTAAGTTTTTTTATGTATCTAATAATGTGGTACACAACATTAGTTTTAGAGTTAGTGTTAATGCCTTCTGTGATAATATACCACATGAACCTGTACAGAAGTCTACCCTGATCTTGCAGGGTCTATTTTAACCAAACACAGTAAAGTTAATCCTATCAAACAGACATGTGGCCTCCTTTGGTTTAAATGAGAAATACATTTCCATATGTTATCCAGTGATGTGTGTCTGTTTTTTGATGAGCTGGAAAATTTGAAATTTCATTCCAGACCTGGCTAGGTTTGTTTACAAAATAATGTTTTGATCTACTGCCAATAATTCTATTTCTCCTCGGCAGACATCAGAACTATCAGAAGGTTCATTTCAGCCAATTTGTTAAACAACCATACTGAATATTACCTGTAAATTCCTTCAGAATTTGATCCTCATTTTTTTTTATTTTTTTTTTTATGTAGTTTCTGTTTTAGTGGACAGAAAACTGTGGCCAGTGATGACACAATTTACTAGACATGTGCAAAACTAAAATTTTCGTTTTCGTCCATTTGGACGAAAATGTTATTTATTTAGTCTAAAACGAATTTCGTTCATTACTGCATTCGTTTCAGACTGAATTCGTTCATTATTTTCGTTTTATTCGTTCGTACGAATCAATTGACCTACACATTCCATAAACCGAAAGTCTATAAACTGAGCGTCATTCAGTTTATAGACTTTCGGCTTATGGAATAGCATAGAATTACATGTATTCTATAAACCGAAAGTCTATAAACCGAACGACCTTCGGTTTATAGACTTTTGGCTTATAGAATACATGTAATACTATTGGCTTTCTATAAACCGAACTAGAGTCCCCATTCATAATAAATTCTTATGAATGGGGTCCCCTATTCGTATGAATGGGGACTCTATTTCGGTTTTATAGAATAGCAATAGCATAGCATTACATGCATTACATAAACCGAAAGTCGTTCATTATGTCGGTTTATGGAATGTATGTAATGCTATTGGTATTCTATAAACCGACTCTATTTCGGTTTATAGAATGCCAATAGCACGAATGGAGAAATGGACGAATGATTTTCGTTTATTAACCATTCGTTCATTCGGCTTTCGTTAGTTTAGCATTTTCGTTATTCGTTTTTCGGACGAATGGACGAAAATGCTATTTTCGGACGAAAATGCATTAGTCCCGAAAACGAATGCACATGTCTACAATTTACTGCTTCATATTTCAATCTCGTTTTATAATCCTTCAAAAAAAAAAATGACCTATTAGTTTGTTCTGGAAGAAATACATCCTTCAACACAGGTGACTTGATTAAAAAATATGTTTAAATCTATGTAAGAGGGGCACATGATATATTTCAACCATAAGCTATCATATAGAATTTTTATTGTGGTCATTGTTAGATAAAGCCCTAGAACAGTGGTTTCCAACTGCGTTTACGGGCTGGGCCATTTAGGGTTACTCAAAATATAATCAGTAAATGAAAAAAATGCAAAAAGTTATTTATGCAAACAGTAGTTCCTTTAAATGCGTAGGAGGCACTACTTTGGGTGACGCACCATCCGGCTCCTGTACCTCTCTAGCTGTTTTCCAGCTGTAACTTTGCCTGACATAGGGACATCCAGCTTTCTCCTCTAGCCGACTTGTTGGCCAAAAAGCAGACATCACGCTGATTAGTCCTGCCCAATCTTTCCACAGTCATCACCATCTTCTGAGAGGTGATTATTGACAGTGCCTGGATATACATCTGTTACCACAATATTTTACATGCCTTCCTTTGTCGTATATTCTGTAAGTACCTCCAAGTAGGAGGGGTGTTTTATGTTGTATTATGTTATGTTATGACCGATGACCCCGTTTTGCGGTTGTGTTTTTTAGTACTATGCAAAAATAAATTTGAATCACCGCTAATGGAGGCACTTCAACACTAAACAAGGGGTACAAATTATAGAAATGGGTTTGAAAGGGGTACACAAGAGCAAAAAGCTTGGGACCCACTGGACTACAATATCTGGTATGTCATGGATTAAAAAGCACTTCAGAGCATGTAGATAAGTATGAATTAAATTTTTATCATAATCATAATAAGTGTCAAAAAGATAAGACAATGAGGGGCATGTACTAAAAAACACAAATATATTTTATGTGCAAAGCTATTTTTGCGTTTTGCTCCAATTGTAATGTACATTTACAGTGACCAGTACATTTAATGACCAGTACATTTAACACTCAAATAGTACATACAAGCAAATTGCGAATAAAAACAGACGTAATTGAGGGGGAAAAAACAGGCAATTTTTTCCTCCTCTTTTGACAGCACTTGCTTAAAGCTGGTGTAATTTTAACACACAAATAAGAATTACTTTTCACATAATATTCGTAAAGCTCTTAAGCATGTGCAAATATAATTGCAATTTATTAGCGCAACCAGAAAAAGGCACGCTAAATAAAAATAAACGGAAGAGGCGCAAATCAGGGAAAAAAAGCGCAGAATGTTACAAATAGTTGCAAACTTCTCTTTAATCATGGTTTACCTTCTTTTTTTCCCACTGCACTTATTTAGTACATGACCCCCAAAATGTATTACAGTCTTCCCCAACCACCAAACAACACATAATAAACATGTATTAATAATTACACACAATACATGTACATGATGCCCAACATAACTAATGAAAAATAGTGAATAAACCAGATAAGTGTTAAATGAATAAACACTTGCTATACTGCCTTAGCACCACCATAAGGAAAATTCTCTGGTGCACATAAAACATAGCAGACTTCCAACCTCCAAAGAAAGCCTGTCCATAAAGGAATTTACTACCAAATCCATGAGTTTGTGGGTACAAAAACATCACCATGGGCATCAAAACTTGCTATGTAAGTAGATGCCCACAAAATAGATAAGCAAGCGTCCTGAAACAAACCAGCGTCCCATGGGTCGCTGAGCTACCGATTCATCCACTTATAGTGGGTCTGCAAATGATAATACTTAAGCACGCATGTGAAAGTCTTTCTGGACCAGTCACCCACCAGCAAACCCTGGAAGCGGGCATTCCTGTACCGACATAGAGGTGCAGACCTCCACTAATGGAGCTGAGTGGTCCGACATAATGCTAGATTACAGGGTCTCACAGCGTGGAGTCTGCAAAAGGTTAAAAAGCCCAAGAAGGGGCAACTTTGTTAGAAAATGATAACAATATGAATGCAGATGGATTGACACGCTCAAAAGCATGAAATCATGATATGTGTTTTTGCTTTTAATGCTGGGGCGCGAATACAAAGATAAGTGCACAAAATATATGTGTGACATTATCTTTTCACAATAATTCGCATTGGAGGTTAATTAAAATAATAATAATGTACACATACAAAATAAACATCAGTGGCTCAAACATTGTTATATATCAGACCCTTTCAGGTGCACAAATGGACACACTTCTCTTGTATATAATGGTAATTTGTTTTTATAGCAGTTAATGTCTTTTTAAAATGCTATTAAATACAATAGACTTTAAGGTCTTAATAGCATAGTTGGAAGTTGCTGAACGTTTTGAAACACTGCTCATACTTTACAATTAATGTCTAATAAATTCATGAAATTAATAAGGAATCTAAAAAAATATATTCAAACCATATATAAATAAGGGGAGTACATTCAATTATTTGGTTGGAAGTGCACAATAAACCAGTAACCGGGTCATTATTTTGAGACATACTAGATTTAGGTATTTTCAGGTATCAAGTAAACGGAATTTCTAAAGTAATCATATACTTTGCCTGCTCTAGGACGCATGGGATATTATCACTAAATGTCATTGATAAACTGCTATTATTTAATTAGTTCAGATATCAAAGCACACTACAGTTAATTGGTACACACATTTCTTAAATAAGCTCACCTCACCAATTATTAATACATACACTAATAAAACATGTAGCTTCAAATGTAAATGCTACTTCCTTTTTTATCGTTTGTGAAGGAATTTCATGAAAAATATATGGTAAGATGACACGTTTTTGTACACATTTTAATGAAAGCCACGTGCTCATAATGTGCTGCATGTTTTGAATTACGTGTAGATTTCTTCCAGTCTTCTACCTGACGTTGTAAATTGATCTATAGTAAATTGTAATTATACCAGAACTGCATTTATTTCACTAATCATATGACATGCTTAACACAATGGGGGCTGTAAACTCTGTCACAGAAAACATTGTAAACATAAAAACGGTTCTGAAAACAACTTCATTTCACAAACATAATAACATTTTTCCAGGAAGGATAAATCATGACTTACAGAGTTTCCAGAGGTTTTTGGAGGAGATCCAAAGTTGCATGGGCCGGTTTATTATCCACGCTCTTCCTATGCTTTAAAAACCTATCCTTTAAAAACACATCAGGAATTTATTTAAAGGGAACCGTCCACAAGTTTACATTTTTTATTTCAATTGGTGAACTAAGTGTGAGCTCAACTACAAAATGACTGTTTGATTCAAACGTATCTCAAAGCAAAAGAAGAAGAACAGCAGTAAAGAGAAAGCAGTCATACTCCACTTATCCACTTGTGTTTTGTGCCATTTTCTTTTTCAAGCAAATGGATACATTGCAGTACTTGAATATGGAGGTATGGAAGCATTGTTTATTGTTTTTTTATTACCTTAAGAAGTTACATTAGAATCACAGTATCATTTCTATTGAGCCTTTTCTACAGTCGGTTACTTTTTTTTTTTTTGTGCTACAGGATGTATTTGTTGGTCCAAAGTCATAGTTACTTATATTAATAACAAAGTATTTAGTCAGGAAGGATACACTAAGCTATTCTCTTGATGTCAAATACATCATGGGGGTTTAAATATTAACCAGCATTCTTTCGACTGACTAAAACTCCCACAATGTTTTTTCAGCTAAGAGGCTGGAGGAGGAGTATAGGAAATGTAGTCCTGCAACATTGGGAGGGCTAGTGGTGGCAGATCCTTAATCTAGTGGATCCTGGGTCACAAATACCCAATTTAATGGCACTCATTTTGATCTATCTGAAGAGGATGAATGGCTTAACCAACCCCCCTGGAAATGAATCCTGAAGCCCTGATGACTGAATATGTTCTATGGCTGGTGCCTTTGCCACCCGGCTACCTAACAAGCTCTATATCAGTGATGACAAATGTTTTTAAGCCCAAGTGCCCTTTGTTAGGCATGAGTTAAATATCTCAAATTGCCATTTTCCCTGAGATTATGCTTCCCTCTCCCATTTCCATTGTAGACTCTTATGATTTTAGTTTCCCCTTCTCTCTGTTCCCCTTCCTTTTGTGCTTTACTTCCCTCCAGTTATAATGATGGTGACAAAGAGTGCCACCTCAGAGGCTCCCAAGTGCCTCAGGAGGCACCTGTGACATAGGCCCGTCGTTAGTGGTTTCTATTAATCTGTTGTTGACACAAGGTTCGTGAAGATTTATTTTTATTAATGCAAATGTGATTTACACTAATCAAATCAAGCAACATGGCTGCTGCAAATGATGTCTGAGATTTTGACAGATATTAGGTACGCCAGTCACAAATTCTAGCCAGATAAGCTTCATTATTATTTATTTCTGCTTTTCAACCTCCTGAAAATAAAACATAAATAGATCACAGTTGTGTACCAGATTTATAAGAGATGTTATGCCTGCTCCAAGACTACAGACTAGTAACAATAAAATGCTCATGCCAGAAGTCCTATAGGAACATATGTTGTTTCCTGTCTCTTTCAATCTCCACTTCAGTCATATATATTGGGAAATAATAAGTAGTATGAGAAATTCTGTATTAATCTGCTGTGTTACCAGGAAGAATAAAGCTAATACAACTAATCACATCTCATTTATTTATGTTCAGTCTTTTTTCTTTCCATGCCCACTACACAAATGTAGAGTAATTATTGAGTTAATGATGTTACATAAGGGAACTAAGAGTCTGGAATTAAGGCAGTGTGTACTGACTCATGTTGGGTGTTTGTATTTTTTGTCACAGTTTACCTTCTATTACTCCTCTCTCTAATAGATTATCCCCTCCCCCCCCCCCCCCCCCGTCACTATCCTTTCATGTCACACTCACCAAAAAATTCTGTCTTTAAACCTAGCCTCTTAGTCCTAGTGCATATATTATAAATAAATACATAGAAATGTATTTTTATAAAGTGAATGTTTTTAAATGTAAGTTTTTTTTTCTCATATTTTTCCCTCCAATATCTGGCTTTTATGACCTGTTTTGGCTGTTTACATAGAAAAGCTTGTCTCTTTTCTTTATTTAAACATTAACTTTTGATTGCAAAATTGAAAGCCTAAGTAGAAAGTTTTATAAATAAAATGTTATTATGGGCATGGATTAAAAATAGGCTTATTGGGAAATCCAGAATATGCTAAATAAAGCAAACAAAATCACTACAATATTATTGTTTTACTCTTTGACTAACTAGTCTAGATATTGGTCAGCATAGGAAAGTGTGGTAGACGCAGCACAATGCTGAGAATTGCAAACATTGCTGACCTTGAACAAGGAGATCAAATGGATCTGCACTATTTTTAACTGCAAAGATTCAAAGGAGCAGACATGCCTCCAGATGCATGGATGTCTGCTCCCTGGAAGGATCTTTCTTTTCCTCTGTCTAGTGATAAGCAAGCCCTGGCCTGGAGTTATTGTATAACTATTCATATTATACAATAAATAAATGGGGCACTCCTTCAGTGTTCCCCATTGATATACTGTATTATAAGAAGTTATATACATCATCTGCTTGAGAACTGTTATATAACTTTGCCTCTTTTTAACTACGACAACATCCTTTTGAGTGTTGGGATTCCACCTCATCACTTCAGCCTCTTTGTTGTATTTTGCAGACTTCTTTGAAAACTATAAATGTTTCCTAAACAATATATAATATATATATAAAATTGAACATTGTCTTTTCATTGGATTTGCAGGCATATGTTATTTAAACTAAAATTGTGAGAGGGGAGAAGATGTCTGATTGAAAGAAAATAGGGCGAAAGGAACATGGGCATCTAATTGTAGTATAAAAGGATTAACAAGGTGATATTTTCACAGGCTCAATTTAAATGCACAAAAATGTAGGAAATGGTAAAAGGTAAATTGCTTTATGGGTGGGGCATAGGCACAAAATGGAGAGTTCATGCACTAAACCACAGCCATTCCTCTGACCATCACCTACACTGCCTTATAAGAAATAGTGCTGCTGTAGTCTTCCTACTACCAGTGGAGAGAATTGAGGCCTCTTGACTACCACTGATGTAGTTTTCAAAAGTTCTTGCCCTCAAGAGTTTACATTCTCAATATACTGTCAGAGCTTAAAAGGAAAAAATATTATGTATTAAAATGAGATGTGATCTTCAATATAGTGACGGCTTTAGAATGAGCTACAACATCAGAGGTCTCTGCTCCAGCGCTGGACATGTAAGAAGAAACACATGTCTTATCAAACACATTTCAAGTACAGGACTTTAACCATCTGCATATGTTGATATATATTGGAAAATGTGTTAACAGTACCACTCAGAGAACCCTGTTATGTGAAGTCTAATATGTGTTCTTTGGGACAGAGATCAACTTGCTATTGTAAAATAGTAGAAAAAAAGCATTTTAAAGGCCTAAGTGCAGACGTTTCCTGTATCACCAAACCACAGGTCTCCCTACAGAGTATTATGGTGCAAAATTGGAACATTTTAAAACTAGAACTGGAGTCAGTTGGTTTGCAAACTATATGATCTCTCACAAGAAAGGATGAATAACACATCTCTTTAAAACAAATAATATAACCTATGTTTTGAAGCACAAAGTAGTCCCTTCCATTTACAAAAAAATACTTAAGCACCACCATTTTTGCGTATAGAACAGAGTGTCAGAGCTGACTGTCGGTTTGACGCATTTCACCATTTCACTCATCAAAATTTTTTGCCTTCTGATTATAGCATTTGGTCAAACTCACTACTGTTTATTGCTTCTTGCTGCAAACAGACCTGAGATACCAAGACTTTATTTTTCCCCCTTTTTTCCTAAACTCATTAAGGTGCATAAAGGACTCTGATTATGACAAGAGCCTCCAAATATCTCACATGTGCTTTTCTTACACAAGATCATGGTTGCAGAAGGGTCATCTGAAATTCTGCTGTATAATGTATTAATAACCTTAAAATAATTTCTAAGGTATTTTAACACAAGTTCCTGCCTACTTGCCATGGAGTTAAAGGATAATGAAACAATTGTTCAACCCTTGCTTCCTTCCAAAATTGAATTGCCAGAGATTTTTTGGGCAAATTTCTGGTGCTTATAATTTATGTACCTTCTCTGTACATAGGCTGTGCCAAATATTTCTTTCAATTCCTTTTTGGTAGTTTTTAAAATTTGGGATATCTGCACTTAACTTTATTTATTGATATCCGCACAATTTTTGTGCATTCACTATTTTTTTTACATCACCACCGTTATGTTAGTTATGTTAGTACACACCTCATTAACCATCCAAATAATTTACTTTAATACATGTAAGCATTGGATTTTCAATAGAGATGTCTACGGATATCACATAAAAAACTTTTCAGATTGGTAACTAAAATTAAAAAATAAATGAGGATGGATAATTGTTATTCAAATTTTTTATGAACAAAATAAATAGCAATGGTTAGACATCATTACTGCTGGGTCTAAATGTAAATGAAAACAAGTTAATGAATATATAATCCTTATCAAATAAATGCGTACTCTTTGGCATTGTAATAAGTCTCTAGTAACAAGTCCTTAATTTGCATGTTTGCTAGATTTTGTGTATGGCTTTTTTATTCGCCTTGATTTTCTACTTTACCTTATTTGCATTCTCTGTTCATTCAACATTTGTCTTTTCTATGACATAAAAGGATTATTTTATAGTGAAAAAAATACTGTTAACTGTAAGGATGATATTCAGTGGTTTGTAGCAGTCATTATTAAAGTGATCATTACTATGAAGTGATAAATATTCCAAATCAAGTAAATTAATATAGAGAAAAAAAAAAAAAAAAACAAGCCGGCTCCACTGAAATGGTGATAAATTTCTTTCATTCAGCGAGTATAAATCACCGGGTGCTCCGTCCGTGCTGTAGCCGCAGCACTAAGTAATCCAATGAAAATGAACAACAAAAGGACATGCACTCCGGAGTAGGTTAAATGATAAAGGATTGTATTAAATCAAGGAAACATCACGAACATCAGGGATAACAAACAGATAAAACAGATGCCTTACGCGTTTCACGTGTCTCCACGCTTATTCAAAGGCATCTGTTTTATCTGTTTGTTATCCCTGATGTTCGTGATGTTTCCTTGATTTAATACAATCCTTTATCATTTAACCTACTCCGGAGTGCATGTCCTTTTGTTGCTCATTTTCATAAGTAAATTAATACCAACAAAGCAAGTGTGCCCACATTTCAAACACATCCAGTCCACACAGCACTCCATAGCACCCACTCATGCTTTCCACATACGAGATAAGAATCAGAGACTTTGTTAAAAGAGGCTGAGTTAGGAAAATATGTTAGGTATTTCTCAGTTATCTCCTGGAAATAATGAAAACCTTTGCTGTTCCTTTAAGAAGTTATTTTTTTTTTTTCCCATAAAAACAAACTCGAAACAAGACACAAAACACAAATACGTTCATTTTGGACACGACAGGACGAATTTGCCATTATTAATATCGGTTTAAGATTGGAAGAATAATAATAATAAGTTCTTTTTTATTCTGAAAGTCACCACAACTTGATAATGACCTAACTTTTTTATGCATTTTAAAGATCAGTAATTATAACGTGTCTCCCGTCCAATCATATGAGATTGTTAACTTGGTGTATTGCATAAAAATGGGCCTGTGGTCTGAAAATGCCAATATCAACCGGTATATTTCTTGACAGAAAAGGGTTCGAGCCCTTCCCGAATGGAATGCTTCTAGAATTTCTTTCCATTTTATGGAATCTCAAATACATTTGGTATGATTGGAAACAGAGTGACATTCTTCAGACAGCCCTTCACTAATTATTTGCAGCATCCATCTGTCTGTGCTACGATTCTACCATTTTTCATGGTTTTGCCATTATCATCTCCCTGTGATGTATGGAGGATTCATGTCTGCATTTTGGTTTCTTTGTAAGGATTAGGAGAATTAGTATTGTTGTCACTTTCAAAATCTTTCTTTGTCATTTACACCTATTCCTATTCATTTTACAGACAAAATATAAAATATATGGAAAGATACATATTGCACTGGTCATCATATTGGCATACTTTCATTAAAATATTTGAAATATATGCAATGACTAATGTACTTATTTTATTATTTATATCTTAAGTTGCTGTTGAGATGGAAAGATGTTCCTTAAATATACCTTGTACCTTATATTTGTATACGTTTTTCCTTAGCACAGTCTGTAAAGCTAATTAACTTATACCTGGTGGTTGCAAAATCACATATAATATACAAGATGCAATAGGTTTACATAATAGTTTCTTGGGTTTATTCATTTAAGAAAAGTGAACTATGAAAATCTAATAATCTAGTAGTCTTAAATTAGATGGGCGAAGGTTTAAAAGTACTGTATTTGCTTGAATATAAGACGAGGTTTTTTTCAGAGCAAATGCTTATATTTGAGGTCGTCTTATAGTCTGACCTCAAATCGAGGTCAGACTATAAGACTGGGATCCAGGTCCCCACAGAGCTGCAGGGGACCTGCATCCCCCTCCCTAACAGCCGGAGGATGTCTGCACGATACGCGCAGACATCCTCCTCTGCTGCCCGGCACGACCACTGGAACTTCTATGATGAAGCCGGGTCCTTCCGGCTTCATCATAAAAGTACCGTCGGAAGTGCCGGGCAGCAGCGGAGGATGTCTGCGCGTATCGTGCAGACATCCTCCAGATGCATCCACTACCCACCAGGAGATTTGGGCAGCCGGGGGTCATAATAGACGGAAGGGTCGGGCAGCATGGAGGATGTCTGCACCTATCATGCGGGCAGCATGGAGGATGTCTGCACGTATCGTGCAGTCATCCCCTGGGTGCCCCCACTAGCCACCTGGGAAAGCAACAAGGTGAGGGGGAGAGAGGGGAGGGGGGGAGAGAGAGAAACAAGGGAAGGGACGGGGGAGACAGAGACAAGGGGAGGGGGGAGAGACAAGGGGAGGGGGGAGACACAGAGACAAGGGGAGGGAGGGGGGACACAGAGACAAGGGGAGGGGGAGAGACAGAGACAAGGGGAGAGAGAGAGAGAGAGAGAGAGAGAGAGAGAAGGGGAGGGGGAAAGAGACAAGGTAGAGGGAGGTGGAGAGAGAGAAAAGTTTGGGGGAAGGGAGAGACCGATAACATGGGAGGGAGAGAGAGAGAGACAACGCTGGGGGGAGAGAGGCACATAAAAGGAAATAAAAACAAGAAATGCATTTGTTTAATATCATATTTTTTTATTAAATATGAAAAAGCAATTTACATGTGAATATATACAAGTTGAACTTTTCCTATAGGGTAGTCTTATATTCAGGCTTTTAGTTTTTTTTCCTAAAGGAAAATCCAAAGTTTGGGGGGTTGTCTTATAATCAGGGTCATCTTATATTCAAGCAAATAAGGTAATATCAGGAAGTACCATTTTTGTAATGGTCGAACTGGCAACACAGTGTGTGACTGATGCTGAATTCACTGCTGCCGTCAGCCTCTCGGATCTATTTTGTGTATTTGTTTGCAGCACATACCTGACACACAGAGGATGCGTGCAAGATTTAGTTATGCAATGGCCATAATTACTTGTAGGTTTGTTCTGCCAATGGAGCAGTGCTAGACATGTTAATCTATCAGTGAACTAATGATAGTAATATCAGATAAGATATGAGTTATTTTTTTCTTGTCTGGGGGCAATGGAAACAGAACTAAAACAGCATGATGTCGTCTTGGGACTTAGTGGCCTGACATACTTATATGGCAGTTGTCATCTTGGAACATTTAATTACATCATTTAATTATCAAGACAATTACTTGACACTTTCCATTTTTGTTAAAACTGCACAAATATAAAAACAATTAAATGCATCACATATTTAGAACAATTTTTTATTCCGTATTGCAAATTCTTTTTAAAATCATACTCTAAATACGACGAAATAGGAAGTTAAGGTCATAAGTTTCACAGTGGGCAGTCAAACATATAGACAAGTGGGTTTCCTATTATATCTTTTTTTAAAGAGACACAGGTGGGAGGGCAAAGAGATATTTGAACATGCCTAACTAGAAATGTTTATATGATTTCATATTTTACCAGTAGAAATTAATTATATGATTGTAACTCTAATAAGCAACCAGTGTTCAGACTATTCATACTATAGACTTATTTAAAGAACAGGCAATACTACTGTTTCCAATGGGAAACAATATCAATTACATTTTGAAAATATATGTGGTAAATGATTATAATAAATTTATAAAGAAAAATATTCCCTCAGAAAAGGATCAATCAAAACCCCATATGCATATTATAGGAAACACCTAGGTAGCTCTGCTTGACCTCGGGTTATCCAAAAATCCATTGACTCTGTTTCACTGAGCCCCTCCTGAGTAGGTACCATCCTATAGTGCAGGCTATTTCAGTGCTTGGTCTGAGATGTGGCTTCCACATTTTTTCTCAAAATATTTAAGGTTGCAACAGGGCACTAGAGGATCTGCTCAATATAGACCAATCTGGTCCACAATGGGACCAGATCAGTGTTTGTAACAGAATTTCCGAATTTTCCAAAATTCTGCTTCTCGATTTGGGGCCGGTTTGTGGCCATATTCAGTTCGGCAAAATCACCGTGGGGAATCCATATGATTCCCAGCACCCTATAAGGGATTAAATCCACTGACATTTTCCCCAAATTGGCTAAAATAGATTAAATTTGGGCATTTCAAATCTCCGGTTATAAACTGGAAAATTGAAATTCAAATTTCTGATGGTCCCATAAAATAAAAATGAATGGCCCCATGGAGCCAGGGGCATTTTAAAATGTCCCACAACACCCACTATGCCCGCAATCTTCAGCTTTGGCACTATCCATCTAGTGTAGGCCAGTTTCAAGGGTTTGCCAGCCTCATCATAGTTATGCCACCTTTACAATGGTTTTCTGTATAAAGGATTCAAATGGAATTTATGTTAAGCCATTTACTAGACATGTGCATTCGTTTTCGGACGAATGCATTTTCGTCCGAAAATACCATTTTCGTCCATTCGTCCGAAAAACGAATAACGAAAATGCTAAACTAACGAAAGACGAATGAACGAATGGTTAATAAGAGAAAATCATTCGTCCATTTGTCCATTCGTGCTATTGGCATTCTATAAACCGAAATAGAGTCGGTTTATAGAATACCAATAGCATTACAATGCTATTCTATAAACCGAAATAGAGTACCCATTCATACGAATAGGTCAATTGACCTATTCGTATGAATGGGGACTCTAGTTCGGTTTATAGAATACATAGAATTACATGTATTCTATAAGCCGAAAGTCTATAAACTGAAGGTCGTTCGGTTTATAGACTTTCTGTTTATAGAATACATGTAATTCTATGCTATTCTAAAAACCGGAAAAAAACGACCTTCGGTTTATAGACTTTCGGCTTATAGAATACGTGTAATACTATTGGCTTTCTATAAACCGAAGGAGAGCACCATTCATAAGAAATTCTTATGAATGGGGCTCTCGTTCGGCTTCTAGAAAGCCAATAGTATTACACGTATTCTAAAAGCCGAAAGTCTATAAACCGAAGGTCGTTCGGTTTATAGACTTTCGGCTTATAGAATACGTGTAATACTGTTGCCTTTCTATAAACCGAACGAGAGCCCCATTCATAAGAAATTCTTAACGAAGTTTGGTTTATAGACTTTCGGTTTATGGAATGTGTAGGTCAATTGATTCGTACAAACGAATAAAACGAAATAAAAATAATGAACGAATTCAGTCTGAAACGAATGCAGTAATGAACGAAATTCGTTTTAGACGAAATAAATACAATTTTCGACCGAATGTACGAAAACGAAACGAAAATTTTAGTTTTGCACATGTCTTCCATTTACAAAACTCTGAACTACATTTCATCACTCATTTCTAAATATACTGTACCTATGCGTCCAAAAACTGCTCTATAAACATCACTAGGCCTTCATTGTGTCCTGGTTTACAAAAAAGTAAAGTAGACCGTATCCAAACAAGACTATAGTTTAGTGCTTATAAACACTTATACAGCTTTAAAAGAGTAGATTGCCTCGGATTTGCATTTTTATGTGTGCAGGTAGATAGAAAGGCAGACAGATAGACTGGCAGACAGTTAGGTGTATAGACAGCCACATTGATCTGTTTCAAATGTCATCACTATCTTATAATTAAAAGTTTCAGTTACCTCAGTTCTTGGGTCTGATTGTAAACTCTAAACGTTACTACATGTTTGTTTTGCTCTTCCTGATAGACGTGTTTGTTTGTCTTGGCCTAAGAAACATGTTTTTAGCATCAAGATTCTTTAAAATGTACTAGATTCTTAATATCAAGGTTTACAATAAAAAAAACATTGTATCAAGAAAGCCTCTATGCTTCTCAGAGGTAGTTTACACTGTTAAAAACATAATAATTATTACGAGACAATATAAAGTAGTTAAACACCAAAAGGTAAATGCATACACATCACAAAATGCATAAATAGACCACATAATAAAAGAATAAATTGGTATAAGTTGGTGTTGCAATATTTAAATAAATTGACCAGCTTTGCATGCATTTTAATGAACCAAAAAAAGCAAATAACTATTTAACACATATACCAGAAGCACATTGAGTCTAAATGAAATTCAAGAAAAATTCGTCAAAACAAAAAAAAAGCTAGTCTTCTTAGAAACATCAAAAAAGATCTATACATTTAACACTTTATTTTTAATGTCTCTCTTTTCCTGTAGTGCTGCTCTGAAGCCACAAATGCATGCAAATAATAAACTTCTAGCTAATCTAATGAAAAACAGACTTTTAATAACATTTTCATTTTATTTACTTACAAAACTAAAACAGTGCATTCATGGGACCACAAAAGAGTACTCAAAATAGTTTTTTTTCTTTTTTTTCAATAACATAAAAGACACAATTAGTTATATGAAATGTCCTAACTTTATGATGCATTTATTATAATTTCTGAGAAGTATTGTGTGAGGTTGAACATTTAAATCTAGTTTCTCTTTTGTTATGATGTAATAGACAGATGTCCGCTAACAGTATGGTGACCAGATTACCACTTTATTAGTGGATGTGTATAAAATAAAATAATAATCTCATCATATAAGTATTTTACTGTAACCTACTAGCAGACATTTTCCAAAGTTGTCCCTACTTAACAGGGACATCTGGTCTATGTAATAGCATACATTAGAAGGTTTGTGTGCATAAAGTCCATAGTATGCACAAAGCTGTCCAACTATGAAAATAGTACATACAAACAAAACTTCATAAAATGCATTCAGAGAAAATGTAGATGATATTATTTGAGAGACTGAGCTCTTAATAAGTAAAATATGAAGTTAGGATCCACCAGAATTAGAGTACGTTGGCAATCATTTTATTTAAGATAGGTGTTCTTAAAGATACATTCCAACTTGTTTAACCCTTGCTTCCTTCAAGGAAGCAAAGGTTAAACAATAGATGTCCTGGTCTTTGAAAGTAAACCCAACGTGTATCTAAATAGATTTACTATCTGCTGTGTCTCTCATGCGAGACACAGCATTTCCCGGGTTGTCGCGTGCTGGCGTTTGTGGCCCCGCTTTGATAGACGATTGCGAGGGTCTCTTGCTGCTAGCGCAGAGAGATCCTTGTTTTTGCATGGGATCAGGAAGAGTGACCGAGTTAAGCCAACTTCCTATGGAAGCATGGCAGCTGTCAGTCAGAGGATAAACTGGCGTGCACTATCAAAAGTATATGCCAGTTCATCCTCATACTAGGGACAATGGAAGTTTAGTGTCTCTTTAAATAGTGTTCAGGAAAGCTGTAGCTTTAAGAAAATTTGCAGTATTCAGCTGTGCACTCATGTGTATTGTCATGTAACAATGATATGACTAAAAGATTCCAATTCACATTGGTGTTGTACCCCATGCTGCTTATAATATGTTTATATGTTAAAAATTATGACCACCTACCTAATATTGTGTAGGTTATTTTAAGATCAAGTCAGAAATACTTAATATTAGTACACTATGGTATATAATTAAAGGGACACTACCAATAAATAATATGTGACTAGATTACCTGTGCATTTTAAACAAACACATATTTAAGACATATGCTACTTTTACTTTTTTTCTCTATGTTTGAGTTTATTACATATAAAAGTAGAAATAGAATTAGGTGTCTGTCTCCAGCATCCATTTTGAGAATTTTTCCCATGATTCCCCAAAATCTTCCAGCAAGTCTCACTTTATATCTGTGGCCAAAGCCTGCATGATGATGTCACCAGATACATCCCTGCTCTCTTACTGGCTCCTATGTGTTCCTAGTGGGACAGACTAGGTAGCTGTATACAACTTTTTTTTTTACCTGCCTTACAACACAAAGAGAGGAGATTTACCTGATCAAACAGGATCATAACTCCACCCCCTTGTGATGTAAATGTTACATTACCCTCCCATTCAAAGCAAGTCTATGGTCAGAATTCAGACTTATAGGCAACATTCTGTGTCCCCAGCCCCAAAGTGAGATACTGGGGGATGGCACCCAAACACAATACCATATTTGCTCGATTATAAGACGAGGTTTTTTTCAGAAAACAAAATCTGAAAACTACCCCACGTCTTATAATCGAGGTCTTCTTATAATCTGACCTCAAATTGAGGTCAGATTATAAGACATGGATCCAGGTCCCCAGCAGAGCTGCAGGGGACCTGGATCCCCCTCTCTAGCAGCAGGGGATGTCTGCGCAACGAGCGCAGACTCCCCTGCTTCCGCCCGGCACGACCGCCGGGGCTTCTGTGAAGAAGCCGGGTACTTCCGCTTTCGTCAAAGAAGCCCCGTCGAGCGTGCCGGGCGGCAGCAGGGGAGGTCTGCGCTCATCGCGCAGACTTCCTCTGCTGCCCCACTAGGCACCAGGAACAATCGGGCAGCTGGGGGATGTCTGCACTATACGTGCAGATATCCTCCATGCTGCCCGACACGGCAGACTATTATGACGGACAGCTGTCCGTCATAATAGACTGCCGTGTCGGGCAGCATGGAGGATTTCTGCAAGTATAGTGCAGACATCCCCCGGCTGCCCCCACTAGCCACCAGGGATCAAGGTAAGGGGAAGGGAGGGAGGGGGGGCAGAGAGACAGGGGGAGGGAGGGAGGGAGGGAGGGGGGCAGAGAGACAGGGGGAGGGAGGGAGGGGGACAGAGAGACAGGGGGGACAGGGAGGGAGGGGGGAGGGAGGGGGGCAGAGAGAGAGTCAAGGGGAGGGAGGGGGTTAAGAGACAGAGACAAGGGGAGGGAAGGGGTTAAGAGACAGAGACAAGGGGAGTGAGGGGGTTAAGAGACAGAGACAAGGGGAGGGAAGGGGTTAAGAGACAGAGACAAGGGGAGTGAGGGGGTTAAGAGACAAGGGGAGGGAAGGGGTTAAGAGACAGATACAAGGGGAGTGAGGGGGTTAAGAGACAGACAAGGGGAGGGGGGAGAGAGAGAAAAATGGGGGCAAGGGAAAGAGAAAGGCAGCATTGGCACATAAAAAGAAATAAAAACTAGAAATACATTTTTTGATATCATAATTTTTTATTAAAAAAGCAATTTACATATGAATATATACAAGTTGAACTTTTTTCCTATAGGGTAGTCTTATATTCAGGCTTTTAGTTTTTTTCCTAATGGAATATCCAAAGTTTGGGGGGTCGTCTTTTAATCAGGGTCGTCTTATAATCGAGCAAATACGGTATATTCCACAAAATGGTGGTGCCCAGTCACACGTTTAGTAAAATATTTCATAAAATAAACTCACATAACAAAAGACATATCTGAAATCCACAATGCAAAAAAACTAAAAATAAACTCTTTTCATTTTTTGATGGGAAGGACCCGTTAACGAAAACAAAACAGATTTTTCTTTCAAATAGCTGGCAACTGTGCTAAAATATTTAGAAATTAATTGAAGGTCTTTTTAAAACAATTAAATTGTTCAACTATGTGTGGAAGGAGAAATCTATACAGACCAGGGTGGAGCATGTTTGCCAGATTAATGACAAGGCAGTTCATTTGGGTAGGATAAGACACTGGACAGGAGGGGCAAAGAAACAGTGGGTTGCGATATAAAAGATATTTTAAGATACAAATTGCCCTTGTCCCATTATTAACAAAATAGCTTCATTATTAACTAGAAATACCATATGATAAGACCAACAATTAACATATCCTTGAAATCAATGATTGAGGGAGAAATATTGAGGTACATTTGTTTGCTTAACCCTCTTAATCATAATGTACAATTACCCCCCCCCCCCCCCCCCCCCTAAATACAGGGAAAATGTCTAGAAAACATCAAACCAGCAGGAGGAATTTCTAAGAATGGAACACAAGTTAGAGAATGTGGTTGTGAAACAGAGGGAGGACTTACTAGATAATTTGGCAGGAAAAAACATCTGATTACTATACATATATATCACTAGTACAAGGTTTAGAAAATAAATATAACCTCCCTGTTGCTACACCTAAATTTGAGGAGAGATGCATGTGAGCAGAAATAGGAAAAGGAATGTTATCCACAAGAAATAGGATGTTAAACACAGTAGAAGGATCACCCCTGTTCTTTGCAAGGTTGTGGGAGATGACGACAGGTCAAAATTCTTTAGAAATCTAAAGAAGTGCTCAGTCTCTGGTCAATACCAGGAGATCTCATGTAAAGTCTTAATTAGGTTTTACAGGGTCTCCACACTGATGCTTACATTTTCCCCGGAGGCAGTGAAAACGGCTGGCGCTGCGAGGTTTAAAAAAGAAGACATGATTCACATATGGTGGAAATGTACTCCGGTTCAGACCTTCATGCAGAAGATTAATAAAAATGATTCAACAAATTGAACAGGAAAACATTGAGCTTATACCAGAACTTGTCTTATGATGCCATAAACATTTAACAAATAAAACATTTTGCAACTCCTTACCAACATGCTTAATAAATGCTGGCAAATTGATAATATCAACATATTGGAAGTAGGGTTTCAAAATGTAAAAAGGATAGGATAGGAAAGGGTAGCTGAAGACTCACCTTATTTAATTAATAAAGTCAATTGCCAATCCTGGGAGCAACTTTTAGAACTGGGAGAGCACTGGATATGGCTTAGGAACATGTGAGTCAGCCAGACTTGGAAGATTCAAGAATGTTTACCTTATAACATACTATACTCTGTGATTTGATATCGCTCCAGAGTATATGGGATTGAGAATAGATAATGAGAAGTAAAGAATCTGAGAAAGTGGAATAATCCACCAATAGCCACCTAGATGAATTCTAGAAGCTATGTATAAGCTAATAATTTATACGCTTCAAAATAGCAAAGGCAAAATGCCAATTTGCTACACAAAGTAACTGTTAACACAAGTAATTATCATTCAAAGGGCCAAAAAGGATGAGTTTATGCTTGCATTATGTTTTGTTTTTATTTGTTTGTTTTGCCTTTGAGTTTTTTTTATTTCTCTTTTTTCTTGTTCTCGCATAGTTTTCTTTTCTTCTTTATTTCTTTCTGTCTCTCTCTCTTTTACACATATAATATGTTTATTTTAATTATATTTAAGGAAAAAATGGAAAAAAAAGAATAATAAAAAAAG
This sequence comes from Pelodytes ibericus, assembly GCA_036172795.1. Taxonomy (NCBI): domain Eukaryota; kingdom Metazoa; phylum Chordata; class Amphibia; order Anura; family Pelodytidae; genus Pelodytes; species Pelodytes ibericus. The sequence goes on from CM069861.1 coordinate 44,817,804, forward strand.
AGGTAAGTCAGGCCATAGCTAGACTGTTTTTTTTTTTATTTCGGGCATAGTGCCCAGAGATTGACGTAAAGTCGATGTGGTGCCCATATTTAAAATAGGATCAAAATCCCAGCCAGGCATTTACAGACCTGTAAGCTTGAGATCTGCGGTGGTGAAATTGTTTGAAGGGTTGCTAAGAGAATATATTAAAAATGTAATCTTGAACAGGAATTTCATTAACAGGAGGCTTGCTTTGTGAAAAACAGATCTTGTAAAACTAACTTAATTGAAGTGAGTAAAAATATACATATGGCTGCTGTATTGAATATGATATATTTAGACTTTGCTAAGGTATTTGTTACTGTACAAATTGAATGAAATACACTTAGGGGCAATTGTCTGTGCATTGTAATTGACTGAAAGATAGAATGCGAACAGTGGTGGTAAATGGAAAGTTCTCAAATTGGATAAATGTGATAAGTGGAGTACCTCAGATTTCTGTCCTGGGTCCAATTCTTTTTAAAGTGTTTATTAATTTACTCCCAGTGGGTATAGAGAGCAATGCCTCACTGTTTGCCAGTGACACCAAATTAATTAGGGTAATACTGTCTAAATAATATGTGTCTTTATTGAAAGATGATATGGAAAAATTAGGCAAATGTATAGACAAATGTAAAATAATGCATTTTGGGTATAATAATAAAAATGCAACATATAGTTTAAATGGTGTTTCTTTTTGGAAATCTACTGATAAAAAAAAGATTTGGGAGTAATTGTAGACAATAGACTTTACACTTTACACTGCCTTGTTGGCGACCTCAAACTACCATAGCATCACAGTTGAAATACTATTTTGTTTTTGCTACAAGCCTTAAAGAGTGAGGAAGCCCCAAAAAATGATGCTTTAATTGTGCACCACTCAAAATATATTCACCTCCAGTCATTAAGAAGGCAAAGTCTAGAAGGCTTCAATGTCACGAACATAGATCTGTGACAGCAGAGAGAGATGTACTAACACTGGTCTCTCTCCATCATTGGCATGTGCGAGCATCAGTCATGTGCCACACAACCAATCAATGAGGAGTAGATGATCCTCCCCTTCACAGCCGGAGGTGTGTCAGTCAGCGCTGTCAGTTCGCTGAGAACTATCTCTGCGAAATAGCAGCCTAGAAGTCAGCGTTTCATTTCTTGAAGTCAAAATGGCTCCTCCATGACGCTCCACAGGAACATCCATAGGGTTTAGACCATCTTTAATTCTCAGAATTTACTCTTTAATGCATGCAGAGTGACATTCAACCAAAATAAGCACTTTTTTTAATACACAAACAAAGCAAAGCTAGAAAAGAGAGAGAAAGTAGAATAGAGAGACTTTGAAGTAATGAAATAACTGGTGTTAGGAAGTGTGTTTTTTATACAGAAAACAAAGCCTCAACACAGATCTGTTTGGTATGTGACTCTTATCTACAATGTTTGTTTGCTGTTTTTGAACCTGAATAGAAGTCTTTGTCTGTGAGTCTGATATCCTTTTGGCCAGTTTGTTGTGATCAGAGAGTAATTAACAAAAAAATGCTAATCACTTTTGGCTTTGCTCACCTTATTTAAAATTTAAAAGGAGGAGGATGTTTGCATTCTGGAGATAGCATGTAGCACAGCTCACACTGATCTGGTTTCACACTGCTTTGAAGGATGTTTATAGACATTTTTTTAAATGGTCATCTTCAATAATTTGCAAGCCTGAGATCATAAATAGTCTAACATAGTGTCAACCTCAGTCTGTTATTTTCCCACTTAACTGTGTATCATACAATATAATTTTAACATATCACAATGTGTACCATCAGTTATCACCACCTTATATTATATTTTTCAAAAGCAAGCAGCTCTGACATAAACTTAATTTCTAAAATACACTACACAATCTCCGTACCTCCCAACTTCTGGCCCCGGTGAATCGGGGTGCTGTGGGCGGAGCTTGAAATGTCAAGTGTCAGCACTAAGGTGCAGTAAGCATTCTTCGGCTCTACCATCGAGCTCTATCTGTATCCTAAAAAAGTGTGACACAGATAGAGCTTGGCAGTGGGACAGAGCCTTTAAATCGGTACTGTTGGAAGGTATGCAATTTGTAACAACATATTATATGAGACCAAAAAGGTAAACTTTAATTTCTGCTTACTATTCTGTCTGCCTGTCTGTCTATCGTTTTGTCTTTCCATCCACCTATAAGTATATCTGTATGTCCATCTATCTACAGACAAATATTGATATACCATATCACTATCGGAAGTACCCAATATTAGAAACCTTTACCTGACTTGCTTGCAGATAGGCTCCCATATAATGCTGTGGGTAAAAACAAGAAATATTGTTATTAAAAATAAGTAAGTGAATAAGAGTGCAGCCTGGCCCTATATTTGCCTGTGCCAGTCTGTGAGACAATATATATAGTTGCCTCCCTGACAAAGATTTTCACTCTACAGAATAAGGTGTTCCATCACTAGTGCAACACAACATGCTGCCTAGGGGTTGCAGATTTAATCTCTTATTCAGTATCTAATATAATATAAAATGTGCTTTAATATTGTCATATTAAAGCACATTTTATATATATATAATATATATATATATATATATATATATATATATATATATATAATATAATATATATATATATATATATATATATATATATATATATATATATAGGTTGAATTTCCCTTGGGACCAGAACTATTTTGGATAAAGGTTCATTTTTTCAACAAATTATTTTTACCAGTACAAATACAGTAATTTCCAACACTCAAAATTCCACAGGGCATTGTGGAATATTATATATATTCAAAGTAGCAGTGCTGTAGTGCTGTCATCTCTTTAAAAAATACCACACTGGCATCTTAATAAAGTCAAAAGTTTTAAATGTCATTGTGTTCCTTGTCACTAAAAGAAGTAGTAAAAACATGTAACATGCCAACCGAAACCTGAAACTTACTTATGGCTTCTCACCAAATAATCATCAGTTGAATGACATAATGCAACATTCCCACATATAAATACTATTAGGGTCACATGCCCTAGCAGTAATGGCATTGTAGTTAATATACCTGCAAGGAATAAGATATCATCAGTAAGACGACAATCAGAGTTGGTCAATGAAGGTCAAGGACATAGCATTTAAATAGTAAACATTGTTGTGCATTTACATTACACATCAGACGTTAATTCCCTGAATTTATATCTTGCAAAAAAGTGTAAAGAAAATCACAAAAAAATATTGTGATTGTGCATTGAACTGAAATAACATGATTCTGCACCAAACTTTTTGCATCAATCTTCTTATATTTGACTCAAATTGGTAGTCAGTTGGAGTCTGCAACAGCTTCAACTTGGCAAAGTGTTTTTTTAAGCTAAGGAAAGGCAATAAAGGGAAAAAACGAATGCACTTTATGGTTAAAAAAAAAAAAGAATAGGAAAAGATAAAAATGAACAAGAGCAGATGAGAATAAAATGTTATGAGTATCATAATGCATGTATGTACAGATTCTTCAAAAGGACTAAATCATACAACATCGTGTAGAGTATCAGTCCTCTGAGAACCTCTAAATAACCAGTTAAGAGACAAACAGGCACATTTTCCCTCTTAACCCCAACTCCAAACTTACCAACAAATATAACCATGAAAGATGTCTCCTTCTTCATCATTTGGTTTAAATGTTAAATGGCACAGCAACTGCACAGCATGGTCTGATCACAGAATTAAAAGTTGATATACACCTAAAATCTATTTATACATATTATCAGAAATGCATGCATATATATATATCATCTCACGCTTTAGCTAACAGACAGAAAGATAGGTAGATAGATAGATAGATAGATAGATAGATAGATAGATAGATGATAGGAGTAGAGAGAGAGAGAGAGAGAGAGAGAGAGAAAGAGAAATAGACAGACAGACAGACAGACAGACAGAGCAATAGTACATTGCATTTATTGCATTTAAATAATTCCAATGTAATTATTCAATATCCAAAATGAAATGCTGCTTATCATACAAAACCTAAATTCAGGAAATTCTGTGAAGACCTTTAGACCAAAAACACAAAAAATCTAAAAATGAACAGTATAATTTAAACAAATGCTTCACATATATATATCTTAATACACAAAAAAATGAAAAGATTAGAATGCACAGAAGTAGAAGAACACATTTTTGCTTAATCTGCATCCTCATTGTGGCAATTATTATTTCTAGTTTTGAGTTACTATTTTTATTATGTGCTATTACATGGTTTACATTTTGGCCTGGGAATCTTAATCAGTAGTAAGAGTTTCAGCAGGAGGTGGTAGGCTTCTATTCGACCCTTACTTTGAGTCACAGATAAATCCTCACAGTTGGGGGTATGATGAAATCACACACACACACACACACACACACACACACACACACACACACGGTAAAAAAAAAAACACAAACTGAATGCAGAAATGAATTTTAGGATGCCCCAGTGTTCATAGGAAAATGTGAATCGGCCTAGAAAAGGGACGTGCTAGTATTTATTCCATATATTATTTTAACAAAAATATATTTAGATGCAAAACTAAATTTAAAAAACACATTAATATGAAAAGACGGCAGGGTTTACCACCCCATGAAAAAAATAAAACAACTCACCATACATTTAATATGTGTGTCTGATTGTGGACAGGAAGATAAATACACAGTAGATAAATGGATGAAAGAGAGAGAGTGCTACATATAGATAGATAGATAGATAGATAGATAGATAGATAGATAGATAGATAGATAGATGATAGATAGATAGATAGATAGATAGATAGATAGATAGATAAGCAAGAGAAAGAGAATTAGATAGATAGATATATAGATAGATAGATAGATGGATAGATAGATCTATCTTAGAGAGACAATACTGTGATTTAGGACACGTTTAATGTTTAACAGCTAGTTTTATCTGATAGACAGTGGCATAGATCAAAGGAAATATTGCATGTGCTAAAATCTTAAATAATAACTATGCGTAGAATAATAGATTATTTAGGAAGTTAAACTAAATATTTACATTTTTTACAAGACAATATACAATATTTGTACAACATGAATGGTACTCGCCATCTATAGAAGTTTATTATTTTTTCATGGCGATAACACTTAATCACACGTTAAACCAACGTGGGCATTGGAGTAATACAGAGGTATATGCATTTCTTGTCTAATAAGATTTATGAACATGGTACCGGATGTTGTATTTGTTTGTATGATATTCTGCTCTTTTTTTAATTTTTATTTCTTGCTTTGTTGTAAGATAGCAGCATCTCGCACAACACTCTGGCACTCAAAGGATTAACAGCATCAGCAGTCTCTGGCAAGCTTAAAATGGCGTTAAGCACCATGGGTGGCAGAATTTATAAAATGCTAGTGTTCTCATCTATAATGCGTAGAATTTAAAATAAAATACATTCTTTAGATGAACATATTAAAAGTATCACAGGTAGTTATAGTTTTATATATACATAGGGTTCAGTTTAGATTTCCAATACTGTAAACTCCCAGCATCCCTATACAGCTCTTAGTCACGCACGTCAATATCAAACAGCATCATATCCTCTTTATTTCTACACAATTTTTCTAGACAGCTTTTTTAAAGCATGCCGGCTTGTTTTTTTTGTTTTTCCACCAAGCAGAGCATTTTAAAGCAATTGGGCTAAATTATTGTTTTTTTTTACTTTCTTTTTATTGTAAAGTCAATTTGGCATAATGTATTTCAAAGAGAAATGCAACATAACTTTACAAATTGCAACAATATCTTTGCAGAGGTTACGAAAATATATGAGCCAATAGTGTTTTCCTTCCGGTGTTCTGGCTATAAAAGCCTTCTACACAAGTTAAACGTATTCAGAAGCAGGGAGGAGAAAAGGATCAATGCTCCTGTGAGTCATCACAGCGCGCAGTACTAGGGCGTGAGTGAATCTGGTGAATGACAGCAGCTGAAAGCGAATATTTTGGCTCACAAGAACCCTCCGATTTTTTGCACAAGTCTCTAGAAATATGATGTGAAAAACAGTACCAGTTTGAACAAGTACAATTAGCCCTATATATTCTTGTAAATAATTTGCTAGACGGTGATAAACAAACTTAGGCAGTAAAATCCACTTCAAAAATTTAGGGTTCTAAAAAACTCATATTTCTATATAAATGTGTATGGCGCCGATTAATTCTTTTTTCAAACGACAAAAAAATCAAAACAATGATGCTGTTTGTTATTTTTAAGATGGATGTTTTTCAGACACAACATATCATTTATCCTAGTTGCATTTCCAGAACACAATCATCACAGTTGGTTAGATTATTCCCCTCAAATATGTATTTCATGAAAATCCTTATTGCTTTAGCATGCAAACTTGCCTATTTTTATTGGTTCATGTCATTGTTGCATGCTGTTTTGTGTGTTACTTGCTATCGAGTCAGGCAACTTTGGGCCTAATTCTTTAGGATTTATTACTATGAGTTCTATTAATAAGTGCTCATATTACTTATAGTAAAAGAACACCAAAGAGGTTGCAGTTCGGGACATAAAAAAATATCTAAAAAGAATTTTCATCTATAGTATGAAATACAGTATGTATTTCAAAATATAACAACATTTGTTCATGTTTTCTTTCACGGGGAAAGCGCGTACATAATTTATATAAAATGCCATTTTACATATTTTAAATGCTTTTTATTCTTCAGTACATACCAACTGATATAGAGAAATAGAAGCAAAACTTTTAATAAGCATTACAAATCTTTGGTTAGATGGGGAAATAATGTTTTTAAAATTGTAGTTTTTGTAGTGTTGTAGGTTTTATTTGCTGCGCTGTGCATTATTTTTTAAATAGAAGATTGTTATTTTTATTTATATATATTTTTATTAATTGTGTCAAACATTTTGTGAAAAATAATTAACACATTTAAACTTTTATTAATTTAATTATGTCTTGTTTTTTTGTTTTTTAGAAAGCTGTGTATTGCGTTAGGTGTAAAATTTTTCACCTCTCTCATATGCTTATAAACTCCTTTTTTTTTTTTGTAAAGGTTTCAAGTAAAAAATCCAACAAGATAATTTACTTCAAATACTAAGTCAGTATCCCAATTATTTTCCTTCATATAATATTACAGATTTTTTTTACACTAACGTAAAACAGCAATTATTAAATGTTTTGCATCCCAGTTTGTTGATGCTAAATTGATACGGTATTCTAAAATCAAAAATGATTCATTCTTTTGTAAAATATTGCAATCAAAAAGTACAATAATGTTTCTAAATATGCATTCAATGTAACTTAAAAGTGCCAGCATTTGGTTTAAAAAATGCTTTAATTATCTGCTCAAAATAGTCGTTTTTTTTCAATTTGTACTCAAATTATTAGTAAAATTTGCTAACCAGTCTATGTAATCCTGATCAAGGTGCCTGATAATAACCTTATTTGTGTCCAACGATATTTCTATCATGCTATACACTTCAGAAAATCACCTTTTTGATGAATGATTATTCATTTAATAATTCACTTGATTTCTCTATTAATGTTAATGCTCGACATGTCAGTGAGATAACCATATTACATTATTGTGCCTTCTCTCCAGCATTGACAAAGTTACAGCTAATTTAACATATTAAACCTGGCTCTCTATGGCATAAGTCATATTAGTTCAAGTGCTGAATTGAACAAGATTTTAATTTTATTTTGTGTAGCTTCATAGCATAGAAAAAGGCCACAAATATCTTATATCACTGATTAACAACACAGCTCTAAGATAGAGGCTAATAAACAAAGTGGGTTAACCCTTGGAGTGTCAAAAGAATGGGAATGCATTGTTTGGAAATAATTCCCAATTCTTTGCACTTAAAATGTTAATTCTGAAAATGTAAATAACATATAAAAAAAATAGACCCTAATACATTGCTTTTCTATCCCAAAATTACACAAGCATTACTGTATACACCTCCAGAAAAGTATGTAAATACCCTTGTAAGTAATCCTATTAAAAGTTTTAATTCACACCCAAAAAAAGCATCTGAGGTCGTTAATTGTTTAGGTCAATAAAGATTTACAAGTCAAATGCAAAAGTCACGTGCTGTGTTTATAGCGGGCCCATTTTACTGTTTTGACAACTACAGGATATTCATACCAAAAATATTGTTACAGTTATTGCTGACCTCAGAAAACCCTGAAAGACAATTTCTCTTTTTGAATTATTTCTCACGTGAATTTAAAGTCAAAGATTATCCTTATCCATATTTGCTAATGAAGCTATATGTATTGCTTACACAAAAAAGGCTGTTTTAAATCGTCAAATGAAAATCTAGTCAGATTCAAGGTATTATATGTTATATATTCATTTAGTTCTACTAAAACATGCATCTGCTTGAAGTGTTTCAGTATTCATTTTATCAAACAGTATATTTTTGTGATGCTGAGTAACCCATTTAGCTTTCTCCATTTAGCGTACAAGGCAGACCTAAAGTCTTGTATTTTGCAGACGATGAGCAATCACCAGATACTTGTTCTTTGATGTACATGATAGAGATGTCATGGTACCTCACAGAATTGATTAGAATTATATGATATGCTTGCCAAAAATAAAGTGCAGTTTTGTTTTACTATATGGTTAAAACAAACAGCACTTACTGTTAAATGACTGATATTTATATGTAGGCCAGAAAAGATGGGTGGAAAAAATAACTCTACATGATGACTTTAGAAAATGTTCTAATGTATCTCAGTATTGTGTGAAGTAAAGGAACTCATTGGTTAGACAGTGTAAATCTCAATTTTTTTTCAAAACAATAAATTTTAATGCTAAAGCAGTTATAACCAAAAGCTATACAGAGGTTTGTTAGAAAACTTTTTTTTTCATAAATATTGTTCAGTTCCCGGCACTTGTATCAATAATTAAATTACAAACGATAAATATGGCATCATGGATATGTATTTACAAAAGTTCTTACAAAAGGCAACTGTATACTAAACGGTCACAATCTGTGTATTAACATCACATCCCCATCCTGAAAATATACCGAACAACAGCTTTGACCCTATAAGACAAGGAATACATTCACAAGTGTAATGCTTTGAGAAAGTTCAAGACATAACAAGACTTTGGCACAGTTTAAGAATGTGAAAGTTTAACAATCACCAGTAGTGAAGGTAAATTTTATCAGTTAAATCTGGCAAGGTAAAATAACAAAAAAATAAAAGAGAGAGAAAAAAAACCTTCTTTAATTTCTTTTGAAAAGCAAAAAAATATATTTTTTAAAAATAATAATAATGTAAAAGGCAGAGGGTGGAATGTAAATGCCAAAATATATTTCAGATCCTGAGAAAAGGGCACAGTTAGTCCAGAGCCTTCATATTTCCAGAAAAAAAATAGATATAAAAAAAAAAAAACCTTCCGTGGTGAATGCAGTTAAAATGATGAAGCCCTATACTGTTGCTTATGTGTAAAACTCCATTTCCATTTTTGTTGATTGCCCAATTCAGTTTCTGTGTTTCATTTCATTTGATCCACTTAGTCAGCCGTACAATGCCTTCATACATTGTTATCAGACGTACCATTCATTAAAATTGGGTGGAAGTAGTCCTGGATTGTGGGTGTTACTGTTAGTCTGAATTGCTGCTGAATTGGTTTTAGATGGTTCCTCACTACTTGCAGTAACCATTGCTGGTGGTGTGGCAGATTCATACCCTGAACTGGCAGCAGGAGAGGAATCGGACCCTTGAGATTCATGAACCTAAAAGAAAATATAATCCTTTAGACATAATTCTAAACACACTGTCAAACAGTTATTGGTGAATAGAAATTCATTAAATGGTTGTATACAGAAAATAATTAATGGTTGTTATCAAGTACACAGTTAGATGTCACTAGAAATACAACGATTTTATACTTGTCGAAGATGCCAAAAAATAATAGTGAAGCATATTTATAATAATTGTGATTTATCCATGTCCACCTAATGATATTCAGTGTATATACTATATGAGAGAAAATGTACTAATGTAAAAAAAAAAAAAGCATATAGAATTACATACAAATAAGCATTGTATTTCATAATGTGAAAATTTTAATTAGCTTTTTATTCTTAAATATGCTGTAAACCTGTCCAAAACTTCCACCAAAGTTTGACATTCTAATTAAACTGAACACAAATTTGGTGATTAACTATTTCATGTTAAAATAGAATAATATTTAAAAACTTACCTTCATGTGTTTTCTTAGAGAGCTGGGATGTGTATAGGATTTATCACATACTTTGCAGATATATGGTTTATCTGACGTGTGTACATGCATATGTTTTTTCCTGTCACTGCTGTTTGCAAACCGTCTATCGCATCCTTCAAACTCACACTTAAATGGTTTCTCACCTGGGGGAAAGGACATGTATCACATTAAAGATTTGAAACTATGAGATATATATTTCCAGTCACAGCTCAGCTACATTTTACTGTTTCAAGCCTTAGGAGTATGCCTAATGAAACTCACATTGCTAGCTCAGACCAAGAGATTTTCTGCCTAAATATTCCCATGCGTTATCTGCATAGCTTGTTGAAATATTTAACAAGCCAGATTGTCACTTAATAAAAATACAAAGCAACATGTAAACCAATCTGTACAATCTATTCAATGCTGTTTTACAAATAAATTCAATTTGCTCATTGTTACTCTAAATTTGTTGCCTTAAATTGCAATTGTACTTTAAATAGTGTTGGACGAATTAGAATAACAATCTAGATCAGTGTAATAGCCCAGACATGTGGAGTGTATCTTTTAAGTTAAGATAAACAAAATAGAAATCAGTTGCTATACTGTATACTGTATATATATGTATATATATATATATATATATATATATATATATATATACACACACACACTTTGGTTCACTTTTTGTGAAGGGTTTAATTATAGATTGAATTCATATAAAAATACTTTGTCAAAAGGACCACTGCATTAATTAAGAGATGTGCCAATCAAGAGTAAAAAAAGAACGGAAGTAAGTCCAAATTAGATTTAATTAGCATTTCTATAGTTTACTTAACAGAAACTGTGCAGGGAACCAAACTAGCTGGAAGCAGATCCTCACTCAACAACTTCTTATTTGTTCAAAGTAAATGAGATAAAAAACTAAGAACTGTTAAAAATATTGTCATAACCATTATACTCTCTTGTTTAGTTTTTTTTAGCAAAATTTAGCCTTTGACTGCAAAACAATTACAATTGGAAAATCAAGATAAAAGCTTCCCAACTTATTGCTTTATTTTTTTTTTTACATTTTTGGTTTAAAAAAAGAAATCTAAAATGTTATCGTTGTTGTTATGTTTAAGAAGAATCTACAGCATTGCAATATGTTAATATACTTGTGGTTTTACATGAACATTTAAAAAACAAGTCTGAAATCTTACCTGTATGAGTTCTTTTGTGAATCTTTAGATTTTCTGATCGTGCAAATATTTTCCCACATCCAGGAAATGGACAAGGGAAAGGTTTTTCTCCAGTGTGCACTCTTATATGATTTACCAGTTTGTATTTTGCTTTAAAGGATTTTCCTCCCCTAGGACATTCCTCCCAGTAGCATATGTGATTAGTTTGCTCTGGTCCCCCAACATGTTCCATTGTCATATGGGTAACTAGCTCGTGCATACTACTAAATGTCCTGTCACAGGTTTTCTGGGGACGATTCATTGGTGATTCCTCAAGCCACTTGCATGATAATTCTTGTTTAATGGGTTGCCTCATATATCTAAAAAATGCCCCTGGGCCGTGATGAGTTGCCACATTCATACTCATATTCATGTGGTTGTAATTGTGGAACTGGGCAGCATAATGATCTGTCCTGGGACTGGGCACAGCTCTGTAAGGATCTGGACGTCCAAAAATATCTCCTCGAAGACCTAAATGCATTTGACCATTGACCACATGTCCATTGGGCGAAGTGTGACTGGGGCTTTGCTCGTGAAGCCCAGGGAAAATCAGGTGTCCTGGCGGCTCAGTGATACCAGGAGGGCCATGACTGGTAAAAAGTCCATGTTGACCACCTGGAGAGGCGGCATCTCCAATTCCAGAGTTCCGATTTCGGAAAAGAAAATCTCGAGTGGAGTTAAAGGCTGCGCCCCCATAAGATGGCACCTGCCCAGCATGGTGTCCAAGCGCATTGGCATATCCAGACGCCTGCGGTGTAAAAGCTGAATTCTGGCTTGAAGAGAGATCATGACTGGCTGGACTAAGCTTAAAAGCTGCAGAATGTGAAGGTTCAGCAAACGGATTAAGCCCCATGCCAGCATCTCGGTTGGACATTTCATGATGGCGAGATGTCCCAAACCCACCAACTCCCAGGGTGGGAAACTGTGGTCCTCCATCTAATAGCATCGTCATGAATGAATCTGAGTAGTGCAGACCTACTCAGTGGTCAGCACTAAATACAGTTAATGCCGAAGCAGTAGCCACAAAAATAACTTTTCTTTTAATTCCTATTGCTTGAGAAAATCCAGGAAACAATTCACCCTCTCCAACTGAGTAATGTCCTTGGACTGATAAAGTCAATCACTCACTCCTCACACATAAACCAACTCAGGAGGCAGTCTGAATTGCACCAATAGAAACTCAGCTGGGGGAGTGTCATTCCAGCCCAGCCCCAGGCACCCATTTGCCTGTGAACTCTTGATTGACAGAGTTTAGCATTGAATATAACAGCTCCACTAATATCTATTCACTGATTGGTCTACTCAGGTTTAGTATTCGCAGGTAAGCTTAACTGTTTCAGTGCCTCAAGTGAATAAGGGTGCTTTGAAAAGCGATATGTTGCAGCACCTTCCAGTATTTCATGTGTTAATAGATTCCAGAGAGCCTATATATTTGTCTACACTGTCCCCAATTTGAAGATGCCATTTACCATTTTCATAAACATTGCAAACCTATGATGAGTCTTTAAAAGGCTAAACCGTTATCTTCCAGTGATCATATGCAAGTCTCTAGCAATGAATGAATTCAAAATAAAAGCAACTGCACATTCTTTCGGTACACAAGCATATGGATGGGGAGTCCTGCCTCTATCAGTGTATGCTTTAAAGCATTATTTTCCTACATGTTGTTTATTTGGTCTGTTTCGGGCTTGTGATCGGATTGTATCGAGCTATGCGTGCAATGCATTCGCTTGTATAAATCCACAGATAGACTGGAAAAAAATAGCATTATTTATATTTAAATATTATTTTCTGCACTTTGGGTTTTTGTCATTTTAGCACATGATTTTGCTTTATAGAAAACCGTGCAGGATTTTAGAGATTTTTTTTTTTTTTTTGCCGCTATAAATTTTTTTTGCATCCGGCCTTCCGATTATTAAATGTTTGTGAACATCAGATTTTTTTTTTTTTTTTTTTTAAATGCAAATGTGAGCAAAACTGAAAAAAAAAAGCCTCTTACTTTACATGGTGTACATTATTATTTCAAAAAGAAATTTCCTAGTCCGAGTTTTTTTTGTTAAGCTTGTCTTTATGAAGGCCGGCGCGTCAGTCATACTTTCAAAGCCTAAACTATTTCTTTTTACCGAAGAGAACAAATAGTTAAATTGATTGGTATGCTAAAAAAGAATGTGCAGGGGAATCCCTGTTGTGTTTGTTTTCTGAGTTAGGATTTTAAACTTCACAGAGCAGACGTATGAAGAAAATGCATCTACACACACAATACTTTCGTCATATAGCCTTGCATAGATAGCTGCCCTAATGCACAGGGGGGGAGAAAAGGATTTTTTGGGGGGAAATACAGCATTTGTCTAACAATGATTATCAGCTTTAGACAGCTCTATAAATCCAGTTCATTTCTGTATGGAAAAGCATTTGCAAAGAACTATAGGGAGCAAGATTGGGAATAAAAGAGAGAGAGAAAGATGGCCGTAATTGTAATATCCTGAGATTTGCTGAGCCCAAAAGTCTGTCTATTGAGCCACTTTCACAGGATTGTCGCTGTCTCTCTGCAGGAAACATAAAATCTGATCAAGTTCAGAGAAGCATTGAGAGACTGCTTCAAGCAGAGCTTTATAACTGCAGTCTTTTCACATCCTTCCCCCCAATCAGCCCCAGGAAAGACTTCACATTCTTTATTTTAGAGTTTTGGAAAAAAAAAAAAAAAAATCCCTCCACCCCTATAAAATCAGCCCTAGTAGTAATACCATCTTCCATCAAAACCAATCAAAATTCATGCTACACATCCACCAAGGACACACTAAAAGTTGAAAGGTGAGTCCCTCTTGTCTTAAATAATTGCATCTTAAATTGTGTCGTTTAAGCCTTGTTTGCTATATGTTTGCACTAACTGGACTGTGTTGTAGAAGGTCTACAAATGGAAGGAAAAGTTGTTGTGATCAGTGTCTTATGTTGCAGAGTGCACAAGAGCTTGGATTTTTAGCTGGTGTGCCTGGGAAACTTGCTAGGTTTATTTGATGGACGCAAAGCTTATCCCAATGCAGTATTAGTCTTTGATGTTCCTTTAGTGAATGCAGTACATTTCAAATGCCCTCCTAGTCACAGAAGCTCCTATAGAAAGCAGCCAAGGTTTATGGTGATTCTCTTGTTCTTTCATAGGTGTCAGCAAAGTTTTTCAAACATATCTCCTTTCAGTATTTTATTGGCCTATTCCTAGCAAATTGCTGAGCTTGGTTACCTGTTTATGTGGTTGTGTACACACTCTATATGGTTCCAATAAGATAATTCATTAGCCCAGGCATATGTTCCGTTGTTTCTGTGTCAAAAAAGAGACATAATTTAATTAGACCATCAACTGAGAATGGCTTGTGAAATGTCTGTGAAGCTGCCGATCTGAAACCAGTATGGTAAAATGACCCTTACAGTTCCTGAGGCCCCAGCAGTAGTTCTATTTTGTATGTGTGTTTTAATTTATTTAACACATGTGAGAAAGGAATAAAAGGGGACACATATAATAACACATTTAAGAAAAAAAAAAAAATTAGCTAAATGCATGTGTGTGTGTGTGTATATATATATATATATATATATATATATATATATATAAATATATATTTATATACACACATACATACATACAGAAAGGTCATATTTTATGACACTTGGCTTATTTAAAGGGTAAAACCATCCAGATGTGTGAAACTTGGGGCTGCTAAAATAAACAATTTTTAGAAAATAAAATGCAAACTTCACAGTATAACCTTTTTTTCGGAGGGCTAAAATACATTAAAATGATCCACACCAGTCATCCTGCATTCATAATATAATAAAACTATACATAATAAATAAAAAATAAATAATCTCTCTCTTAATGCATATATATATTTGCATAATTATATATATGGCTATATAGATAGATAGATAGATAGATAGATAGATAGATAGATAGATAGACATATATATATATATATATATATATATATATATATAGATATAGATATAGATATAGAGATATATATATATATATATATATATATAACTATTCAAGTAACAACTGATTTTGCTAAGGATAAAGCAAGTAACAAGAATAAAGAAAAACATGAGAATAGACTGAAGAAAGAAAGAATAATCTTCTTGATTGATAATTTACAGGATTCGGGATTCAAGTATTTTCAGAATATTTAAAAAGAAACCCTTTCAGTCTCCAATGCATTCAATTATTATAATAATTATTTAATTATTATTAGATTGGCATTGTATACGTCACACTTCTGAAATATATGATAATGTCTCTATGAAATAAATGATCCCAGTAAGTCAGACAATAAAATTGTAATATATAAAAAGTGATTGTTGATCGCAACGTAACAATTGAGACAGCAAATGTCTTAAAGCAAAAAAAACCAAAACAAAAATAAATAACATATTGCGCATAGTTTTGAGATTTCTTGAAGTTTGAGTAATTATTTTAAGTTAGGTTTATTTATATACATGTAATATAAATAGAACAAGTTGTCCAAAATGAGATAGATTGTTTTATCTGTACCAAAAAGAAACATACATGACATGAAATTGTACTAAAACAAAGTTATAACTTAAATAGTGATTTAAATATGGAACTGGAATATTACAATGAAAGCAACGCTGATATAATTTTTTAATTGATGACACTTTCAACATTTGTTTTGTTTTATAGCATGTATCCATGTTTGCTTTAAAGCTCAATTTCTTGTCAACAGATAAATATTCCTAATAAAAACAATTTGATTTCCTTTTTTTATGGTTTCTATGCTTATAAACACATTGTAGGAGGATAATTAAAGGCAAACCAAGGTCAAATTAGACATTTTCATTGTTAGTGTCAATCAATGTAGTATAATCACATGTACACTTGAACTTCGGAGGGATGTATTGAAGTAAACAAGGCCCTAGATCTGATGAGAAAAGAACTGTATTGACTTTCTAGTTGAAGTAACTATGTCTTACAAAGAAATCAGGGACTTCCTTAGAGAATGTAGACACTTATTCTTTATAGTTAACAGTCATTCAATTCCTTTGGAACTCTGTATCTGTGCTGAGAGAAAGAGACGGGTGAGAGGTATTAGCCAACCATAAGATAAGCCTCCTGCAACGGGGAAGAGTTACAAATGACCACGTAAAGATTATGTTCTGCTAAGCAAAATGTTAGACAAAGATGGATATACAAGTCTCATAGTCAGAAGTGATTGGGACGAATGTAGAATGGCTAATGAAATTAAATTGAGGGTTAGAGATCATAGTCCCCCAAAAGATTTATTAACAGACTGTCAACCCCAGCAATAAATTGCTTTAATATTATGCATTATTTAAAATCACAATATCATATTCTTACTGGAAAATGGGAATGTATCAAATTATTAGGCAAATAAAAATAACCCAAATTAAGTAAAAAAAAAAAAAAGCAGATACATTTACAATATGGTCGCTTCCCTAGAGGTGGGGGTGTGATTATGTTTGTTTGATTTACAATCGGATAACAGAATGTCCCCTGTTGGTACGAAGAGACGCCATGTACCAATATCACTTAACATACTTAACATATGTTTTTATTACATATTTTAATATATCACTCCTATGTGAAGTCAACTTAGGATATTCCTTTAAATCGATGTCAACTTTTTGAATATAAAAAAAAATACGTACACAAACTGGATCAACAAGACAAAAAGGACAGCACATAATGGTGTGTAAAATTATCGCCCATTATGATTTTTCATTACGATGACAGAAGCCATGCTGTAGATATGGTAATACTAAATAGAAGAGTCATTGTCACTGTCATATTAGCTTAAATATTAAAGGCTTATGCTATTGCATGCTAAACAGTTAAATCCACCTAATGTGCTTTGTCTTCGAGACAGAGAACCTAGAGAATATTCATTTTATATGTCTTTTTTAAATTGTTCACCAGGGGAGGGGGAGGGACATTTTTGTGTAGCACAATAAAGTTAACTCAACAGAGTAGAAAATAAAGAAAAAATAAATAATAATAATATGTTTGCGGAGCCTGCTGTTATTATAGTACGATTGACATTGTTTCCGCACAGACAGCAGTAAACACCAAGCTCTAAAGCTGCTACCTTCTTGTTTAGATGTTTCTTGTGTGTGGTAACTTTATCTAAAGAGTAAAAGAGAGTTGAGAATATCTCAATCAGTGACGAGGTGACCTTTGACCTGGAGGGTGGTTTTATTGTGATTCTTCTTTTGCGGGGGACACAGTTTATTGACCCTTTCAGTGTGACTGCACCCTGAGGGGAAACCACAAGCACCAACCTACTTGAAGATATAAAAGCTGAGCCTGTCGCATCTAAATACATACACTACCTAAGGTGGGCACATACTTATGCACCAAGTTTTCAATGGGCCCCATTCACAGTGTCTTGCTAACAGATCTTCTCACCCAGTTTATAGCTTGTCTATTACTCTATTTTAGATCTATTAATACTGAACTTCCTTGTTCCTAAATAATTCTGGACAAAGAAATGGGGAGTCTAAGCAAGTAAAACACATGGCACCGTGATTTTTTTTTCTTCATTATGCCTAATACAACATGTACATTAAATACTATGTTTATATTGACTATACAGGCTAATGATATTGAGATGGATAAATAGATAGACAGACAAACAGACAAAACACAATGCTGTATGATGCTCCAGTACGTAAGTGTATACTAACTATATTTAAATACGGACAGATTGTGTATATACCATCATTAGATAGACAGACATACAAATTTTATTTATATCAGTAAACCTAGACATAGTTTGGTAAATAAAGATAGATGGTAGAAAGATAAATAGAAAGATAGAACGATAGATAAATATATATAGATAGATAGATAGATAGATAGAGATAGATAGATAGATAGATAGATAGATAGATAGATAGATAGATAAGAGATAAATAGATGAGAGATAGATAAGAAAGATAAATAGATGATAGATAAATAGATGAATAAATAGAAAGATAGACAGACAGAAGGCAAACTGGACAAAAATATAGAGAGCCATTATATTTATACAGTGTAATATGTCTGACCTTATGGGGCTCTATAACTTAAAATCCTTTTTTTTTTTTCAATATGGGTATATGCTACTTTTTCATATTACATTTTACATTTGAAATGGGATAATTAGTTATGCAATGCACACATTACTTTGTAGGACTACAATTAGCTATATTACACACTCTGCAGATCTTGTACAATAATGCTCTATTTTGTTAGTGTATATAAGTAATTTCTCCAAAGTTGCCAATATCAAATTTGATTTAGTATCTGGTTATCATGTTTGTTATTTGGATATACACAAGTACTAATTGTTAGAATTTATGTATTTAAATGTTTACATTTACAAATTTGTATATTTGCCTGTGAATTAGTGGAGTACAATATATATATAATACATAGTATTAATATATTTAACATTTTCGTTCAAGGTACATTTGTCACTTTATTAAAATTAAATAGTACAAAAATGTTATCTGCAACCATTTAGTTTCAAATAACTATCTATGACATTAGATGTCTTTAAGGAAAGGAATAATAACTGCAATGTACCTGGTGAAATAAAATGCTCGTTCTCGTCAAAGAGATATGTACATTTGTATCAATATAGTGGCTGGATTCCATCATTCATCAGTATTTATGCCTTTTATATAGTAAGTGCTAGATTTGTAATTAGTTCTCTCTTTATTTTTCTGTACGACCAACTTCAGAATTAAAACTTAATATAGAATATATTGAAGCAAACCAGTGTTTTTTATTCTAATTTTAATATGTACTGATACGTTTTTAGCACTCAATTTATTCCTGAAAGTAATGCATCCTCAATTACGTAATAAAAGTAGCCATACATTTTTGCAGATTGTTGTAACCCACCTCTAAATCAAATTCTAAAGTGTCCCTAGGCGCATGAAATAATTCAGGTGAGGCTAACACGTATTTAAAAGGTTTTAAACTTCACAATTATAAATTTTATTCTAGATTGAGGATGCTCACAACCAAACTGTGATTACAAAGACGTCACCAAAGACAATACAGCTTGCTTGTTGGTGTTTACCTTTCATCAAGAAGACCCATTTGTTCTCAACATTAACGTAAATAAACCTTGTATAATTTAGTAATCTAGGGAGTCTTGTTAAGAGCCGCACCTTGGTTTGTTTGTCATGTGAAGTGTGTATTGCTTTACAATGACATTACATTATAATAATAGTATTTTCTAAATACTTTTCCACTGATGCTAATAAAACACAGGTATGCCTTGCAAATAGGACATTTAAAATTGCTCGTTAACAGACTTAAGTGCGCTCATTCATTGTCTTAAAGAAATGTTTTTTTAACTCTTCTTTCAAACATTATCGACAGACAACTCTTAAAATGGGTATGTTTTCCAAACATTGTCATGCCATAACCAAAATATGTCAGGTTAAATCAATTTTTTTTAAATGCTACACTTCATACTGTCCACTCCATATGAATGGCTTCTGGTTCAAAATTACAGTCTCATACATGGGCAATTTCTTGGGTCCCATGAGCAATTGAGGTCTCCTTTGGACCATGTGGTAAGCCGCCTGATTGTGCGCATGAAAGGTTGAAATCCCCCAGGAAAATAGGCTAAGTCTTTCCATCAAGAGAAGTACAAGACTTGTGCCAGAATCATGGCTTTTGTGCTAGCAAAATCTTCACTGCTCTTTCAGGGGTGTAGAGATCCCCTGGGTGCATTGTCGGCTAAAAACTTGCTTCTGTTCAGAAACTTCTCCATTTTTAGGAAGCCATTAGCTTTTCCTTAAATTGCTATACCTCAAACACTACTTTGACTTTAAGCCTTTCATTGACAGAGGGTTGAACAGCTGAAAAACATATGTATTGCGCAACCCGCTTACACACACAGGGTTAAGTAGCAGTTGATAGTGAGAATTTCCTTTAATTCACATCAAAATGACACATTTTACCGAATTCTTACAAACACTCCAAAAAGTTTAATCTACTTCACCACTTTGAAATGTTTTGCACCAGATTTATTACAAATGTACTTAATACCGTAAAATCACAAATGCATGATACAAATAAAAGTGCCGTATTTAAGCACCCATCCAATGAAAAAGTAATCCAACTGATGATAAATTGTAAAGATAAGGTAACTTGCATAAAAAATAAAGGTCGAACAAAATGCACTGTTTAATGACACCGGTTATTGATTTCTATGGTCATAACCTTCTACCTTAAAACTAATCTGAAGAGATACACAATATTCTTGTTTAATAACCACTAATGGGCACATTTAGTTTATTTACTCAGGGGTGCCATAAATGTAGTATTTGATATAACAGTTGCATGTGAATGATTGCACAGGAATTATCTACACAATTCAATATACACACATTTATAAATATATATAAATTAGATAAATCTATTTCAAGCACCAGGTGATATGTTCACCCTTAAATTGCAACCAATGAGAAACACATTTAAATTATTATTTATACCATATGCACAGAGAATTCCAACAAGTAACATAACTAGCTAGCACACTCAAATGTCCCATAAAATGCAGATAACATCAGTGAACTGATGCACAATTCAGTGCAGTTTGCACATTTATTATTTCAAAATGACATAATTTAAATTACACACTCAGTAAGTGAAAATTACACTTTTTCTCTTCACATATGTATATAACATACACCTTACATTTCTCAAACTTTCTTTCTCTAACATACACAAAATCATACATGGATATGTCCTGTATAACATGCATTAACTCTTTCCCCAAAGAGCAGTTGAGCACCATCACATTCTGTACTATTGTACTGTGGGCAAATAAGACATACAATTCATATAAATAGTAAGTAATATCACAGGTTTTGATGTCCTGAAACAAAATGAGAACAGTGCCCCAAATAAACTTACTGTGTAAAAGCACTGCAAACAATGGCAGTCCTCAAAGGGTTACTATTAGCTATTGAAACATGAACACAGATAGACAGGCACTATTAGATGTTTGGGGACAGAGAAGGTGCACCAAGATAAAAGAGATATAAAAGTGGTATATTATTACTGGAAGAAAAAAATGTATTGTAAATGCAGTAATTATGCATCAATGTTCTGTTATTGTTTTTTGGGAATTTCTTTAAACAAAAAATAATAATATATGGCAATCATTATTTAAACTTGTCTGTACTAGTATTTACACATTAAATTGTTTGCCTGTTTTGGGAAAATTCTAGAAGGCTACTTCTAAACGCTCAGGCATGGTTAGATTGAGACTATTTATTTGAAAAAATTGCAAATATTTATATAAACTGAACCTATAAAACAGGGAATCAGAGAATTGCATAACACCAATCTGTAGCTCTCCAGAAGGAGCCACCTTGGCAATTAATTATGTATATTTTAACCTTTTCAAGAAAAAAAAATTGAAAAAAATGGAAATCTTACTTTTCCATTAACGATGACTGTCAAAAGCTACAAAACATAAAAAGGTTGCCTTTTATATACACATGTACTATTCAAAAGAGGTTTTAAATGGATATAAATTTCGTAAATGTTCTGAAAATACACTTTGGGATATCATTTAATATATCTATCCAATCAATAAGGTATAACTCTAGGTGAGATTTTAAAAAATGTTGAATAACCAAAATAACAATTACCATTTTAACGCTTACCTGTTTAGCATTAAAAAGAAAAATAATAATGATTTTGTTACTGTAATAAAGAGAAAACAAACAAATTATGTTTAATCATTTTGGACATTTTACACCTTTTAGCTGAAGTGATCTAAATAAATACAAAAACCAAAAAAAGCCTTTAATTAGTTACAGGTCACAATGACAACAGTGGTCAATTAGTATTTGTCTGACTTTAATCCTGTTAGTCCTATTATTAGTTGTTTAAATGTAGCCCAGATCATAAAACCTATTTCCTTTCAACACCTAAGACACTGTGACCTTCGCCTTGACCTGGTGACCCCTTTAAAGAGATAGGGCGACATATTGGAAAAACAAGATCGTACGTCTCATATTTCTTATTTTCAGGTCAATATGACACTAGATCATTACTGTTTTTTATTCAACAAAAAAATAAAACATGATGTGCAACAGAATTTTTTATTCTTCATATACCAACACCATACTACATTATCAATTAATTTGTGTATTAAAGATTGTCTTTTTTTTTAATTAATATTGTTGACTTTTACTGTTACACCATCATGTTGAGGCTCATAAAAGTGACTTTACCAGCCATATTAATATCAATACCATCCTTTTTTAAATAAGAATGAAAAAAGCTGATATCTACCTTTAACTCATGTATGCTTTCAAAGCATGCTGATTCAGTAAAAAAAAAACTGCAGATGTTTCTGACACAAAAAATGAAATATAGAACCTATACAAAACTTAATAATCAAAGCCACACTTTTTGCCCTTTCATTTTCAAAGGAAACATAATGTATTTTCTCTAAAATATTAAATTCTTCAGGTTATCCAACATGAAAAATCATTACTCTCAGATAGCTTCAAAAGTTCCAATTCTGACGTCTTTCCGAAATATGTATAGACCATGCATGGCTCTTTCTTGATCTTTTTTCTTAATGTATGTATTTTTCAATTATTACTATTTAACTTTATTTCCAGCAAATAAAACAAAATATGCAGTGTCTCAATTGCCATAATTAGTACACTATGTTGTTACCTTATTTTAATTTAAATTTAGCTGTATTTTAAGGAATGTCAAAAACCATAAAGCAGGCCGTGAAACATTATTTTCTTAGATCGTGCGGCACATTTCAAAGGATAGTGTGATATATTTTAGAAAAGAAATCAAGCTGTGAAGGTTTGCGTGTCTTCTTTCCACTAAACTAAGCTCTTGTCAATCAAGCCAACCCCCAACCAATCACCATGTCTCTTTTTTTGAAAGCACATAATCCTGCTGTGCTTTTATATATTACATTGCAGCATGTTTTGATGCATATTTGCTATCACTTTTAGGGCTGTGAATTAGCAGAGCATAATACTGCATACTGCTCTCCCAAACAGCTACTTGCTCAAATATTGTTTGTGTTTTGTTACAAAAGGATTTGCCTGTAGTAAACTTACACGGAATTCAGACATTTCAAAGGAACAAATAAAAAAGAAGAGGAAAATGTACCTCTACTTTGTATATTTCAGCATGTACCTCATATAGATAGTTAACCTTTCATGTGTACCTGAAGTTGATAGCGCAGTATTATTTTATATGCTCCCCCTTCCTCCATTTTATAAAAACATATTTTTGTCCCATACAATTATATTAGAAATTTACATTATTGCAATAATGTTAAGAAGCAAACGCTTTAGACATCAGGACATGCGTACAAGTATCATTAATTGTTGTCCGAGTCTGTGACTTTGATATATATAACGCTAACTAATTCATTGTCTGAAAAATACTGTGGGGAAAAAGGAATTAAACACATGAGGTGGATTCGCAGCGACGTAACTGCGGCACCCGGCATAAGCCAATGACTGGGCAAGTTTCTGAGACATTTTAAGGACAGAGTTGGGGATCCTTTCTAAATCAATGGTTGTGGTAGAAAAGAAAACTGGTACCTTACGTGGAGTCTTGCAGAATATTAATAAAGCTTTGCTATGAGGATTGAGGATGCTACATATGTCACTTTTAGCTCACTTTTGTTATGTTTAGGTTAACTTACAAAATAAATGGGAGAATTGTATGATTGAGGCTCTCTGGTAAAGATGGTGGTTGTACACATAACTGTATCACAGATGTCAACATATCCCATGATTTTTAAGAATAAGATATGTTTACTGAATCGTGATAGAAAAATGTCGAAAATGAAACCTCGCTATGAAGTATTTATATAAATATTGGGTTTATCTTACATCCAGCATTTGACCAAATTATTTTAAATGTTCTTTTTTTTTGTATTCCTTACAATACTGTAGCCAGACAATTAAAGAAAGTTTAATACTACTTGTATGAAATAAAAGCCCAAATATAAAAGGTTCTATTGATCTTTGAAATTGAGCGCTACCTCCTGCTAATATGTTGCTATAGTCCTTCTGACATATTCGATCACACTTCTTGTTGTTTTGTGAGTATTTTGGCTTATTCGCCACTGCTCTGACTCCTCAAATCTTACATTTGTAAAGTGAGAGGAGCAGAAGGATGGCATACACAACCTGCTTCTATTGAACATTGGCAAAGAACACACACCTCTACAAATTCACCCATCAGTTTACTGCAAGCAAACTGGTCTACCCTTCCTCCGCTTACAAAAATACAGAACAAAGAAGCTAAACAGTGCTATTCGCTGTCCCCACTATAACTTGCTCAGGTTCTGTTGCTTCAGGATCTAACCAGTTTCTACCTTGGGGGGTCGAAACACATTCAAATCTCCTGGTAAGATTGACAACATCGGGAAAGGGGGGGGGGGAATTTAACCTCTATGTGACCAGAAAAGCCAACGGGGCAAATCCTTTATTAGTAATTATGGCACAAAAAGGTTAATAAGGCTTTTTTTTTTTGCACAGGCCCTTGACACATCCTGAGTAAAACACTAAGATATTTTTGAGGTTGTTCAGTGTAAAAAGTGCCTTTCAAAACTGGCAGCAGACATTATCTAGGTGACATCAGCAAAGCAAATCATAATTTCCTACATTGCACAGCCATTTTAAATTTGGTGCATGATTTATCATAGAAAGACTACCGGGGCACTTCCCACACAGCTTCCTCTGATGTCACAGGTTCCCTGACTGAACAGGGAAACAGAGGAAAGGTGGAACAGTGTGCATGCATGAATATACAACAGTCGAGTGCGTGCAGCACATCCAGTGCATTGTTCTTGGCGACTGGGTTGAGTTTTGAACCCATGCAGCTTTCCTACCAATACTAATGGCATGGACGCTTGTTAGACAGTTTTAGCTGACAGCGTCATGCAAGGAGGAGGAGCACGGGACTAGAGAGCAGTTCTCTCAGAGGCTCTGTCTAGTAGTCTGGGATGAATGGACGTAAATCAAAATCTGGCTTCAATTCATGTTGCCAATTTTTAAAAATGGGTTTACTGTTTGAAGCATATAGTGATAAGGAATAGAATAAGAGTTATAACATATCTTCGATTGTAATGTGTTGCAATTTACTTACTATTTAGAAGATATATAGAAAACATTACATTCAGCCTGTTTTGTCATAGTTATTATTCTGTGGGCTGTAATGACTTAATATTCAGAATATATTAGGAAAATGTTATGATTTAACTCCCTCTGTACAAATTAACGAGAGCTAAGAAAAAAAGTCAAATCTTTGAAAATCAGCATATTTTAACAACATTGGCATTAACAGTGTTAAAACCAGTTGATTTCCTATGACAGCACCTCTGACTGTTAGATCTTAGACCTTATCTGCTTTTTTTTTAAACTTGTTTTTATGTCTAGCAACAAAATGTTATTTTTAGATCTTAAAGGGAAGCATCTTTTTTTCTCTAAACTGCATGTGTAGCTTTTTGCTTGATGGAGGAACTCTAAGGAGATTTTTCTAAAAAAAAAAAAAATCTATTGAGTTGCCTGTGGATTAATGTTTTAGTTTATTATTGCATACCTAGTGAAGTAATCCTCTGAAGCTGTAATAATGCCATGGAAAGCTTAGCAGAGTGGTTGTTTTGCAGACATAATCACTCTACATTATACTAGATGTCATGGTGACCCTGTTTATTCAAATGCCCAGAACAGGTGCATTTACATCTTTTTCCATGTAAACGTACAGGCTTATTTTACCCTTAAAGTGGGTAGATTTCATACTATAGGGTGTTCATTATACTTTTGATTTCAAAATCATTTTTTGACCCAGGCAATGTACTAAATTCATGCAACAATTATACATAAAAAGATGTTACCTTTCGTAAACTAGCCATTATTGTATGTTATGTTGTCATAAACAGTAGAAACCCCACAGTTTAACCCCTTAGAGTTGGCATTTTTAATTTTTTTAATTTTATTTTTAATTTCCCTCTTTTACATTTAGTGCACCTACATAAATGACACATTGTATTTTAACAAAAATGTGGGCTTTTTGTTTTCATGTGTATTTATTTTACTTTATTTATCTAATTTGTATTTAAATATCGTGGGCCACGTCTTTAATGTGATAACGTGGCAGTGCAATCACTGCATCTTTAAAGGAATGATATGTACGAGGATCTAAATTTAGTGCTATATAATCATAGATAGTAATTATGAATTTTCATTGAATATTAGATCTGCGAACAAAAAAGGTGATCAATAGAGCGATGATACCTGCCAAATTCATTAGCCCTCCTTTAACCATTAAATTGCTGGACCATACGCCAAGTATCAGGATTTTGGATATTTTTATAGTTTCATATTCTAGATGTTGCCTAAAATGGGGTTTAAAAACATTTAAAATTCTTTCCTTTTAAAATGTAGTATTTATTTTTATTTTGTTCCTCTAATTAATTTATATTTTATTTGAAATCAAATCCACAATTCTAGGGTCTTATTTTATTTCTGACATAGTATTATTAGGCGTCTTATTAAAGGATGGATTACTATGGAAAATGTATACTACCGGGCTGTATTAAAAGCAAAGCTCCACCCTCCCTTAAATCTAAAAACCCTAATTTTAGAGTTGAAAAAAAAAAAATGATTCTCCCACTTATGATAGGACAACCCCAACTGAGGATCTACCCCATGATATGGCAAACTCAAATTAATCTACTGATTGCTTCCAGGCACGGAAAGATGCATATAATACAACACTGTTCACATTATCTGGCTAATTAATGAAAACAAAGCAGGCAATGTTGTGTGGCAGAATAAACTGCAGCTGCAGAAAGATTTGGGTAGGAGTAATACCTACCGTGAACTTGGCCACATGAATTAAAAGTGACTGGAATAGTTCTAGCATAATATATATTTTTATGGTATTACTGCACGACAGTCGATAGAAAAGAATATTAGAGGAGTTAGCTAATTATTACCAATTTTGCCATCCACAGTGTACGTTAGACGTTCCCAATAATTGTGAGTAAAAGAACAAGACGCTTTTCATCTTTCTAAAACACAATATTATTTGTCACTAGAGTTTTTCACATTTAAGTGAGACACATCCAGATTGTTTAGTCACATCATGTTGTACCTATACATGAATCCCATATGTACAAAGGTCAAATATTTGAGCCAACAATTATTTTGAAACTTGCCCATGAGATCAGGAAATCATAAAAACTACCAAAATGAGTAATCAAATACAGATTAAAGAGCATGGACAATGACCTATCACTAACTTTAGATACTGGACTATAGCTCATTCTTAACCCTTGCTTTTTCCAGTGTTTAACATGGAATCTATACATTTCCTTCGATTTTTTCACATACATATATGGTCTTGCGCTGTCTTAACGTTTATGTAATTCTTTGTTCATGTTAATGTTCATGCCATGCAAATAGTTTATAGTAATAAAATTTAAATATGTAATTTATTTTACTAATAATAACTTTGTGGCAATAGTATACACATTATACTTCAGAGCAATGCAAGAAAAAATGTGTGCGTCATAGATCATTAATATACTATGCGTAGTATATACCTATATAAATACATATTATATATAGAGAAACATATATAAATATATGTATATATATATAGATGATATATCTAAATATGTAAATGTATCTCTATAGATATATATATACATATCAGTATCATTAGATAGATAAATAGATAGATAATATATATCGTTAATTGTAGTATATTTGCTATTTATATGTCTATATAAATATATATTTCTAGATATATAGATAGATAGATAGATAGATAGATAGATAGATAGATAGATAGATAGATGTATATATTTATTATTGTGATTTAAGCAGGGATATTGCCAAATTATATTCATTTATATTTCCCATATATTTAGGTAGTTTGATAATACTGTTGTTAATAACTAGAAATGTTTTGTAAAAAATGGCATTAGAATTTCCAAAAGTAGATAAATCATAATATACACCAAAAATGGTTTATGTATATACATATATTGATACCACTGTACGTTTGTCACAGTAGGCATTTCAATTTATTGGCAACATAGGCAATAAGTATCAATTCATCATATGTTTTCTGGAAGACATGAAATAGGACATAAGGAACAGCTTGCAGCATTTGTGATCCGTATACAGTGGTAAAGTAACACAAATTAAAATTATGCATTTAAAAAAAAAAATCTAAGTACTGAAAAGTTTTGAGGCATTGCATTTTACCATTTCTTAGTTCATAAATTGCACAATTTATTCAGTTTTCAAATTTATTTGATGTGAAATGTTATTCAATAAAAATAGAGAAGACAAATTCATATCTTATTAAAAATTAATTTTAACATAAAGATGTTTTAACATACTAATCTCCAAAACATGTAATGATGATTTGCCTCTGTTATCAAGTGCAGGTTACACAATTGTTAGTGGTCAAATACAGTACTGCAAAAAGTGTTAAATATTTTAAACTTAAATAACCAAATTAACCACTGATTGAATTTTTCCATTTCAAGAAACTCTCTAAATCAAGTGGAACTAATTTATTAAGTGCCTTTTTAGACTGTGATAAATCACACCCCTGGAATAACTTAGGGTGTGAACCATTATTTAACTGAAGTCTTGCTATATTTAAAGATTTTCTTGGTTTGTTTGTGGGGGGTTTAAACACTGTTAAATAAATGTACAGTAAAATTGAAGATCAAATAAATCAAACAGCACATTTAATGATTGAAAGTAATTACATGGTAATGTATTAACAAAGACAGAAGAGGCGTAAAAATGATAGAATACATACCTCATGTTAGTAAAATAGATAACTAAGAAGGTTTTACTAAATATAATATAATGAAAAGGTGAAATCATTTTCTAAAGAGGTTATAGTGTCAGTGATGATGTATATTTTGTTATTTGAAAAACTAAAAATATTGCGATTAAATTAATCTTCATTATATAATTGAAATGGAACATGGCAAATATCTCTATGGTTGTAAATGTTGTATATATACATTTCATACAGAAAATTGTTTACATATCATAATACAGTCAAATAATTTATAGTTCAGTAAAACAAACTGAATTCTCAGTGGTTCAAATTACCTGTTCCATGCTGTTTTAGTCTGCCTTTTATAGATTGTCACATCAGTAGTTGGCGATGAAAGTGTCAATGAACTATATTATGATTCAATTCAAAACTGTATTATACATGCCCTTTGCATTAATCTCATTTTATGTTTAGACTAGTATTTAATCATAAACAAATAGTATTTTATCAGTGCCATATAATAATAACAAATGAGAGTGCAAAAAAAAAAAAAAAATATATATATATATATATATATATATATTATATAACCTATATTTTAATTTATCTGATCGCAGGTTGGTATATTGTACAAAGTAAAGCTGTCAAAATAGTTACATATTGCTTTGTTATAAACAGACAAACATTTACCACATGGAATTGCCATAAGTCACTCAAGCTCCACTCATAGTACTTTTTTTTTTAAATTTTTAAATCATGCATATAAATTATGTATATGCAACAATCTGTTGCATTATCCCACTTCTTTATACTGCTTGTGCTCTTCACATAAATACACACATGCACTAAACTGTTTGATATTTAGCTGTTAAATAGAAAATAATGTGATCTATTTTTTTTGTGTGGAAAGAAAATAATGTAATAGAGAAAGGTTCTTCTAAATATTGCATTTCATGATTTTGGAAGATATGAATAGAACAGTTATAGGATCGTTTATCACAGTAATTAACAAGAGTCACATACATATGTCTGTAGTCTGAAAACTCTGACTAACTGGAATAATAAATATTTGTAAAATGAATAGATGTGGATTTAAAGCTAGACAATATTTTAGCTATAATAAGGGAAATTGTAATTTGCTACAATACAGAAACATGGTGTTTTAAATTACATTTGTGTTTTAATAGATATATACTGTACATATCAAAGATATAAATGTGTTTGTAATATTTTTCTTACTTGAATGATGTATAAACAAAAATATTTATAAGCAGAACAATTGGGTTATATTTGTAAAACATGTAAATAACTGTTATAAATTTGGTTTGTAAACTATAAATTTAAGTAAAATGTTGCCCTGAGAATAAAAATAAAGTCTATTTAAAGCCATTTTTTACAACTTTTGCACATTTCCAATAAATTCTATGAGATATATGACAATACAAAAAGCACTGATAATTTATTATAACTGGTAGTATCAAGTATTTTACAGTAAATACATCTAATTCTCTAGTGGGGGAAAATCAATGTTCCAAACAAAAAAAATTACAGAAAATAAAACAAATAAAAAATATAATTAATAAAACAAAAATAATTTTGATTTATAAACCTTTCTTTACACTGTTCAATAACATTTTGGGGAGAGGAGTAATGTGATTAAAAACAAGCAAGTTTCATTTGTTAAACCTCTGCATTTCCATGCAAGCAAAGTCAATACATCACAGTCTTATACTAAAAAGATACATACATCTGTTTGGATATAGCTTATCACATGGTATTTCAGATTTCAACTAAATGTATTGTGGGTAATATTTTTTTCGCAAGAATCTATTACATCACAAATTATTATTATCCACAAATTCATAATACATCTTAAAGACAGAAGAAATGGTGAAAAAAGGCAAATATAAAAAAAAATTGCCTCTTTCCCTACTGACCATAGCAAGTTAATTTTATTAATACTTAAACCTAAACCTTCAGACTGAAGGTTTTTTTTTTTTTACCATGTTAGAATGTTGGAAACATTTGTCAGCAGTTTAATAAACAAAGTGCCTCTTACAGTTTATTTCTAAAAAAAAAAAGATAGAAAAGTATTTGATCCTTTAACTATGTAGCTGTTTCAAAGTGTTTTTATCTAAAAATTGCCTGTGAGACAAACATATATTTATGTCATTTCATTTAAAAAAAAAAATATCCTTTGATGTGTAAACATGGGTTCTAGGTGACATATCATTCAGTGATGAATATATTTTACATCTTTATGCCGGTATGCCACTGAAATTATATTTATTAGGGAGTAAAACTGTGTTGGGTTGAGTTATATTTTCAAGTTTTGGTTATGTATTCCAGAGATGTGGTACACCGAGTGTTAAGCAATTTAAATGCAGTACCACTCACTCATTTGTTTTAGGTAAACAGTAAGTTTGCTATAGTCTTTATTTATTTTTTAGTTTGCTTTCACCAGTCAACTACTAAAAGATGCTATGACTTCTCTTCCAGTGCCTTCATTTTGTTTTTATTTGTGATCTGCGCCAATAATTTATACATCAATCTTAAACGTAGTGTGCAACACACAATAGCTATAATTAGATGCTTTAATTTGGTGTCCATAATTATATCAGATCTAAACCGTTTAGCAGCTGTTTATTCAGCACTGCAAATGGCACCACAATTATAATAAAGCATGGTTACTTTGCTGTTTGTAAATTACCTAACTTAACTTCTGTACATTGCACATGAAATAGCAGTAAAATTAATTTATTTTATGTAGCTGTTAAATGTCTTAATAAGCATCTTTCTTTACTCTGTCTGCAACAGGCATAGGAAGCAGGTGATCACTTAACATAAGGTTTATATCAAAGAGTTTGTTGAAGCCAAAATTATAGTTCAGATTCCATATTAATTATTATTAAGTTACTTTAGAAATAGACAATGAAGATTAATAAAGACGATAGGAAACAGCAGCTATGTATAGTAGTTACTTATTACAACTCCCATCATCCCCAGTCAGCGACCTGCTGGTTAAGAATTTATGATTTTGCAAAGTATGTTTCTAATTTCTAAGATGACAAAGCTCTTTTTTTAGGTCATCAACCATAGTCTGCCCATCACTAAGATGCCACAATACAAATCAAAGTCATCTAATGCTGATGGTGGGTTTTCAGAGTACTGGATTCATTTAAATTACTGCATATTACATTAACCTTGCTCTGAAATAAAATAAAAAATATATATAATTATCCTATATAACAGCTAAATAAGGCATTGAGCATTACAATATCCACAGAAGGATATTTTTTTTGGTTATCATCCAGAGCAGAACCAAGAAAGCAGTGTATAAAGTAAATAGGTTGCACAAGAGTACTTTCAGGGAAGACACCTGAAACAGAGCATATATGACCTTCCAGGGTATTAACACTCACATACCAAGGTTGATCTGACGGGTAATGCAATAATGACGGACGAACCAGCTGTTAACATTAAAGATAGTATCTGGATGTTTTCCATGGATAACTTGATCACCCACAGCATAGGTGGTCTGCAGTCCTATATTGGTGATAGTGTTACATTTATTGATGCTACGGGGCTCTACACTAGTAGTAGGGAACATTTTGTGAGCATGTGTCCAATCTCCTGATCTTAAGGTGCCAATAATGTAAATCACATGTGGAAAAGCAGGTACATGGGTAAAAATGTTTTCTTTTTATGATACTTTCTTTAATGGTTTCCATTCCCATTTCCCAGTAACTCATTACTGTACACTTATTAATATTGAGATGCTGGTCTAAGAATCTTGTCTTAGACCAGCAAAATTCCTGGTACAGTCTATTTTCCAAGGCCTGGATATTTCTCAGCTGTTGTGAGGTACATTTGAGCTTAAGTGAGATGCATATTTAATCTCACTGACTATACATTGTTCAAGGACAAACCTGGTAAGTGGGAGAAACTAACAGTGGGAGAAACTAACCAGATTTGTCCCAGCACAACACAATGATCAGTCAGGGAGATAAAATGTTTATGCCCACATTTTAGTGACTGGCTCCTAATGTTTCCCATGATAATCAGACAACACCTTAACTGGCTAAACATCATGAAAGCAATAGTCAACATTCCACCGAATGCTATACCAGTATCAGGATAAATATTGCCATAAACAGCTGGCATTCCAGTCGTCTGTTCTGTCCACTGGAGTCTGAAATTGATCCCTACCTGCAGGCTATTTTACATAGTTTCGTAAAGGCTAACCACATGATCCACAACTAGCCATTTTACTTCTACCCATGAAAGAGATGGGGGTTAGTCTACTGGGCAGCATTATATTTTTTGAATTAGTGGTCTCGTTAACAAGTATAAACTGCCATATGTTTATATGTTGGGCTTTAGGTAAACATGAAATTGGTTTACCTTATTGTTTTCAATGATATACAAGGAAGTTGTAGTAGATATAGGTTACCTAGGTTTCAGTAATACTTTTCAAATGATTCCACAAACAAGGCATGTTAATAAATTGCAATCTTTGGGTTTGGATTCTAAAATTGTTGAATGGACTTTATTTGTAAAAAGGTCTCGTTACTGGTAGGACACCTTGGACCTATAATCTGTAACATTTTGTTAGCAATATTACACATGTAAAGGCCAGATCACAAATAATAATTACATTAGTTCAAGGCTGTGGTAACTATCTGTAGGTGAATGATTTGATGGTGAGCAAATTGGTCATTTTGGTCCAGAGTCTAGCAATGATTTTATAAAGGATCGAAAGGATCTGCCAAAGTAAGGGGAACAAGGAATATCTCTCTGTTTTTGGAATAGGGAGTAAAGGAATGATCATCCTATAAATATGTATTTATCTGTATTTTGGACATAAACATGGTATACATTATTATCTAGTGCATGGTAATTTCCTTGGTTTATAGTCTTTATTCTTTTCTTTAGAAAGTCGAATTCCTGCTCTTATGACCTCATTATATTGAGTTTCTCCCACTGGTTCAGATGCCTATTTTGGGTAAAGCAGAAATACATTATTCTGCATTAGTGAGTAGTTTTCAGTCCGAAACGTTGCAAAATCATTGTAGAAACATAGAACTGCAATCCCTTTGAAGACAGGCCAAGGCTAAGGATCTACAAGTGACAAGAGATACAACAAATCCTACTCAAGAGGAATTGGAGAGAAAAATACAAGGCATCATTGCAAATTGTATAGAACAGTGGTCTAACAAACCACAGAATGAAACATTACCTACTTTATTTGACATATGGTGAGGTAAGCATATACAGGTTGATTAGCCCTTATCCGAAATGCTTGGGACCAGCTGCATTTCGGATTACGGATACTTTCACTTAAGATCATTTTGGCAGCACCAGCCCTACAAATGTTCTGCAATAGCTAAGTTCAATGTGAGCAACTTGATCACATTGGATTTAGGTAATGTAGAACATTTATAATGTTGGTGCTGCTGAAATGATCTGTTCCAAATTGACGGGAGCTAAGTCCTCCCCACCACTCGCAGGGCTGCTGGGACTCTCACTGCTCCTGGAAGTTGTCATTGCACCTTTGCAGTAGTACTCAATGTCCCTCCCATCTTCATGGTGGAGGCAGAAAGTGTAGCTTGCAGCTTGAAAACAGGGCTGCAAGAAGGTAAGTATCCCTTATCTGAACTGACAGCTATATAAAAAAAAAAAACGTATTTTGTTTCCTTTCAGATAATGGATCTATGGATAAGGGATGCTCAACCAGTGTTTTAGAAGAGGAGCCAGAATGATAGGCATACATTTGAGGTGCTGGTTTAAAAGAAGCAAACTTATTAGCTTAAGCTAACAGTCAATTCACGTGTGATGTACAGGTTCCCTCTCCTTTTTGTGGGAACAGACCTCTATCCACCGAGTGGTCACTACCTTCTGATGCAGTCATTGCTTGAACATGGAAAAACAATCTCATATGTTTACATCAAAAGAAAAACCACAACTGAAAACCCCAAAAAGACAAAATGATCAGCCCCAAAAAATGGAAATGTGATGTATCCCTGGAACAGGGAGTGACAACGAGATAAACAATAAAAACAACACATAAAGCTACCATGCTTTGTCTAATCATATATGGTCATAACTTTTTTTCTAATTGAAATATTCTGAAAGTGTGTACTTAAGTATAAAGGATAATTTATGTGTAGACCCCTTGTTCACTGTGCATATAAATATATCAGCTATGTGTCATAGCTCATATTATGAGAGGCCGAAACCTCTGTTTACTGTTTGGAGATTATATCCCATAAATTTGTATTGTTTTTTCTTTTCTGCACAGGGTGTTTACTTCACATTCTTTGGTGTAAAGAATTTTTTTTAAATGGAAACCAGTTTTCCTCTCTAGTGACCCGAATTAGTTAAAATGTATCTGAAATACTCCTGAGTGGGCTTTCCGTGTTTGTTCTCAGATGAGCATCTCTTGCATGTTGCTTAGCTCTGTAGTGTGGATAACTGAAGTGTGATAACAGCAGCTGCAAAAAAAGTTTTTCCTTATGTTCTTCACAGAAAATGATGTTGAATCCCACCATATAAATATGGAGAATGTTTCATTACTAGGGTTAGTATAACAGTTAACTCTTGCATTATACCAAGTGCTAACTGTTCATTTTAATATATCTATTAGTAACACTATTGCACAACTATAAAAGGACCAGCAGAAGACAGCTGAAAGAAATAAGGAGTGATGGTTGCGTCATAGGCACCGGGACTCAGGATATCACAAGTTTGGTCTGTGTAGGAGTCATTAATAGGCAGGGGAGGGCTGGCAGCCTTAGGCCTGGGGGGCAAATCCAGTCAAGTGGCCCATTGCACCATCGAATCGCCTCCCCATCCACGGCCATCTTTTCCTTGTTTTATAACGAATATTGCCAGGATTTTCCCCCACAATATGCCAGGATTTGCCATTTAATAAGCTAGAATTTTCCCTTACAAAATGCCAGGAATATGCCCCTCAGTATGCCAGGATTATGCCCCTCAATATGCCAGGATTATGCCCCTCAATATGCCAGGATTTAGACACCCAATATGCCAGGATTTTCCCCTCAATATGCCAAGATGATGCCCCCTCAATATGCCAGGATTTTCCCCTAAATATGCCAGGATTATGCCCCTCAATATGCCAGGATTATGCCCCTCAATATGCCAGGATTTAGACACCCAATATCCCAAAATTTGGGCACCCCCTCTACCCACGTTGCACACCTACGACATGACCCATAACCCACGTTGCACACCAGGACATGCCCCATCACCACATTTACATGCCTCCATCACCCCATTACATACACATTTCCAATATTATTTGCCATTAATATTTCCCAGCCAATTTGTCCCATAATATACCAGTGTTATTCTGCAATTTAATATGACTCAGTAAATTTGCCCAATAATATTCCAAGGTTATCTGCCATTTAATATGCCCCTGCTAATTTGCCCAATATGCCAGTGTTAATTGCCATTTAATATTCCCCAGCCATTTTGCCCAATATGCCAGTCTTATTCTGCCATTTAATATTCCCCAGACGATTTGTCCAATAATATGCCAGTGTTATTCTGCCATTTAATATGCCCCAGTAAATTTGCCCAATAATATTCCAGTGTTATTTGCCATGTAATATTCCCCAGCCAATTTGCCCAATAATATGCCAGTGTTATTTGCCATGTAATATTCCCCAGCCAATTTGCCCAATAATATGCCAGTGTTATTAGCCATGTAATATTCCCCAGCCAATTTGCCCAATAATATGCCAGTCTTATTTGCCATGTAATATTCCCCAGCCAATTTGCCCAATAATATGCCAGTCTTATTTGCCATGTAATATTCCCCAGCCAATTTGCCCAATAATATGTCAGTCTTATTTGCCATGTAATATTCCCCAGCCAATTTGCCCAATATTATGCCAGTCTTATTTGCCATGTCATATTCCCCAGCCAATTTGCCCAATAATATGCCAGTCTTATTTGCCATGTAATATTCCCCAGCCAATTTGCCCAATAATATGCCAGTGTTTTTTGCCCCCCCCCCCCTTTCCCATCTCTTACCTTTTTCCCTGGTGGCTAGTGGCAGGACTTCCCTGGTGGCTAGTGGCAGGAGGACTTCCCTGGTGGCTAGTGGCAGGACTTCCCTGGTGGCTAGTGGCAGAAGGACTTCCCTGGTGGCTAGTGGCAGGAGTTCCCTGGTAGCTAGTGGCAGGAGGACTTCCCTGGTGGCTAGTGGCAGGAGGACTTCCCTGGTGGCTAGTGGCAGGCAGCATGGTCCCTCCATGCTGCCTGTTCGGCCTCCCGGCGGTTGTGCCGACAGGTCACGTGATCGGCGCGCGTCTGACGTCAGAGCGCCGATCACGTGACTGTCGGCACTTCCGTGTCACACTGCACGGGGAGACGAACAGGCAGCACGGAGGTTTCTCTGTGCTGCCTGTTTGGCTCCCAGGGCAGTTTTGCAGGCAGAGCGGAGGTGAGAGGGGATCTTCCGATCCCTTCTCACCTCCGTCTCTGCCTGCAAGCGCGTTTTTTTTTTTTTTTAACACTGGCCCAGCGGCCGTGTTTTACAAACATTAGGGCTGCCTGGAGGACAATTGCCTCCCTGCCCCCCGGCCCAGCCCGCCCCTGTTAATAGGGCTGTCATTAATAAGGATGCTGGCCATGGCACTTAGAGAACATATACTGATCCTCCCTCAACTGCTTGATGAGGTGTTGGCACATATCCCTCCCCATATGATTTGCATTTCTATATGTTGAAAATCATATGAATGAGCAGAGCAGGAGGGCACAGCTGATCACCTCACATTGCTATAGCCTCAATCTGCAGTGGGAAGACAAGAAGCCAGTAAACCTTAACAAGGGTCAGTGGCGCAATGGATAATGCGTTTAACTACGGAGATTGTAGGTTGGACTCCTACCAGACTCGTTTAACCTGCCATGATAGTATACTGGTTAGTACTCTGCATTGTGGCTGCAGCAAGCCCGGTTTGAACCCGGGTCATGGCACCCTACCTTTAAATTGGGCAGACTAGATGGACCGAATGGTTCTTATCTGCCAACACATTCTATGTAAAGTTGCAAGAGATGGTTACTGATTATACTTCAAGGGCCAGACACCATAGTTGTCCACAGGGCCGGCCTTAAGTGTTCCCGCGCCCTGTGCGGGCTTCCCCCGTGGCGCCCCCCCCCGTCTCTTTCGCCCCCCTATGTTTGTGTCTCTCTCCCTTCCCATGTTTGTCCCTTTCCTTTTCCTTGCCATGTCTGTCTCTCTCTCTCTCTCCCTCTGTTCTGTCCCTTTCCCCCCCCCATCCCCTGTTCTGTCTCTCTCCCCCGTCCCCTGTTCTGTCTCTCTCTCTCCCCCAGTTCTGTCTCTACCCCATGCCCCTTTTCTGTCTGTCTCTCTCCCACCCCTCCCCTGTTCTGTCTCTCCCCCCTCCCCCTGTTCTCTCTCTCTAGCCCTGTTCTCTCTCTCCCACCTCTCCCTGTTTTCTCTCTCTCCCCCCTCCCCCTGTTCTCTCTCTCTCCCCCTCCCCCTGTTCTGTCTCTCCCCCCTGCCCCTGTTCTGTCTGTCTCTCTCTCCCCTCCCCCTGTTCTGTCTCTCCCCCCTAACCCCTGTTCTGCCTGTCTCTCTCTCCCCTCCCCCTGTTCTGTCTGTCTCTCTCCCCCCTAACCCCTGTTCTGTCTCTCCCCCCTAACCCCTGTTCTGTCTCTCCCCCCTAACCCCTGTTCTGCCTCTCTCTCCCCCCTCCCTTACCTTTGCCTGAAAAGGTGGCACAGCGGTGTAGCTCCGCCCCCACCCCGGGAAGCAGAGCACAGTCTGCATTACGGGGAGCCATGGGCAGCAAGAGAAGGTGCTGCTCGGGCTCCCCATGCTTAATGCAGGCATGGCGAGCCGAGCAGCACTATCTCATGCTTCCCGGGGTGGGGGCGGAGCTACACCACTGAGCCGGTTAGCTCCGCCCCCTCCCCGGACACAGCACAGCATGCCGAGCAGAGGGCTGGTGAGGGGGGATCTTTTGATCTCCCCCAGCCAGTGCCTCTACCGGCTTTTTTTTTTTTTTTACTTTTTTTTTTCTATCTACCGGCCGGGCGGGCGCCCCCTGGGGTGTTGCGCCCTGTGCGCTCGCACAGGTCGCACACCCCTAAGGCCGGCCCTGGTTGTCCACATCAGCCATGTTTCCAAGGACACATATTTGTTCCACATGCTGCAGAAAGACCATGCAAAGTGCAGCCTGGCAGTATGTAGGATGGATATACGCACAGACAAAATCCATTAATAATGGTAGTTTCTATCATGTAGATCTCCAACGTGATTAATTCATTGGATTGTGTCTGTGAGTATATCCATCCTACATACTGCCAGGCTGCACTTTGCATGGTCTTTCTGCACCATGTGGAACAAATATGTGTCCCTGGAAACATGGCCTATGTTGGCAACTACAATCTACAGAATCAGGTTCTCCTTTCATATAAATATATGTACACGCACACACACAAACATTTAAGTGCACAAACAGTGCTCCCTAACACAAGGAAATGATTAACCTGAAGAAAATGTTGGTGGAGCCGCAGGGGCTCTCACGATGGGCTCAAAAATGTGGCCCCTAGTGGCAGCAGGCTGGCACAATGCCAACTGGTCCCAGGCCGCACTGTGCTATGGTCCCAATTGTAATTAATAATTCCCCCCATGGTTGCAGGTCTATGCTGTGCCTGTGGCCCCTATATATAATTAATATTGGTCAGGCTGCAGGCCAGTACTGTACATTTAATATTGCATCCCCAGGGCTGCAGACTGGCACTGTGGTGCCCTGCTGGGTAAAAATATCTCTATTCAGTGTCCAGCAATGATCAGCAAAGCCCTGTATCCTTAGCTTCAGAAAATGTAAAATGGTCCATCCATAAAAAAAAATATTACTACCGCTAGGACTTATGTTTCAAATGACAGCAAGAGGCATCTCCTTTGGCTGACTCTGTTCAGTAGCTGCAGTAGGCCTGATTTAAAAAAAATATTATGAATGGACCCTTGACCTAGTGCTTCCTGTGGTAGAGCGAGCAGCGTACACAATCAACTATCGCAAACACCAATCATGCAGAGGATGCAACATTGCAATGAAAAAATAAAAAGGCTAAATTAAGTGCTTAGTACTTGGTTGGTTTCCTACTCCTGTATGTTTTTGTGGTTTGACCACTGTGTTTTGTATTCATACACACCATTTTTTTACTAAAGATGTTTTGATTTTATGGTTAGGGTTCTGGTTAACACAAGGGTTAGAATTAGATTTAAATTTAGGGTTAGTGTTAAATCTAGGGTGAGTGTTGGGGTCAAAGGTTTACTGTAAAAGTAAAGGATTGGGGAACATGAAATGCTACTTTTGGTTACTGTCTTATAACTTGCAAAAAAACAACAGAAACAAATGGAAATGCATGCATATTTCTAAACTCAGGAAAAAGTTTAGAAACTATTTTTTACCATTTGTAATTGTGTAAAAGATTTTTCATGTCGTTTTTTTAATCATATTTTGTAATTAGTTTGTAGTACATTATAATCTTACTACATTATCCAATTATCTTGGGGGAAGATTGAATGGTGTCCGTGAGGTTATTCCATAATTGTGGTGTTTTTTTATTTTGTATTGTGGTATAGTAAATAAATACCTGGTACTGGATCGCAGTTTATAGGAGGTGGAAACAGATGGGGAGACCATTCTACTTAGGCATGGTGGGAGCTTCCCAGAAAACACAAGGCTGGGGAAGTGAAGGCTGCATCTGAATTCCAGCGGTATCCAGTTTAACTGGATCCACAATAGTGGATCATGTTATTACATTATAGCACATAGTGGCAGAATAAGTTACACAATGTAGTAAGTGTATGGCGGTGCAGGTGCATACACTGTTTCCCCATATTCAATGTCTGCCTCTAGCATTTATTGTACAATCTGTTTGCTTGCTGTGGGACTTGGGCAGGATTTGTTTCTGTACAAGGCACCTCATTTTGGATAATGTATTGATGAGAGTTTTTCAATGTGAGGCCAAAAGATAGATTGAGGTCTAGCCACATACCTA
This sequence comes from Pelodytes ibericus, assembly GCA_036172795.1. NCBI lineage: Eukaryota > Metazoa > Chordata > Amphibia > Anura > Pelodytidae > Pelodytes > Pelodytes ibericus. The sequence goes on from CM069861.1 coordinate 44,859,181, forward strand.
GATATTTGAAAGAACTGAGTGTAGTCAGTGTGCTATTTGGTCAATTGTATAGATGTGAATTTTGTAATGTATGTAATTTAGGCACTGTGCCAAAGAGCACTGAGACAGTTTTGTCAGTGTTGAAGAAACATTTGTTACCAGTAATCCTTTTTTCTACCTCTGTGAACTGTTAAATAGGCAAGCAACCTGTTATGATATATTAGAAGACGAATAAGTGCAGTGATTCAAATCATAATTCTGCCTCCTTATAAATCATTGGTAAGACATCATCTGGAGTATGCAGTGTAATTCGGGGTATCAATCCATAATTGAACTGAAATCGGTTGATTAAATGAATTGATTATAGATATGGCGGGCATTAACTATGAAGATAGACTTTCCAAATTAAGATAGAAGAATCTACTGTGAACCAACAAGTAGAAAGAAGAACCAGAATATAACTGTAGTCCATAAAACATTTTACCTGGTGATGGGTACATGTGTAAACATCGGCAGCCATACTGCTGGAGTCAGTATAAGAATGTCAGTCATTTTTAGGGAATATAAATACAGCACAGCACTCTGTTAATACTGCTTCTTTTATTTTGCCACAGTTGACATACCCATATTGGGCTTTTTCCACATTGTTGACTTGACTAGTGAATACATCCCATTCCCTTTGATTAATTTTGGAGAAGCTGTGCACCGAATAGGCCACTAAAAAAAAATATTATAGTTAACCAGAATAACTAGTTTTTAGACTAGTAGTATCCTAGAAGTTTGATTCTGTTCTCTGCATCTTTAGAAACCTAACAAAATTATACGTTAAGTTAATTTCAACACATTTTGCAGAAGACACCCCAGCACAATACAGAAAATTATAGCATTTTATGAAATACTTTTGTTTCATACAGTCTTTGTGATTTTACGCAAGGCACATTAAAGCACATATTTATACTGAACAATATTTCATCATCGTAATTACACCGGAGGGATGTTCAGTGAGTTTTACATAGGAAACTAAAAATAACTAGCCTTCTGCAATCTGTTTTATTGTTACCACACTATGTTCCAAGTAAAGTATTTTTCCTAATTATATGATGGGGAAATATTCCACAACTGGACCCAACATTTTAGTTTACATATTTTTCTTGTCATTTTTTTTTTATCAATCAGCATCATTTTATAAATCTGTTTCATGAGTTTTCCATTTTATAAAAGTTTTTAGATATCTTGAAAGTGTTATGTATCATTTTATGTTTACATTTTATATATATTTTTAAAGTGTTAAATTCTTAATGGAAAGGACACCATGCTTGGTGAAAAACAGATGACAAGGAGTGTAATATTTTTATCGTATTATTAGGTTCAGGACTACAAATTGGGTTACCATTCATGTTGAACATCATTACTCCACAAAAAGGAATGGCTAAACAAATAAAACCTTAGAGTAATGCAAGTGTAACTCACAAGCATTTGATCTAAGTATTTGTCTATACTTTTAATAAATGTAACCGTTAACACAGTTATGGAACTCAAGGTCACTAATCTGATAGATATATATATAGATAGATAGATAGATACATAGATAGATAGATAGATAGATAGATAGTTAGATAGATAGATAGATAGATAGATAGATAGAGAGAGAGAGAGAGAGAGAGAGAGAGAGAGAGAGAGAGAGAGAGAGATGTTTGCCAACACCATAAGGTAGTGTTACCAAAAATATATATCTATTAATGGTCCTTAGACCTATAAAAGAATCAGTGACCAAAACTGACAGATGAACAGAAAAAAATAGGCATCACACTTGACGCGTTTCGCACAACATGTTTATTCCTATGCAGCCAACTGATATAGATGCCAGCGATACTTCACTAACATAGTACATTTCTGTACCTCTCATGAACCTGGCATTTCAGGTCTGCTGTTTCGTTATGGAAGAGTTATATTCTATATTCACATGTTTCCTTTCTAATGGCAGAGGTGATATTATAACCCACCTCCAAATGTATACCAACCTATTGAACAAAGTCATATAAAGACTTGATTTCAAGTTAGTCCCATCCCATAGAACAAACGTTGCACGTATTCAGCTGAACATCTATTAGACTTTGGTTTCTTCTGTATGTGTTAGTGGTTATGGTCTTACACTGATAGCCTTTTGTCAATCTGATGGGGCTGCCAAACGTTTAAAAGCTATTTATTGCTACTGTGAGAGCATACCCAGCAGGGTGCAAACTGCTGTATATTCGGTGTCTTGAAACTCGTCAAAAAACAAACAAGAGCACCAGGAAAATACACAGAAATGAATACATGTTAATTTTAAATAGTCAGTTGTACATTCTTAAAAGTTTACATGGAAACCAATGCTAAATACCCATGGATAAGTAGTACATTGATGCAAATCATTATTTTTATTTTAATATTTTAATGTCATCATCTGCTATAATATACCTTTAGAAATAGTTTGTCATCTGATACACTGCATTTAAGAAATAAAATCAGCTGCCGCCATTTTGTAGCAAAACATATTTTTATTGCATACATTACATAAATTATGATTTGTATAGTTAAATAGTAAAACGTATCACCCCCTTGTTTACACACAGCCATTAAGGAACCATATGTTAGCAAGCAATGCCCATATGTAAGTGGTTCTGGCTTTTTTTTGAACAGTACACAGACACGTACAAAAAAGTCTGTCTCTGATTTAACTGGAGTATTTCACGCCTGTTGAAGTTAACAGAAGATGTCCTGGGGGCGCTGACTTCTAAAGATACTTTTCATTTCCCATCGGTGACTATCTCGTTTTTAAGCAGACTATCTGCACATTGTCCTTTCTTTCTGGATCACCTGTTTTAGCTCCCATTTTGTTTTAACAGGTATATTGTCCGTAATTGCTGTTTTGTGTCAACCTTCTTTTTTTTTTTTTTATTTAATACAAGTGTACTGTGAAAAGGGAAAAATAAATAGAGGGGTGAAACCTATGACTCTCCTTAGTGAGAAATCCTTTTGGATAAATAGAGGGAGTCTGCATTTTCACTGTTGAATGTAAATTCCTTTGAAGTGGAACTAATCATTTAAAGGATAGTTAACGTTGTCCTAACAACGCAGCTGAATGGAAAAGGCTCTCTTTTTGTTAAAGATATGTTTCCTTTCTTTCAGGCAAAACTGATGATGATACCCCTGTCACACTCTGTCGTCCCATATCATAAATCTTAAGTCACTGCTACCAAAATCTCACTTTAAGATGCCAACAACCCAGCGGGTGAGAAACTTCCCTCCAAAAAAATCAAAAAAAATCAAGAGTATATTGCTTTTTAGTACAAGGGCCAGGAGAGCAGGAGACACATGAAGAGAATAACATGATAGGTAAATACATTGCAGGCATAACATGAATAGAAATCAACCTGATTTTACAATAAAATAATAACGTACTATTAATAACTATAACTAAACCTCAATAGTAGTCTATGGTGACAAACAATTGCTTCATTACTGAAAATGTGGGTGGAACAAGTTGAATAGCTAAGGATTATGGAAGAGATGTTGATTTTCTCTCAAGATCAATATGAGGTGTACAGGAAGATACGGTAGCATTGGAAAGAATTTGCTATTTTGTCCACTTAGGACTTTTTATTTTCTAAAAGAGTTGCAGATTGTGATCCTGAGAAGAGAAGATAAGATAGTACATTCACATTAACATATTTATTTTCTCTTTTTTTTTTGTGGTGATGATTATTGGTCTCTCTCTGTATTTTCTGTCTTGGGGGGACCAAGAGGGTTGTTAGGGGTTCTTTAGAAATTTAATAATGTTTCTACTACGTTAAAATAGCAGGACCTAGTGTCCAAATAATTTATTAATTTGTATAATTGCACTTTTTGTAAGAAATAATGATGGATAATAATTTTTTTCTTGAAAAAATGGAATAAAGATATACATTTTGAACCACAAAAATAATGATAAATTAATATTGTTAGTCATTTTAAAATGGAGTAAGGCACACTCAAATAAAGAAGCACTATGGATGACAAAGACATCTCAAAACTTCAGGCTACATCCAAAAGCATAGGTTTACTCTTAACATCAATATCTATGCCATCTACAGGTGAATAAATTAGAAGTGCTTAGTTACCATTATTTTTTTTCCAAATATATTTGTTGCAGCATTAATATATACCAATCAGCCATAATGAGTTCAAGGTGTTGACTTGGCCTCCAAATTCCCCAGATCTCAATCCAATCCAGCATCTGTGGGATGTGCTGGATAAACAAGTTAGATCCATGGAAGCTCCACCTCACAACCTGCACGCTTTAAAGGATCTGCAGCTAACGTCTTGGTGCCAGATATAGCACAGCACACCTTCAGAGGTCTAGTGGAGACCATGGCTCCATGGGTCAGGGCAGTTTTGGCAGTGGAAAGGGACCTACACCATATTAGGCAGGTAATCATAATGTTATGGCTGGTCGGTGAAAGTAATACAAAATTAAGCTGATACAACAACTGAAGCAGAGTTGAGGGCTCCCATGCTTCAGTCTAGAATTAGATGGGATGTAATGGTAAGGATGAAGATTTAGGGGCAAGCAACCACATGGGCCAGGAACACAGAAACAGCTAGCTGGACAATATTTACACTTATGAACCAGCTGTGTGCACACCTGATGCAATCATGTTCAATATAGAGTCTTTTTTGACAAGGGCACTCTACACAAATGTTTCATATAGAAAACTAAGTAGAAACAGCTGCTCACTGGAAATGTTTGAACACAGAGCAAGCAAGATATGTAAAAGTTGGTAAAGGAGGTAGAGTTCTAGTTGATAATTAAACATTCTTGTATACGCTTCCCTAATTTCCAGGCATCCTAATCACATTTTTCCTCTTAAGATGGCTATACCAAACATAACATTTTTATTGTACCACCTTCTGCCTTTATGTGGTATATCTTGTCAAAATGGTTATAACACTAAATATGATTTTTGCAATTTTGCATTATAACGTGAGAAATCGAATGGAACAAGGGTACAAGATATTACTTAATGAATCCACCAAGCAGCCATGGAAAGCATCACTCTCTCATTTCTCCTCCTCTTACGAGGAATTTATTGTTTTAGGCAAGAAGCGGAAGTTTGGTGTGGTGATGTTTGAGGAAAGTCAAAGGTCATAGTCAATGTCACATGTCTCAAAGAACTGAGCATGTAGTGCAGTAACAGAGTAAGAACATATCAAATGTTGGTGTCAGTCAATAATAAGCGCATTTAGGGTTGAAGCAAGCTGAATTTTCAAAGTGCTGACATTTATAGATTATTTATTATTGTGTTTCATTTTCTCTGATCATTTATTATTGTCCTTCTGTTGCTTAGGATTATGTAAACTGCATCAAAAGTGTGTTATCCACATAGACTCCATTGTGTGTGTTGGTCATTTCCAAAGTTTGTCAGTACACACATCTGTAAAAAATAATTCGATTAGCCATGCAATGTATTTAGCTCGAGGCAGGCAAGGCAAGTACCTAGGTTGGCACTTGCCTTCTCTGGCTTTTTTGTAGTGGCTAAAAATGCTACCCTTAAAAAAAGCTAGAGACACTGGCTGGGGAGATCAGAAGATGGTAGCCAGCAAAAAACAGATTTGTTAACTATTCAGTTCAATATTGCTGTAAACTAGGAAAAAAGTAAAGTTTCATTTTTTTATTGATAAGGAGACATATGTCATCTGATTACTTCCTATTTCCTATTTCAATATAAAATTCACTGTTTTGCAGTAAAACTCGCAGCCACAATAAAGCAAGCAACGGTAGAGCTAGTATCTCACTTTACCAGGCTACTCTATCTGAGGGATTTAACTTTTGACTGGTGCCTAAAATGCATTTAACTATTATGCAATTCCTTTAAATCACTAAACACAGTAGTTAATTAATATTGCCCCCGGATAGTAAATCCACGGATCAATAAAAAAATAATAATATAAAAAATAGTGTGTAGTCCACTTTGTCTCCACAAGGAAACGGATACATGTTCCCTTGCCAAGGGGGACTCAATAAGAGCTCTAGGCCCTCCCATTCCCATTTCAGAGTTATTGGTTAGTAATAAATAGATAACCATATATGGGTTGCAATTCTTTAGAACCCTGGTAGTTATGCATAGCTATAGCGAACAGGGCATGTATCTGTGTGGGGGGTGTGTTAAATGACTGACAGTATTGGGGGATGGGGTTATGGGTGTATTTGTATAAATAAGCCTTGCATCCCTTCCCCCTGGCAGCCATTTCCCAAAAAATATCAGCCACTTGGATAAAGTTTCCCATCCTCCATCCCTTTATTACCTTTGTTCTGTGTTTATGCTGTTTTGTATTCTAACATTTCTTTTCTTGTCACAGCAGGCGGGGGGTACGTGTCCTTGCCAGTCAGGGTTGGTATTGAAGGAGGAGTCATGGTCATTGGAATAAAGTTTGGGCTCAGCCCTCCCCTAACCTCTAAGGTGATACATCACCTATATGGTACGTGCCCACTGAGCTAGGTGACTCGGCTAGTGGTAAGCATGGATAAGATGTATACGGTATCCATCTGCATCAGGTATTAACTAGGTTAAAGAGTTAAGGGGATTGGCAAGGATATGGATGTTTTGTTAGGCTGTATCCTATTTGAAATTAAGAAGTGGTGGTTTGGCTGATACTGTTCTAACTTGTTTTCTGGTTAATAAAAGTGCTGTGGCCTATTTACACCAACGTTCAGTCTTGTGTCTTTATTTAAAAGGTTGGGTGGGGTATCTTATAGCAATATGTGAACGCTACCCCCTCTACATCATACAAGTTAATTTACAACATATACATATACATATATTTGGAATACTATAAGAACTATAATATAACTCTTCAATATCAGCCTACAGCCGACACCTATCATGCTGGGTTATCCAAAGTGCTGGTACAGCCCTATTCTTGTCTCTCAAAGTCAAAGCGCCGGGTGTCATGTGAGCTCAGACCAGAGAGCGGAAAGCAAGGTGGTAGCACAGACATCACAGACACCAGGGAAATGGTATGGGTGCAAATGGGAACTAAGTTTCCCATTTGCAAGGAAGTCATATGGGGTGACAAGTTCTGTCCATGCAATGTTGTGCATTAGGGGTGCAAGAGAGTGCTAGGGCAAGTTCTGTGGCTGCAGTATGGGTGCTAGGGGCAAATCCTATGGTTGCAATTGAGTGCAATGTGGGTGCTGTGGCAAGTTCTGTGGATGCAATCTGGTGTTGGGGCAGGTCTTGTGGGTGCAATCTGTTGCAATGTGGTTGCAATGGCAAGTACTGTGAATTCAATCTGGTGCAATAGGTGCGATGTGGATGTCATGTGGATATAACGTGAGTGTTGTGGCAAATCTTGTGGGTGTAATATGAGTGCAGTGGCAAGTCCTGTGGGTGTAATGCACGTGCAGGGGCCAGTCCTATTGTTGCAATGCATGTGCTGGGGCAAGTCCTGTGGGTACAAGCTGGTGCAATTGGGTGCTGTGGCATTTATTGTGGCTACAATCTGGTGCAATATGAGTGCTGTGACAAGTTTTGTGGGTGCAAACTGGTTTAATATGAGTGCTGTGGCCAAGGTTTGGTGTGCAATCTGGTGTGATAGGGGTGCTATGGCAAGTCTTATGGGGGTAATGTGCGGGCTGTGGTAAATCTCTCATATAAAAACATAATTATAAAAAACATTTATAAAAAATACAGTTTTAATGACAAAATTATACAGAAACTTATATATAAAAAGGGAATATAAAGAAAAAGAAAAGCAGGGGGAGAGAAAGTTTTGCTGAGGATCAGGGAAATGGAGAAATTTTTTTTTGTTTAAGAGATGTTTTACATCATTATTAGATTTTTTATAGTTTGTGAGGATCAGTGATGCGGAGGGACATATAAAATATAAGTAAATAAAACATATAACTTGATCTTCTGCACAATTCAGAATAATAAATATAATTTAAAACATCTCTTAAACAAAAGTTTTTTTTCTCCGTTTCCCTGATCCTCTGCAAAACTTTCTCTCCCCCGCTTTTCTTTTTCTTTATATTGCCTTTTTATATATTATGTTTCTGTATAATTTTGTTCTTAAAACTGTATTTTTTATAAATGTTTTTTATAATTATGTTTTTATATGAGAGCGCATATAATTGCTTTTATTATGCTAAATGAAATATCATCAGACAAACTGTTGATTTAAATCACATTACCGAGCATTGCTAATTACCAACACCAGGTGCATTGAGACACAGAGGGGAGGTACATCATTGTGAGAGAATATAAACAGGACACCAAGAGGAGGGTGACGTGCATCTGATGAAGCTACGTTCGGCGAAACGCATACGGCACACCCCCTCCTTTCTGTTATCTCCGCATTTGCTGCCTGGCTTTCGGACAGAATGGACGTCTGATCTCGATCTGCTGTTTTGGAATTTCCACAGATCAGCTGTTCCTTGGTTGTTTTTGTCTCTGTGCAATTTGTGAGCTACTTTACTGTACTCACAACATTTTAATGTAAGCCTTTTCCTACCTATTAAATACTGTTATATTAACGTTATATCACTATGGCATTGTTCCCTTTCCTCTTTTGCATGTAATATATGCATAAGCAACGATACCTACAATCATACCTACTAGACCTATCACAGAATCTGTTCCCTACAAACATCTGGGGATCTCCTTGCACCTATATTTAGAGCAGCATACTGCTCTGGAAAGTATGAGTAAAATAGCATTCATAAATTGAAAAACCTTGCATTTAAACAGAAAGCACTATTGTATCTCTTTTCTCTTTCAATTTTTTGGTATTCCTGAATGAATTAAGTTCTTCAATCAAGATTTAAAGAGATCTGTGCCTATTGTCAATCATAAGTATTTTTTGTGTAAATTTTGAACACTATTGCATGCGAATATTTGCACTTAATATTTAAGTTATTTTTCATTGATTTTTGTCTATATTTGCCCTCCTGTTCTTTTTAGTACACTCTTTTATATAGTTGGAAATAGAGGTTACTTTTCCATCATCAGTGAGCAGCATAATCCCAACATTATATAATTTACTACAGTAGCGCCTATACACTATATTTTTTATCACTCTTGTTATACAGAAACTTGTGTTTGAACAGTCTGAGTCCTCTTACTGAGGTATGGTGGTTCTGTAGTGGACGTGTGCATGGGTCCAAGAGAGACTGTAAGTGCAAAAAAATCAATTAAACTCATGCAAGAATGTGGGTGGAGTTTGGAAGCAAATGGAGAGTGACAAAGATAGTTGAGGAAGTAATTAAGAGAGAGAGAGACAGATAGATTATTTAAGATAATAAAAAAGAGAGATAAGGAGTGGCCAAAAGGAGCAGAAAACCAGTAATGCAGCAGGAATAAATAAGACACATCACTGAATATCAAAGTAGACAAAGAGATAATCCCTGCGCAAAGGTTGCAACACAGAACCGTTAAACACCCAATGGTGCCAATAATAAACGCACATACTTTTAATAAAACTGCAGTAAGATTTAAATTGCAGTAGAAAATTAGGGAATCCAAGCAGGTATGACTTATGTAGTTTCCTTGGAAAACTGTATTTGTATTGCTGATATTGCTCATAATGTTTTTTTCCGTTATCCAAAAAATCTTTTACTTTTGGAGTTTTGTAGGTGCCCAGGGATTAAGTGCATCTTTTTGCAGATGCTGCCAAAGGTTTAGAATCTCCTATTGTTTTTTAAAAGAAGGAAGTGTGTATTTTTCAGTCATCAAAGAGTGAAGGTTCAACATTTTATATTCAATATCACTTGGTGGAGCTGAGAAGCATAGCAGATATCCTCACTCAATGATTTGTACCGCAAGTTCTCCTGTTGTGTACATTATATGCTCATTTCTAAAAGAAAAAAAAATTAAGTAAGCCTTACTAAGTGGGGGACAAATAAATGATTTACCAACATATGCTACAGCATATTCTGCGGCGCTCTCTAATTGTATACATATCACCCTAATCGCTTCCCTAATCGGATTACCTTGGATTATATTAACATTTGTGTCAAGGTGGATAATAGCGATTTAAGTCCCACATAGCACTATAAACCAGAGCCACAGACACAGATAGTAGTGTTTAACTGTCCTTCCTTATTATGAATGTCAATTTATCATTTTATGACTGTATGCCTAAGGAACCTATATGGAGCAGTCTGAGTCCTGTCACTGAAGGATGTTGGTTCTTTAGTGGCTTTGTGTGTGGGTGCAAGAGAGACTTAGGAACCTGTATGGACCAGTCTGAGCCCAGAGGAATGGTGGTTCTGTGGTAGCTTTGTGTGTGGGTCCAAGAGACTGTATCAAGTTGATGCTGTTGTGTCCTTCATATAGGTGTCAGCAGGTGATGCACTTGCCAAAATCTGTAATGGTCAGATTTTTCTTGCTGGTAAACTGCAGGACTGCTTAGGGCAGTGGTGGCAAATCAATTCATGCATGCCTCAGTGGGCACACAGAGACTACCATTTGGCACACAGTCACTTCAGGAGGAAAAGCAGGCAACTTGATGCCTGTGTGATACCCAGGTGCACCGATATCTTCTCAGGCTGCCTGTTGCACTTCCCGCTTGTCTGTGGAAGTCAGAACGTCAGGGGTCACATGACCTTCAGTGCTCAGACTCCAGAGACATGTAGTGACGCAAGTAGAAGTCTAAAATGATGTCTGTGAACCTCTGCAATGCAAAGCATGTTAAGAGTTTGTATCACATCCCCAAAAGGGCATACAACTGGAGCCAGTTAAATACATCTTTGATTAGGATAAGCAAGAGCTGAGGGTACAATAATGGTGCTGAGCAAGTTCTATGTGTGCAATCTGGTTACTCTTTCAAGATCTGTGGGTGCTCTTGCAAGACCTGTGTACAATTCATGCACATACACACACAAAAAAGTGAGCATGCACGTGCATGGGTACATTAATGGCACTTTGTAGCCTATAACTTGCATTTTGTCAGAATATTGAGCAATTAAGTCTACAAACATTCACCATTACTGGCTTTGGAGATCTCAAATTGTACAATTTTCAGCATTAGTTGTACTATAACTTGTCCTATGTACTTATTTTTACATCTCTGCTGCATAGCTAGTGACTTGTTGATTGGACCTTTGAACTTCAGGGTGGGACGCTAACCTTAGCCTATTTATCGGCAATACTAATCTATATGAGCTCCTGCTTGCCCCAACAAGGTGCTCCTCCTGGGGTTACTCTAGTGTAACATGGGAGAGTGAACATGGGAGCACGATATCCAGTGCTTTTATCCATTAGTAAATGACTGCAGAATAGGGTAGTGAGTTCTCACGGCTCCCTTTCATAAAATTAACAGTTTGCATCTTTGTTTTGTAAATTGGAGTGGATTTAAAGCAAAATTTTCCAGAAAACTGACCATGTGCTTACCACATACATATGTCAGTTGAAAATCCTATATTTGTCACCTGTCCCAATTAGGTTTTACCGATAAGCACACAGAACTGTTTGGCTTGATAAAGGCCCTTTGGTCGAAACGTTGCTACTGGCGGTTATAATAATTTGATCTCACCATTATTGAGTGCCAGACTCATATATACTATTCCATTTGTTTTGACCAGTTAGGTTCTAAGCAGGCCTAGACATTTACTGATTGGAACAAAAATCACAAAACCTTCAAAAATTTTAAAGCCTTTATTATCCATGTGTAATTGACACCTCACAAGTATCCTTTTTAAAACTTCAGGGAGAGTAGCATATTTTTCTTTTTTACTAGGAAATGAGAAACCTAATACAATATACTGCAATGTTTTTCGTGCAGCCACGGGACTCTTCACTACTAACAATATTGGAAAATGACCTTGGGTTTTGGCTAAAAGATCCACAGAAATCCCTTAATCCACAAGTTTCTTTATGGGTCGGCTAAGAGCATTTTGATTGATTATGCTCATGTGTACACATATTTTTATTTACTTCCAAAGTGGCATATTATTCCGCAGTGCTGTGCAATACGTACAGTCCAACTAGACATAATCTGAAACTTTTAACAGGATGAGAAGACCTGACAATCATTTTTTAACATAGTGAGAAGAGCGTTCGGAATATGTGGGAAAGAGGATGTCATGTTACCTAACGCGTTTTAAATTATATAATCATATTGAACGCATGCAAAAATCCAATGTTTCTTGAGAATTTTCAGTGGTTACTGAATATGCTTTCTGATGAAAAACTACAAGTTTTGTTCCAGAGATGCTCTCTAAATAAATATTTTCTCCATGTTGAAGCCTCGGATATTTTTTAGACATGTGTGACATATATGAAATTCTATTGACCTCATTGTTTTTTGTAAGTAAAAAATGCAATGACATCATCCTTGCATAATTCCAGCAATCTTATGTCGATGGTAGCTATAAGAGCACTCAAGATAAGACAATATGAGAATTAGTAAGATGTATTACATCAAAATCAAAAAAATACAGTACATATGAAATATACACTTGTTTTAAAACCTATACAATGAAACCATACATTCATAAAATTGCTCGGTTTGGTGTAGTAGAGTCTTACGTGTTTCGCCCAAAGGCTTCTTCAGAGGATTGTAGGTTAGTGTTTTGAATATACAAATGTCTTTTGAGGTGAGTTCAAGAAAAAAAAAAACAATGGAGAAACTGGCAAGTCAGTATTGGTTTCAATTTGCAATATGCAAGTCATCTGTTAATATTTATTCATCTGTAAAATATTTAATTTTAGCAATTCTGTAATAAAGGATGCTGTAAGAACTATGGGCAAAATTGGGTACGGATAAATGTATTACCTCCTCCACTCTGATGGAAGTCCTCAGATATTATATACAGGATATCGTATTATGTAGATGGAATTTGTGTAGCATATTTACTTTGACAGATATTAACACTTCAAGTGATTCAATTGATAAAGAAATGAGAGATTGAACTTAACCAATACTTTCTCAACTGAAAGTTGGTTCGATGTGGAATTTGGTTAAGAAAGGTAGATTCAGTTAATCTTCAAGAAACTCTTTATATACCGCTTCATCGTTGGTATCTTGTTCCGACATGTGTAAGTAAATATTTACCAATACAAGTTCCATTAATAGTTGGAGATATGGTCAGGTTCAGGAAACAGTGTCTCATAGTTGGTGGACTACATTTTGTTTGATATCAAACAAAAGACCATTAAGCATTTCTCTTTTATTTTTAACTCTTGTTTCTTTTGGAAACATTAAACTTGGCTCTTTCACATCGAGCTTCCAAGGACTAATAAATCTATTTTATACAGCTAAACCCCATTATAATTCTATCTGCTACAAAACATAGAAACATAGAAACATAGAATGTGTCGGCAAATAAGAACCATTCGGTTCATCTAGTCTGGCCAATTTTTTTTTGAGTACTTTTATTAGTCCCCCGTTACCGGTCTTATAGCTAGGATAGCCTTGTGTCTATCCCATGCATGCTTAAAATCCTTGACTGTGTTTACCTCTACCACTTCTGCTGGCAGGCTATTCCATACATCCACTACCCTCTCAGTAAAGTAATACTTCCTGATATTACTTTTAAATCGTTGCCCTTCTAATTTAAGACTATGTCCTCTAGTTGTGGTAGTTTTTCTTCTTTTAAATATACTCTCTTCCTTTACTGTGTTGATTCCCTTTATGTATTTAAATGTTTCTATCATATCCCCCCTGTTACGTCTTTCCTCCAAGCTATACATGCTTTAACCTTTCCTGGTAAGTTTTATCCTTCAACCCATGAACCAGTTTAGTAGCCCTTCTCTGAACTTTCTCCAAAGTATCAATATCCTTCTGGAGATACGGTCTCCAGTACTGCGTACAATACTCCAAGTGAGGTCTCACCAGTGCTCTGTACAATGGCATGAGCACTTCCCTCTTCTTACTGCTGATACCTCTACCTATGCAACCAAGAATTCTGCTAGCATTTCCTGCTGCTCTATTGCATTGCCTACCTACCTTCAAGTCCTCTGAAATTATTACTCCTAAATCCCTGTCCTCAGATGTTGAGGTTAGGACTGTACCAAATAGTCTATATTCTGCTTTTGGGTTTTTATGCCCAAGGTGCATAATCTTGCAATTGTCCACATTAAATGTCATTGCCACTGCTCTGACCATTTTTCTAGTTTAGCTAAATCATTTGCCATTTGGCTTATCCCTCCATGAATATCAACCCTGCTTCAAATCTTTGTATCATCAGCAAAAAGACATACTTTGCCAACAAGACCTTCTGCAACATGATTTCACTTAAAGCGTGGTCCTCAGAGGTCTCCTATGGACCCACCGTGACCCCAGATCTCACTAGAAAGGTCCGGGGTAATGCAGAAGTATCATGAGAGGTTGCAATGTTACTTTGTGGATTCCAAGTTCCTTGTTATATTGGGGGCTTAGCCATTAATAACCTGTTTGCTATTATAATTTGTATGGCCAGGCAGTGGCATAAAGTTGAACCTAACAAACCTATTAAATGAATTATAATATAACGAAACTGATGGTTATCAGGTTTTGGAGTCCAGCAGCCAGATCAGCAAATTCTTCTGCCAGAAGTTGTCACTAATTACCCAGGTGGTTGAGCCCCTGAGCTTTGAGTGACAATCTGGTCTTTAGCAGAGCTGAGAGGCTGGAACAAAAGGTAGAGGCGTAGTCAGGCAAGACAAGGTCAGTAGGTAGGAGAAAGCAGAGTAGTGAGACGGCCAAAAACCAGTAGCAGGTAACTGGGGATTAATAGCAGGCTTGATTAAAATTCAAGCAGGAACTACAACAAACCAGCAAAGGAATAGTAACAGGAAGTGGCTTTTATGGGCAGAGAGTCAGCATATGACCAAACACAGCTGAGGATAGTTGACAATGATAACAAGGCTTTTGTAGATTCATGGTTACTAGAACAGGTAAAAATGTGAAAAACAGGCTGGTGAGCTAGAAAAGAAGAGAGCTGGAAACATGGCAGCTAGGGTTCAAGTCTAGGTACAGTCAGTTCCTGGCGAATAATGTATCTCTTTATAATAAGATTTGGTCATCCTGATCTAATTATATTATAGCTAACTGGTCGTAATATAGTATAATTTTTCCCTGATGAGATAGTGCTAGTCTTTTTTTAACCTAATGTTGGTCTGATGTTTGTTGGTTTTTATTCTTCCTTTGGAGACAATGCTGTAGGAGGTACAATATTTGACAGCATCTATTTGAATGAATGAGTTTAGATTTCATATGGAATTGTCCTTGTTAGGGCTTAGCAACGCAGGGGTTAACTATCTTTAATTGACTTGTGAATGTAAGCATCTTCCATTTTGGCATTGGGAATCTAGTGTTTTAATCCAACTATAAAATGAATATAATATAAATGTGGTGGTTTCTTGTTTGGAATATTAAAAATGATCAGGTATGTGTGATTAAGGGATCATAGTTCAAAGCTCCCATCAATTATCAACCCAATTATACATATACATTGGAAATAAAAAGTTAAACATTCCATAAAACAGGTCTAAATTCCACAAATACAATAAAATATCAGAGACAGATACCCCTGCTTTAGCGGTGCCTTATTCCTACCAGCAACATTTCAGTATACTAGACGTTGATACATGATTAAGGGTGTAGTCAGACCAAACCACTGTTTGTGGGAATAAAGTACTTTTAAAGCAGATGTGCTTGTCACCATTATTTTATTTGGATTCAACCAATTATCAATGGCACAAGAGAATTGCTAGGGCAAATCATAGGAAACTGCTACAAACTCCCTGCCTTTGGAATTCAGGTTGTGCTGATGATGAGGGTGGCAGATAAACATGGAAGAAGCAAGATGGTTGGGTCTGAATCCAGAAGAAGACCAGACTCTATTTATCCCAAGACTTGTGGGTCTATTCACTAAAGTTTGGACTTGAGAGTTCATTTTGAACTCCAGACAGATTTATGTGCCCCCATCACAACATCGCAAAATACTACACACTAAGGGGGTCATGTACTAAACAAGTGCAGTGGGGAAAAAAAGTAGGTAAAACATGAGTAAGGAGAAATTTGTGCCTATTTGTAACATTCTGCACTTTTTTTCCTGATTTGTGCCTCTTCCGTTTATTTTTATTTAGCATGAATTTTTCAAGTTGCGCTAATAAATTGCGATTATATTTGCTCATGCTAAAGAGCTTTGCGAATATTTTGTGAAAAACAATTCTTACTTGCGTGTGAAAATTACACCAGCTTTTAGCAAGTGCTATCAAAAGAGGTAGAAAAAATATTCGCAAAATTGCCTGTTTTTATTCTTAATTATGCCCGTTTTTATTCGCAATTTGTTCGTATGTACCATTTGAGTGTTAAATCTTTAGTACATTGCAATAGGAGCAAAGCGCAAAAATAGTTTTGCACATAAAACATATTTGCGTTTTTCTAGTATATGCCCCTCTAAGTTGTTTGAGATGTGGTGAATGAAATTCACATGCTATTCATTTTCAACTTCGAAATGTGGTGAAGGCATAAGAAATGGTTAAACTCACCTCCAATTCATTTCAATAAGGGGAAGAAAATAAACTGGTTTTTAGATTAGGTCCAATTGCTGAGTCTGAAAAAACATTAAAATCAATGCCCTCCAGTATTTAATGGGTAAGGTAAAATCATGAACTCCACCAGTCAATAAAAATAAGTAGCCGGTGCGATAAAGTTTTTGTTAAAAAAGTCCTCCCGTTAAATACCAGGCCCAGGGCCTAGTGATATGGTCACAGCCCCCCATTCAAACTGGGACTTTTGCCAGCCTCCAACCCCATTCATTGTTATGTTTCCCGGCCATTATTGCTTGCCCCTGATCCCGATATGAACATTATGTACACATAGCATACTGTTTATTATTATTTTTATATTTATATATATACATTTATATTGCATCCTTTGGAGGAGTCCCTCAGACGTTCTTTTTTCTTGGAGGAAGCTGCAACGAGAAAGATAATTATTAATTCAGCCATTTAATATCATTTGTACGGACACTTGCAGTGAATTTATAACATTATTTTATTTGACATGTTGTTATTATTGATTTCAATAAAATATTATTTATTGCTGTATGTTTTGTTTTGTAATATTTCTCATTTTGCATTGTACAAAATTAGGCATATCATTAAGGACATTTCCATAGGTGAATAATATATACTATTTTTCATACAAGTATTTTGAGTCTAAGGAAGTAGGATATTTTTATACACGTATGGTGGATGTGCAGCCTTCTGAAAAATATTTGGAGTAAGATTTTGGCCCAAATTAAGGAAATGTGTGAAACTGATATAGAGCCACATCCCAGCATAGCACTACTCCATCTTGATATGCCAGTATTGCCCAAAATTAAAAAATATAATGATCATGCATATCTTAATAGCGGCAAAACTCATTATTGGAAGAAACTGGAAATCTAATGATGTGCCAAATCGGGAAAAAGTTTCAAGACCGGTAATAAGGCAGTTAAAGATGGAAAGGGGATTTGCAAAAAATATTATGCTAGATTGGAAATTAGCAGACATTTGGAATGAGTTTATCAATACAATTACCTCAAAATGATTTCTAAAGGGTTTAATAAAGGGAAAAAGGAGGACATTTGAAAAGAAAATATAAACTGCAACAGCAGATTTTTGGTATGTAATGTATGTTTGTGGTGTCTTCAAAAAATGAATAATTATTGTAAATTATTTAAAGATTTCTGAAAGAGGTTGTAAATTCAAATTTATTCAGTTTTTTCTATATAGAGTGTAAATAGCAAAAGGAAGGAATTTGTAAAGGATTTTTTTTTAAGTTTGTAATAAATAAAAAAAAGTATCCTGAGTCCATGGTTTTATTAGTAGATTTCTTTAATATATAAAAATGATGCTTTTTCCAAAATTAATGAAATAATGGGCAAATTGTGATTATTTTTACATTTTTATTCACAAGAACCAACCTCAGTTCCCAATCCGTTAGTTTGACCTGTTTCTCACATATGTGATCCTTACTTGATCGCGGAAATGGGTACATACAACATAATTCACGGTGGACATCAACTGGACTTTGTGAAAGGCGATTTAATTATGTTATATGGACCTACACAGACATTATCATGGACACTGGGATTCTTGTACAAACAATTTCCCTATACCTGCTTATACATGTTTGTTAAAGCCCGCTTAATTTTGCTCAAAAGGTATCTGTTTTTAGTGCAAAATCTGTATATTTTTTTACACTGTTGCTATGAGTTTGGGATTTTTTCAGACGCTAAAGGGTTACATTAACAGTTTTGATTGCAAGACTGATGGTGATGAGGCTTAAGTAATGAGAAGCTTTTGATAAAATAAAAAAAAAATGAAGTTTTGAATTTTGGCAGCACTACTGTAGTCTCGGTTCATCACAGATTCATTCCTGTGGAGATCTTTCAAGCAGTCTACATTAAATCCTGCATGACATATTTCAAATGAACTTTGTGAAGGGTAATTCAACCTGAACATGTCTTGTACTTATTTCTCAATCTCAGCACTTATTATTTCATTGTTTGAAGTTTGCAAATCTAAGGGAAGCTGTGTATGATATGCTTTTATCAACAACAAACACCCGTACACTTTAAGAGCAGGTTCCAGGATTTGCATGAAAGGCAAGTAACATTATTAGTGACATCAATGTACATGATTTCTGAACACTAAAACAATGTAAGTCACCCATGTGGAGTAAGGTTATGTTACCCACAAAGGTAAGGCAGACTATTTGCTGAATTTGCACAATTCGGTTTCTTAAGAAGTTTGGCCATGTTTCTGTGATATGGGGAAATTCTCTCCTTTTAATTTAGGTGGTGTTGATCCTTTTCACCACATACTGCTATATGAATACTGATAATTCGCAAGCAAAGATATTCTGCTTCGGGCCTACGCTAGGTTTGCCACCTTTTCCTCAAAAAAATACCGCCCTTAGTACTGTCTCCATAGACTTAACATTGGCCTGATGCCAATTTTTTACCGGCCTGCCGGTAAAATAGCGGCCGGGTGGCAACCCTAGCCTACGCAGGTAGAGATAGCCACAGGAAAAGTTATTGAAAAAATTAATTTTAAAATATATGCCAGCTGCTATAACCACAACAGTCACAGTCCACAGCCTATAAAGTGTGAATGATTCAGAGGTTCAAAGATATAACACAGGATTTGAATAGACAGTTTTGACCAGTCATATAGATGGTCTGTTAAAGTGATCCCAAAAGAGGAAAGGTTAGGTCAACTGAATGGTTTCTCTCATTAGAAGTGCTGATATGATGCAGTATGAAATCATGTTCTGATTTTGAATGCAAAAATGCATTTTGGAAATGTACTAGTAAAATTGGAGAACTTGCTCACAAGGACAAACCTGTTTAAAAGTCAGGGTTATGAATTTGATTCCCAGCAGACTTCTGGTGTTGGTCATATAAATATCATTAAGTGAGTCATAACAGCATTAATTGAATTAAGGCTATACTACCATTAAAAATGTTGTGCCATTTGTACATTTCCTTGTTTTACATGAAAACATGCATTAAATGAGTTGCCAAATGAATAGGAAATTATTCATTTTATTTATACATTATATTAGGAGTACTGTAGCCAAATACACTGAATAAGAAAAGAAAAAAAGAATGTGAAATACAGTCAAGAGGTTGACATTTAAAAATAATAAAATGTACAAAGGTGCTTCAAGGACCATCAACTCTCTCTCTCTCTCTCTCTCTCTCTCTCTCTCTCTCTCTCTCTCTCTCTCTCTCTCTCTCTCTCTCTCTCTCTCTCTCACACTCACACACACACACACACACACACACACCAAGAGTCCCACACTTAATATAAAATGTTTCCTTTAGCCGAACCAGTCAGAAAATAAGCTGAATGTATAAAGAAGTATGTAATGTAATTCTTATGAAAAAATAGTGAACAGTGTTTAGAGCACTAATAGCACAAGAGACAGTATAATAACTACAAAATATGATACGAAAAATAGCAAGTATGTACAAAATGTAGCAGTGTTGACTGAAAGACTGAATAGTAGATTTCATATGACAGAGGCTCTTAATATTTAGTTAGAAAGTAACCACTTCACAATCACTTGAATGTTTACATTAGTAGCAGCTTATTACACCTTTGTGCACCTATGTAGATATATATAAAAAAAACAACTGTTTCCAGCTACAATAGTCATATGCAACACCAACAATGTCTTTTTACATGTCATTTACAACATTAACCATTTAGTGACAAGACCTTTTGACCTTGACTTTCCCTTGGTGACAAGGGCTGTTTTTACATTTCTGGGGTGTTTGTGTTTAGCTGTAATTTCCTCTTTCTCACAGACTGTACCCACACAAATTATATGTTGTTTTTATCGTCATAAGAAGGGTTTTCATTAGATACCATTATGTTCATTATGTCTTATAATTTACTACAATAAAAATCATAAAATATGATGAAAAAATTAAGAAAAAACACTTTTTCTAACTTTGACCTAAAAAATAATTTACCCCCTCTAGGGGCCATATTGCAGAAGCATGCGTGGAGCGATCGTGGGTGCCCCAGAGCCGGAATTTCAGTGCAGCACTGTCAGAGCGCTTTTTGCGATCATTGATTGTGAAAACTGCTCATTCCACCCCAGTACGTGTCAGGCACGTCCATTGTCGGCAACAGAGTTGGACAAAATTTGTTTTTCTTTCAAAAAGAAGGCAATTTCTATGTGACCCCCAACTTTTGAATGGCTTGTATGTGAAAGTCTTCACTAAATGAAAGCCAGTTAAAGACATATCCTTGATTATCTATTCTTTCTACTATTTAATTTTACATATTCAGAAATGTCATAGGTTATTTTTTGCTAAAACCAATAAAATAATTCCAGGTTATTCTTCTATCACGAAAATTGCACCTTTGCCACCTAAAAAATGATCTTACAATAATTTATGGTCATTATAGCTGCATAATTCATGTAAGCAATTGATAGGATATTTTAATAACACCTTTTAACAAGGAATATTGTCTATACCAAAAAAAAAAAAAGATTGTAGGAAAGCCACAGAAAAAAGGAAGCTCGAGTCTGTTAGTGTGTAGTAAATCCTACATGGAAGCTAGTTTCATTGAGGTTTGCGATATCAGACAAATAATGTTTTCTAACATCAACATCTGATCATGGTCCTTAAGCTCGATTTGATATCCCTAGATTCATTTTATTCACATAACCATCTACTGAACAGTTTTTGGAGCTGTCCAACCCAGAAATATAATGACAGAGACTTGTCAGCAAGTGTATGTCCTTTCTTAAGATTTGCATTCACAATTGTACAAATACATGTCTATAACATCCTGCAGTGGAGGATGGGAAAGTAAATATATAACTTTGCCGCCCTACCCTTCTCCCATCACAGAACCGAATGTCCCTTTTTCTTATTGTTAGGTAATGCAGGTGAATGAACTTAAGATTTACTATGATTTGCTTCAATGCCAAATGTAGCCAACTACTGTGGGGTTATTTGGCAGAATTAGGTGAATTTATAGTCAAACATATTTTGGTGAAACAACGTTTTGGCCCTTGTTTCGGCTCAGAAATGTGAGGTTTAGATTAAGCACGCTTGTTGCACATCAGCGTTTGCGGTTGTGATGTGACTGTACTTCAGTTAAGTACAGTCACATTGGACATTACTACTTTTTGAGGTCTCCAGAAGTTTATGTGAGTGCTGGATGTATGTCCAGTGCAACTTTTTGATGTGATAACATTGACAGATGTTTATGGTCATTCAGTTCCATGGTTATGTATATTTATATATTTGACATGTGTATTTTTTAATTCTTTTTTAATGTATCAGGATTTTAATGTTTAGAAACTTAGATGAAGAAAGCCAAAAAATAAAATAATAATTTGTTTGTTTTAAGCAAATGCATAAACTGCCTTTCCGTGATTATTAACCAGCGTATTGGGGGAGTGTGCCAAGTGGATATAGATTCATGCACAGCTACTATGGAAAGAAAAAGGGGAAGATTACAGACAAAGATCATAGTTTCTCCTGTATCTTGGTGAGAAAGAGCCAAGCAATACATCTGTTATGTATACAGTATGCCAGTAATTGGAAAAAAATTGCCAGAGAGTTCAATCAAAAATGTAATGAAGCCTGAACAGAAGCATCAAAGAAGTGTTCATCCTTTAATAGCTATGGATTTGCAATACAGGCCCAGAGTGTGCATTTTGTAATGACATACCTGGTCATAGTAGCACTAATATGAGTAGTAAAATGTATGGATGATGCATATTTTACAGAATAGTAATGCTATAGACATTGAACAGCTGCAAACAACAAACAAAACATAACATAAAAATGTATGGAATGAAATAGAAACGAACGCCCTGTCCAACCCTTTGTACCTCACCATAGACTAAGCAGGATATGGTATTGGAGGATTGCAATAATTCGTTAGATGCATTGTGTATGCATGAGAGGCACCAGTTGTAAGCTAAACAATAACACATTTTAAAAAAATAACTAGCATTATCCATCTCAAACCATATAGTCTTCTATCGTTCATGTTATTGTTTTATTCCCTTCTATATCATTGCATGTTTTGACATAAACATAATGCATTGCTTTGTTGTTTTAAATTTTTTTCTCTATCTATTTTTTTTAAAAGAGTTTAAAAAAATAATAATAAAAAAAAACCCTGCAGCTTTAAATTTGTTACTTATTTTCAGTATAGATTATGACCAAAATCAAAACCGCCTTACTGTTATAAATGAAAAATATTAAAATGACATTTTCACTATTCATATCATTTATATTTTTATGATCAATATGACATTTATGTTTAAAACTAAGCAGTGTAGGTGTTGCCGGCAAGATTCATATTTGTAGACTATATAGAAAATCTTAAAAAGTAATATTAAGACAAATATGCTAAAAAGCTGACTTGTTACTGAATGTTTGCACTGCATGGACAAGATTTCCATAATTAATTTAGCAAAGACTAAGATGTCTTACATCATTAACAGTTTCAAGGCTTGACAGCAATAGAGTTTTAGATCTTATAAACTTTTTTGTATGTGACATGATGAAGGGATACACTTTGTTTTAAAGTATAAATATATTCTGTCTTCAATGCAAATTATCTGTACAGGCAGGGGGCTTTCAATCTGCCTGAACTCTGATTCGACATACAAAGCATATATATGCTTAATTATGATAGGAAGAAAAGTCGGTGTATTGATATTTCACAGTGTGCATAACTGGTTCTTTAAGTAAAAAAAAAAAACACTAGAAATACTGGTGTCTTTGGTAGCATCTGTGATTGACCCTTTTCCATGTTACCACTAGCAAGACCTAGCCGTCGTGTTTTCCACAAAGGAGTCAACAGGGAGCCTTTTACTTGAGCAATTTAAGGAGTTTAATAAGAACTTCATTACATCAATTACTTGGTGAACACATCACAATTTATTTGCAATTAGTATCAAAACGTCTTATTTTTTTGCTAATATAATAGAGCAGATGTAGACACAGAAGGAATACTAGACATTCGTGGAACACATCTTCGAACATATTAAATTGCAGAGATGATGGTAAATGCCAGTGGTGATGTGTATCCTGCACTGTGGTAGTCTGCAGGTGCTGGAACAGATTGCATTATCATTAGAGTTATAAGAAAATGTTCTCTTAATTATTTGTAATGAACTAGCGTGCAGTGTACAAGGGCACAAATTTAAGATAGAAGCATAATTTATTCTTCAATCATTGTAAGGAAAGGAACATTTCGATTGCTGTGTTTCACTGCATGCTGAATGCATGTGTACACACAATTAGAACACTGAGCACATACACCATTGTTCCTGTGTACCTATATTGCATGCATTCTAAGCATCTTCTATATGTTTACAACCTATTTCACTTTTCTTATAAAAGAAAAGAGAGCTATGCATTTCCCCTTATGTTCAGCCAGTCATGATGGTCATAGTTTATGGCTGTGTCTCATGGGAAGTATAGTGCACAGTGGACAGTGGGAATGTATTGCAATGGTGGTATCATGTAATGGTGTGCTTTGTGGTCAGAGGGCTACATGGAAATTTTGCCACCATGGCTCGTTGTTTTATTGTCATGTCCCTGCCTAATGAACTTTCATATGAGAATGGTGCATTGCCAATCAACGTTCGCCTCCACAATGTGGACATTAAATGGTGCTGTAAAACATGTGATATGATATATCTATATATAAATATGTGAGTGTGGGAATTCCCTAATATTTATTGGGGTTAAAAACTTGCTTATGTGATACTTATGGGTATATTTTAAAATTTTATGTTAAAAAAGTCAGGTTGACTGATGTGGGAATTTTACCATTTATACCAATATAAAAATACTTTGAAAAAATAATGCAATCATCAATTATTTTATTTTTTTCAATTATACTATTATGACATATCATTAGAAATTTCAATATCAGTGTGCCACTTTTATTATTTTTTATTTTTTAATGTATTTGTTGGCCAGTCTCCAAATAATATATAAATCCCTGTAATTTGGAAACAATTTCCCAAAAAAAATGTGAATTTGGATCAATTCAGGGCTATAGGAATAGGGAGAATAGCTTTCTTAGGCAAAATTCCCCTGAAGCAAAATGACCCGACTTTTCAGTCTGAAAATCACTGAATCCAGACGGAAATTGCCTACATAGATTAGCCAAATAGCGGATTTCGCTGTAATTCGGCTCTGTTCCCCAAATTCAGAGAAGTGAGCCTTATTTCGGAGCTACATAAATAGATCCCTTGGTTTGAAGTTTTCAGTCATGGCAAACTTTCATAATGGATGAACTTTGACCAGTTGCATTTCATATGAGCAAAGAGGGACACTTCTCTTTATGGGAGAGTTACTGAGGGTATGGGTTAGGCAATACTGTGAAATTCGAAGTGACTTTATAGTCAATTTATGTTATTTGTCCTTAAGAATAAGAATGAAGTATTTTATTTACAAAACCTTTAAACACTTTATTGTGAATTTTACTGCTGTGGAGATCTGGGATACACTCAAACACACAAAACACTCCAAGCTACTTGAACCAGAGAAGGAAATAGGTATACAGTGATTTGGGTTGAAATTACAGGCAGTCCCTCCTAGATATAGACACTTGGTAGGTGTGCAGTTGGTATTAATCTGTGTTCACAATTCACATTCATTTATTTATAAAATGTTTTACCATTAAGGATAAATTGGGATTTTTCTCATTTTCAAGTATGTCCTGGGGACCAAGTATAGAATGGTATTACAGAGAGTTTCACATTTCTCTCACGGTTTAGCCATGTCAAAAATTATTTTATTAATAAAGTGCAACCTCTTACCGTGTTACAAGAATTCTAATGAAACCATTTGTGTAAAAATGAGCACTTACCTCTTTCAGTTCCAAAGCCTATTTTGTTCTGTGCTTCTTGGTATTTTAAATATGATATATAAAAGCTTAGTATCCACATTATTTAACTGTAGGCAAACACACACAGCAGCCATGTAGGCTCAATCATTATTATGTCTGCCAACATCCTCTAATGTCCACTTGCTAATTAGAGCATTAATGTGCCTCTACATATGTATATTAGATTGATGTCTCTTGAGCCATGTTCCATTTATATATATTTTTTTTGTTTTGTTTATTTAGGGCCTGTTTAACTAAAGAACATTTTACATTGTAGAGATATGGTTATCTTTTTTTATTCTGATTCTAATCATGTCTAGCACTGCCTCTTACAATGTGCAACTCTACAAATTTTTTTGTTATCTTGAATATCAATCTACCTATCAGTGACAATGTATGGTATACCATAAAAAGAAGCTGCTACCCTGCTGAAAGGCATCAGCATGGAAAGTAAGGTCAGTTTCCACAATTCTAGTCTTTATATCCAGCTGTGCCTGTGACTGTTCACTCAAATCTCCATTTTAATAGGCCACTCACATGGTTACAATAACCTTAGCTCTGTTATATTTTACACTGTACCTGTATATTCAAGGCAGAAATGCCTTTTTCTGACAGAACAAATATGAAATATGAAAGGAACAGAAACAGGGAAGAGAGACATACAGCTCAACATTTAAAAAAAAAAAGAACATACTTCACATGATGTGTCTGACTGCAAGTTTTAAGTGTTACCCCCTTTTTGCTCTGGAGCAAGCAGCACTCCCATGTTTCATCCCAACTTTTCCTATTTTCATTTTATTGGTATGTCATATGTTGAAGTGCCTAGCCCTAACTGAGTGTAAATATAAAGACATCTTGGCTCCAGGAACTATTGTGTCAATGGGGTAGCTTTGTTAAGGTCTCACTTGTCGATCTAACTGTAGCATTCCATGTCTATTTGTGGGTGATCTTGACTGTTCATTAATACTTCGTAGTATTGCATAGCAGATGTGCAGGAAGTCTTATACAACTATCTATCAACCACAAAAGCTCCTCTGGTCCAGCAGGTAGATTCTTGTGTGACAAACAAAAGTTCTTAGAATGCATAAGATTATACCTAAACCTTGGTGAGGAAGGCCTAGTCACAACCGCTGAAGGATGTACTTCATTTTTTATTTGACGGTCTCGTGAGGTATTTATGGGATCAAGAATATACTCCTTCTTTACTACGGCTGTACTCATATGACTGTTTTCTACTTGTCATTATTTATTTCTTTGAGGGATGAATTGATTGAATTAATAATTGATGATGCGTTGTTTTTGTTTTTTTGGGGTGGGGGTTGTTTGTTTGGAGTTTTTTTTTTTAAATCAGTGGATGTTTTTTTTTTTGTGGTAATATTGGTTTCTATATTAAAAGCCTGAATGTATCCAAATGTACCTTCTTTATGTCAGTCTCCAACTTGAGCAATGAAAGATGTAAATTAACCGCTCATTTATTCACGCACAAAGTAATAGAAAATCTGCTGAGACCAGTTTTTTAAAATAAATTTTCGATAAATAGTACAGCATAATTCTGAGATAATGTTAAAAAAAAATCAACAACCTCCAAGCAAGCTCAGTATTTCAAAACTGATTTTTAATGGTACAAAAGAATAAAACTAATAACTGAAATATTCTGTAAATACTGTAATTTGATAACAAAAATATAACTATATGCGTGCTTATTCCTATGTTTTCATCATCTACGGGGAAAATTGCAATTATCTGGTTTTCTGTGGTAGATTTTTGCATTGTCCATGCTAATATGCAACTCGAACAAAAGCTAGCAATTAATTGGTTGAACACCATTGTAAAGGACTGACTCCAATTAGAGACAAGTGATTTTTCACAACACATTTTTTTTTCAAAATCTCAAGTTAAAATGGCACACAATTCTGGGTTCTTCTGAAACTGTTCTAGGTGAATTTAAAATAGTTTACTTTCCCTTTACTGATGACAAAGTTAAATGAATGTAAACACTGTTTCATTGGGAAACAATATGTTTGTTTTCTGACATTACTCACTTTTCTTCCTCTGCTACTGGTTACCCCTTTAAGGACCAGGGATTTTCCTGGACCAAGGACCAGAGCGTTTTTCAATTTTTAATACGCGGTTTTTGAAACATAATTTTCCTCTCTCTCATTTAACGTACCCATACAAGTTATATGTTGTTTTTTAAAGGACAGTTAGAGCTTTCTTTTGATACCCTATACATAAAAATGATTTACATTTTAGTATTAAAAAATACATATAAAAGAGGACATTTTTGAGGAAAAAAAAAAGTTTTTCCCCATTATTTTCCCAATGATAAGCTACATAACTAGTGCAACACTAACCCACTTATCCCCCCTAATTAACTAACTAATAAAAAAGAAAAATATTGGTTCCCAAACCCCCCATAACAAAAAAGACAGAAAAAAACTCTGAAGAGTGCGATGTCAGATCAGTAAAAATCATGCAACAGGCATGCAGGGGTTAAATTGTATTAAATAAATATATTAAAATTACCTTTATTTATTAAAAAAAACTTTATAAATTGTAAAAGTAAAAAAATCTGTTAAAAAAAACCTAAATGAGGGCCATAAAGTGGAAGGAAACTGATCACAGTTAAAAACTGTGATCAGCAATGAAGGGTTAATTTTATTTTTTATTTTTAACCTCTGTGTATGTTATTAATTTATTTTTACTTACAGGTCACTCTCTGTGCTTCACTATAAGAACGTGAAGCACAGAGAGTGAATTAGAGGCAAAGTCAGTGTGTGAACACACTGACTTTGCCATCTAATTTGCATGTTATCGCGGTGATCACGTTATCACAGCGATCACATGCCCGGAAATGCACCAATCGGGTCCAGGTGCAGACTAGCTGGCGGTGCACACGGAGCGCACCGCCGGCTAGACTGCATGACGAGTTAACTCGTCATAAGGTCGCTAATGCTGCGGCTCTTATGACGAGTTAACTCGTCATAAGGTCGGGAAGGGGTTAACATTGGCAAACAAATTCCAAAATAAGCTATAATTTTGGTAAACAAATCTAAGGGTGCACAAAACAGCTAGATTTGTGCAAATTGAAAACTAGCACTGACAGAGTTAGCTCATCTCGAAACATAATGAGTTGCAAGAGGTATATTCTTTATCCACTCCTAGTGAGACCCTAGCAGTTATATCAAGTATATAGTGTGTTAGCAAAATTGCAAGCACATGCCTAAATTCTGAGAAAAATTAGTTTTAAATGTGTCTGTGGAGTCTCCTGCTTAGGGCATCAACTGTGGCCTAATATACAAATGAACTGGTTTGCAATTGCAAATCTGTCATTTGCATATCAGGCCACAGGTAATGTCATAAGCAAGAGACTCCAATCAGGGGTAGCCAGAGAGCAGAGAAATCTAAAATATGGCTGTCATAGGGGGATATGGTGCTTGGACATAATGATAGTACTGTGTGAGGACTGTGAGGGGGTGTATGACCTTGGTGTCCCCGGCACAGAGGCCCCCCCATGAAGGCAATGAATGGAGCATGGTGGGGTAATGGAGGTACGGTCTTCACAATTCCAGTTATGTAATGCCAGCTATAGGCTGGCATCACATTGCTGGTTCTTCTACACCATTAACAGCTGTTAGGTTATATGTAACCTTCTAGTTAATAAATGTAAGATCAAAACAAATCACAACAATATAAACATGGCTACTGACTCAACATCTGGTAGTCCTGTCCAAATTGGACCAGAGTAATCATACAAACAAAAAAAACCTCACGGGAATCAATATAATACATTTGTTATTATTTATTAAAATATAGTATGTCACATGAATAGCATAAACAGACAAATGTCAGTGTGCAAGATACACAGTGTAAACAATGTATACATAACAGAATGGCACTCACTTAATAGCCAGTGAATCGCATCATGTAACAATAAGTAAACAATAAAGAAGAAAAATAAGTAATTTAGCAAACAGCAAAGACAGAAATAAAAAGGGCCAATCACAGAGGTGAAAAAACGGATCCCTCTTAATAAAAGCTTTGTGCCAAAACTCTGAGGAGTCCATTTTTATACCTCTGTGATCAGCCCTTTTGAGGTGCATTCTTGATAAAGGCTTTGTGTCGAAACGTCGAGGGGTCCATTTTTTCACCTCAGTGATCGGCCCTTTTGATTTCTGTCTTTGTAGTTTGGTAAACTACTTCTTGCTATTAAGTAAGTGCTATTCTATTATTTATACATTGTTGACACTATTTATCTTACACACTGATGTGTGTCTATTTAGGCTATTCATGTGACATACTATATTTTTTTATTTAATTTTTTTGTACTTTAATAAACATGTTATTTTACTGATTCCCTTGCTGGTTATTTGTTTATATGTAACCTCCTGCCATCATGTCATGGTACCAATTCATGTTCACGGTGTGGATGGCAACACTGCTTAGTAATGTACCATTGTCCACTGTGGATATGAAAGGGTATGGATAAGAATAATGTGTCATGGTGGTAAGATTACAACCGGGCCCTGTGAGTACAGTGTAAGTACAGTGGTCACAGGGGTCACCTAGGTCACTTAGGATGACCGAACCAGTTGCAGTGGTAACTCCTGTGTCCACTGCACTTAAAAGTGATGTAGGGACAAAGTTGTTAACTGGAGACTGGGGGTGTATTGTAGAGGCGGTATCATGTGGTGAGGTTCTAAGTGGTCAGAGGGTCATGTGGCAATCTTACCAACGTTACACAGTGGTTTGTATTCATGCTACTGCCTAGCGCACACATATGATGTGGATAATGGTGCATAGGAAACATGAAACAGTACTGTGATACACAGTGACAGGGTTCATATAACCTAACAGCTGTTGACAATAATGTATACTATATATTAATATATTATTATTTTTTATTTTCATATTTTTATTTATTGGATTTCATATTTATTTATTTTATTGGAATTTCGGTTGGGCAATAGCCAAAGTTCTTTGATTGACTATGGAATTAGCAGTCTTATTGGGCTCGAATGTGCTTGGACCCGGGGCAGATGTTCTTTTGCCCAGTGGTAAAGATAGCTCTGATTGCAAGACATGTAACTAATTTGTAGACCTTACTTCTCATAATTACCTGCCTCCTTCAATACAGGATGATCTGTCAAAGACAAGGTTACTTGCAGAAGCCAGAAGAATGTAGTAGGTGAAGGGAGGCCATCTGTTTGACATGGACACCTCCCAAATGCTTGTCTATGAGAACTGTAACTGCAATACTGCTTGTGTAAAAAGCTGCATTGCGGCACCACTAAGATATTAAGCAAAGAAAGCCTGCTGCTGTTTCTCCTCGTCAAACAACAGTAGGCATCGGGAAGAAGCAGCAGGCTATATCTTCTTGTGATTGTTATGTCGACAGACGTTCATGTGAACTGTTTTCACAATAAGAACCTGTACCTGACTATAACAGATCATACTATTATATACTACCTGTACAAAATAGTACAGGTTTTTATTTCTTGTTGTGGTTGGTGTTTTTGCTGGGAAGATGGTGACAACCTTAGCTTCGAAAAAAGCTGAAAAATGTATTTTTGTTCCGTAAATGATCATCACGCCTGCAGAGGTGATCAGGCAGACAATATGGATACCGGTAGTTCCAAGTGTACTTTCTGGAGAACCTGCATAGAGCCTGTCCTAGACCAACAGCAAGCACCTCACTGTGTGTATGGGTCATCTGTTCTACCTGTTGACCAGAGGTTCATAGTGCATACTCACTGGACTTGTGACAGACAATATAATGATGGTATATGGTCCTTTACAGATTTTGCCACAGACACTGGTATCTCTGTGTGGATGCTTTACTTATCCTTGCTGATAACCTTATAGTATGGACATTCACTCAAAAAAATAATATGGCTGCAACCACCTTTGGTTTGTTAGCTCTAGACATATTATTTTAACAGATTTAGTTAGCGTCATTGATTGGCTGTCAGGAAAATGTGTAATTTTGTGTTTGATGTTAGCAAAGCAAAGATGCTCAGTCTTGTCTCGCCTTACACAAACGGTAAATATTCTGCTTATGTATGTTAACACAAGAAACATTATGGAGATGGGTAGAGTTCAGAGACAAGTAACAACTTTAATAAGGAAGATGTACTTTTATAGTTATAAGAAAAGACTAGACAAATTGTTTTAGATATTTTTTTTTTCTTTTGTACTTAAAAAATGTATACCTCAGAGGAGATACGATTACTTTCTATAAATACATTCAAAATCAGTAGAGAGGTCTCTTGGGGTAGGCATCTTTTCATCCCAAGAGCTGTACAAACGAAACAATGTCTTCTCTTGAGATCAGAATAAAACAGTTTTCACCTGCAATAAAGCAAATAATACTTTAGAATAAAACAAGCTGTCAAGATGTGGAATTCACTGCTGAAGCACATAATGTTGGCAGAGAAAGAAGATGAATAGATAACAAAATTTCAATACAGACTTAAGCATATGAATAATGAGTTGTGTTAAGTTAAGTAGTGGTACAGGCAAAATTCTGACACAGTATCTAGAGTAGTAAAGATATCATTTTAGAATCAGTGGTAAAGTTGGTAGTAAATTAATTTAAAGAAGCAGTTACACCTAGCTTTTTTTCTGTATGTTGGGTCAAATATATATGAATACCAAATTTTTACTTTAAAAGAGTTTACAGTTCTACTGTAGTTTTACATTGTAAATACACTTACTGGGGCCTCAAAATTCAGTGGCCTTGATTACATTTTATTATCAGTTTATTAGGGGTTAGGAAGTGTTGAGGAAAACAATTATACAACCTGTTTTTCTTTACTTTACATGATGCCGCCCTTATATTAAAAAAAAATAATCTGTAGTTGGCACAGCCATTTAATAGCTGTTTATAACATTACCAATCAGATGACTGTGTAACAGGTATGTAATCTAAACTTTTCTGGACAGTGTACTTGTGTGAAGAATAATAATTCTTATTCTATATCTTTAGTCACTTCTTCATGTTACTCATAACATAAGACTATTTTGTATTTGTTATATGATTGAATTAATTGCATATAAAAATCAAAATCAAAAAGTATCAAAATAAAATTAGGTGTTTATCTCCAGCATCCATTTTGTGAATAATTCCCATGATGCAACAACATCCGAAATTTTCCAGCCAGTCTCAATTTACAACTGTTGCCAAAGCCTGCATGATGATATCATAAAATACTCCTCTGCTCTCTTACTGGCTGTGTATCATAGTGGGCAGGACTAGGTGGCTGTGTACAACATTTTTACCTACACAAAGAGAGGAGATTGACTTGATCAAACAGCATCATAAGTCTGCCCCCGTGTGATGTAATAGTTACATTACCCTCTCATTCAATGCAAGTCTATGATCAGAATTCTGACTTATAAACTGCAGAGAATTCTGACTTATAAACTGCATTCTGTGTCCCCAGCCCCAAAGTGAGATACTAGTGCTGTAAAGTCCCTGCTGGGGGGCACCCCAAAACACTTTATTTCACAAAATGGTGAAATGTAATTTTAATGTAATGTTTAGCCTGACCTTGACGTAGTAAACATTATTCAAAATCTAGACCTGCTTGGGTTATATGCCATAGCACTTATATTTTGGTACATAGAATTAAAGTTTACTATAGCATCTAATAAAACCAGACAGGTTTACCAATTTGAAAGTTTTCTGATATGCCACTAAATTGTCGCAATGTTCATTTTTAATGTAGACATTGATTTAAAAAAACATCCAATTCTTATAGGATATGGTTATCAAAACCATAATTCTTTAAAGCAGTATTTCTAAAAATGGTGCTATTTATTGATGATTATAGCAAAATAGCTTTAATGATCAATAAATAGCATTAGTGAACATACAGGTCTTGATTTCAGAAATGAAATTCATCATATACATTTGCTGCACTTCTCTGAATAGCCCAGAGGTGGTGCTAAAGTAAATGAGAACATACAGTGCCCTCTGAAGCTTGGGATCATACTTAACAAAATTAGTTGGACAGGCATTGGATGTGGTAGGAACCAAACTGGAACAGATATGCCACAAGCCTTTACAATTTTACAAAATTTAAAGTGTGGCACTGTGGTCATGAGTTTTTTGATGAAAAACTTGAAACTATGTTTGGTGTTTTTTTCACCTCAAATGTATTCCCCATTTAGTAATAGGCCTTTAAGGTTATAAATTTGAAATGTTAAGTTTAACTACTAACATTTGCAAAGGAAACAGTTTTGGTCAATTGTTTAAAGACATAATTTAAGGGACACATGATATATATAAATATTTTTAACCCTTGTTTCCTTAGAAGAATCAACTGTAAGAAAAACGCTTTCAAAAATACCCTTCTCCTGAGTAAAGCCAACATGTGTCATTAGACTTTAAACTGAGGCAGACATAGTCAGATACTGCTCCATGCATCACACTGAGGTCTGTCTGGTCTCTTTAAGAATGAGGGTCTCAATTTGCACTAGCAGAGAGAGGCAGTCACTGACCAGACTGACTGGATGCTTCTCAGGGAAGCATGGCAGTGGCCGTCCAGAGGATAAACTTTCATGTACTATCAAAAGTACACATCAGTTTCTCCTCATACTGGGGCTACTAAAGTTTTCAAGTGTGCTTCTGTATGTATGTCCCTTATCAAATGAATCAAAAGGCACATCTTTATCTATTTATTTATTGCTAAGTCCTTCCAATGGGGTCATTATAAGTATTTCATTTTCTTGGGGGTTTACTATGCATGCTCCGATCTGGCCATATTAGAAAATATAAACAGAAATCTGAAAATTCAATTGGCTGAGATTGGTCAGAACTCGATGTTTTGAGCTAATCTTGAGCTGACAAATTTCCTGTATTCAATTTAAAATTAAGGCCGAAATCGGTAATAATGTCCGAAGTTCCGGCATTTATATGTCATTAGTATTGTATATATTTTTCATTATTTACTTATATTTCAATTATTTATTTATATGTATTTATGCTATTATTATTATGATTTAATTGTAAATATTCTATGATTTTATGACTTTTAAAAAAAAATTATATTTAATGCTCAGATTCCCCCACACCCACAAAGGGCAAAACAATGGCACATGTGCAGGCCAACCTACCAGATGTTTATGGTGAACAATAACTGGGGATGAGGTGCCAACCTATAGGTGGCATGACATCACCAGTACTGTGATATCACTAGAGTTGTTATGGCAATGTGTCAAATATTACTTACTAATTTATGTACATATTTATACATGGGCTTTCCCCTTACTTTTATTGGGGTTACTAAGTGACATATGATATGCGTGTGTGTTTATTGCATGTCAGGTTGATTAACATGGTAATTGCACCATTAATGAAATAATTTCATATTTAAACAAAAAATCTAAAGTATTAATTTTTTTAATTAATATTGTATTATAGCATATTATTTTGCAATTCACCACATGGTTTTGGGGTGGTTCGTCCCTTTAAGAATATGGTGAGTCTTTTGTTGTCAAGTTTGAATAGACGAATTGTGATTTCCGGCCATATCAGTGCTTTTAATTTTGTAATTTTATTACACAATAAGTGGATAAGTAATTATTTTTGACAGTTAATGCATAATTTCATATTTAGTTTTTCCTCTTTCAGAGGTTGTACATTTAATTTGAAAGACTATTTTACTTTCAACTCAGGAGAAGCGCAACCCAACCCTACTTTCCCCAAATCAAACCAAAAACTTGAAAATGTGTCAGTTTGAGCTTACCCCATTAGAGTTCTATGCCCACAGAGTATAAATACAGATGCAGAGTAGGAGCTTTAAAATCCTGAGTAAATTCTAAGTATAAGTATTTGCCTTAATAATTCTTATTTTCTTACCTAGGAATGATCAAAACTGAGAGTTTAGTGACTAAACTCTGTAATAGTTTGTGTTATTATGTGTTTTACATTTTGAAATAATGTATATGTGGAGGATAGGAAAGGGTTCCTCTAGTCTTGCTTTGGGGTACTTTGCATTTAGCACTAGCTCTTAAATTGTCTTAAATTAGAGGGGCAATGATTTAAAAGTAATATCAGGAAGTATTACTTTACTGAGAGGGTAGTGGATGTATGGCATAGCCTTCCAAAGGAAATGGTAGAGGTAAACAAAGTGAAGGAGTTTAAGCATGCGTGGGATAGACACAAGGCTATCCTAGGTATAAGATAGGGAACTGGGGACTATTAAAAGTATTTTCAAAATTGGGACTAGATGGACCGAATGGTTCATATCTGCCGACACATTCTATGTTTCTATGTTTCTATTGTATATCTTTTATAGTCAGATTATCTTAACTTTGGTTTACTAGTGAAAACTGCTGAATAACAAGTATAATACGAATGTCTTAATTCTAGATCTAAAACTTGCCCTCAACTAAATAATTTATTTATTGTCAACTGATACATGTGAGGCATGCCCTCAGCCAACTGATAACGAATAGCCACACCCTCACTCATTAACCCTTTTTCAATTGTGGGTGTTTACTGGTAGTAAGCTGTTAGTTATTAGCTTTCTTAACAAGGAGGACTTATTTTCCCAACCTTAAGTAATGTTCGAAAACTCAATGTCACGCTGTTGGATGGTGACATTTTAATGATTATGACATTCATACTGAGTATGCTTTAATAATTAACACAATTTTCTACAGATTTTAGATCTCCGAATTTTACAAAATGCTAGGCACTGATTCAGTTTTTGTTCAATGTGCCAGTTAGCTCGGGGCATGACAGACATGAACACCTCATAAAAATGTGCATCACAGTGTTTTTAATTTGGCGGGAAAAAAGCAAAACTAATTCACCTATGGTAAAGTGCTTGATAAATTGTTGTGGTGTATTTGTTTTGTTTTTCAGACCCAGTAATTTGGTGTACCAACTTGTTTATCAGTAGACCCCAATTCATTGTTTAGTGACTAGATGCCATATAATTTTTTTAAGAAGCAAGACCTATTCTAAGATAGTAGGGGAAATACAGTTGAAAACGTTATTAAAATTCAATGATCATATGTGATTGCAAATACATTTACTATTTCTATTGACTTGCATGAGTACATTTAATGGGAAATTCGCTCCGTATTCAATAGCAATGGTGTGATAAAACCAGTTTACGTTATATATATATATATATATATATATATTTATATATATCATTTTTTTACAAAACCCTCACTTCGCACTCCATATAATACTGATTGTAATATGATATGTTCCTTGCATTTTCTTTCTATAGAGTTACAAACTGAAAAATATTGGAACTTTAATAGACTGTAACAACTGTTATGCTTACTTATTATTTTCATGATAAGTGAAATGTTAATTTGATAATGTACAGTTCTATGACCTAATAAAAATAATAATAATTAAAAAAACCTCACTTAAAAGAGCAGCTCCACCTACAGTGTCCAAAGTTTTTGTTATAGTGCTGCATCATTTAAAGAAAAATAAATCTTTAACATTTTTTCTCAACCTCCCCTGCCTGCATAAAAACTTGCATATTCAGTTTGAGTTATTACTGTTGCTGTAACAGTTCTGCCAGTTTTCAAAAGTCCTGCCTGTATTATATTAAATCACACAGCATGGCATAAAACCAAACCCATCTGAAAAAATTGAGTTTAACAAAGAGAGGCTGATACTACAATCAGTGCTGTATTTACCGCGAGGCATCCTAGGCGGATGCCTATGGCGGCAAATTTTGGGGGGCGGCAGCGCCCCCCAGCACTGGAAAAAAAAAATTAAAAAAATAAATAAATAAAAAAATCCGGCCCTTTAAAAAAAAAAGAAAAAAAACCCCACCGCGCTTGCAGGCAGAGACGGAGGTGAGAGGGGATCGTAAGAGAAACCTCCGTGCTGCCTGTTCGGCTCCCCGTGCAGTGTGCCGACACGGAAGTGCCGACAGTCACGTGACGGGCGCGCTGACGTCATACGCGCGCCCGGTCACGTGACCTGTCGGCACAATCGCCGGGAAGCCGAACAGGCAGGAGGGACCATGCTGCCTGCCTGCCAGGGAAAGGTAAGTGCTGATGGGAGACTGTGTGTGTGTGAGTGACTGACTGAGTGTGATGGGAGTCAGAGTGTGTGTGATGGGAGTCAGAGTGTGTGTGATGGGAGACAGTGTGTGTGTGTGTGTGTGTGTGTGTGTGTGTGTGTGACTGAGTGTGATGGGAATCAGAGTGTGTGTGATGGGAGACAGTGTGTGACTGAGTGTGATGGGAGTCAGAGTGTGTGATGGGAGACTGTGTGTGACTGAGTGTGATGGGAGTCAGAGTGTGTGTGATGGGAGACTGTGTGTGACTGAGTGTGATGGAAGTCAGAGTGTGTGTGATAGGATACAGTGTGTGTGACTGAGTGTGATGAGAGTCAGAGTGTGTGTGATGGGAGACAGTGTGTGTGACTGAGTGTGATGGGAGTCAGAGTGTGTGTGATAGGAGACAGTGTGTGTGACTGAGTGTGATGGGAGTCAGAGTGTGCGTGATGGGAGTAGGAGTGTGTGACTGAGTGTGATGGGAGTAGGAGTATGTGACTGAGTGTGATGGGAGTGTGAGCTTGATGTGAGTCTGAATGATGGGGCATGTCTTAGGTGTGTAATGTGGGTGTGCAGCTTGGGTAGGGGGGTGCCTGGATTTTGTCTGCCTAGGGCAGCACAAAATCAAGATACACCACTGACTACAATACTAACTAATGACAACATGTTCTTAGAAAGAAGAATGAAAAATGCAGCTGCAGAGAGAGACACCACAAATCACGTATACTCCATGATGTCACTAACTTTAGAAACCATGGTGAGCGTAAATAGAATTTAAGGGGCAATACAATGTAAGTGCACTAAAAATAAGGTGATCTGTTACACCTTATGTGGCTAGG
Source organism: Pelodytes ibericus (assembly GCA_036172795.1). NCBI lineage: Eukaryota > Metazoa > Chordata > Amphibia > Anura > Pelodytidae > Pelodytes > Pelodytes ibericus. Next base: position 44,897,431 of record CM069861.1, read on the forward strand.
GGAGCCTCTGCTTTAAGATCCACATCAACATGTGTAACAAATATTATATAAAAGAAATATGAAGCACATATACACCGATCAGCCATAACATTATGAGCACTGACAGGTGGCAAGCTAGCGGAGGCAGTGTGATGCTATGGACAATGTTCTGCCATTCATGCGGATGTTACTTTGACACATACCCCATACAGAAGCATTGCTGCAGACCATGTACACCCTTGCATGGAAACGGTATTCCCTGATGGCATTGGCATTTTTAAGCATTATAATGTTCCCTGCCACAAAAGCAAAATTGGTTCAGGAATGGTTTCAGGAACACAACAACGAGTTTCAGGTGTTGACTTGGCCTCCACTTTCCCCAGCTCGCAATCCAATCAAGACACCACTAGCCACAGAAGATACTTCCAATGTGGGATTTCAGACCTATATCAAAATACATTAGAACAGTGAAGTCAAAACAGGAAGAAAAAAACAAAACATATGTACAGCCATGCTTCTATAGCACTTATCAAGCATACCCTCAACATTAAATCAAACATTCTACTTGCCACACACATTGATTACAGTTTGTGCATCACCTTTAAAATCAACCAACATACTATCTCTCTGCTACTCCACTTTGGGAACTTCAAATTTATTCACAAAATACCCTATATGCTAACCTTGGAGAAGGAATTCTGCCAAAAACTCTTACCAACTCAATAGAGCAATGCAGTCAGAAAGCTTACACAATTCTCCAACTGTGTAAATCATGTGGATATCTTATACAGATAGTACCTCATACCATACCATAGACACAAGCAATGGTTGACACTCTGAACCATCATGTACAAAAACAAGAATTCCAGATACATACTTTGCAGCAGCAAGTCGAGACCTTAGATAACCGCAGCCGCAGGGAAACATCAGGGTCCGTGGGGTGCCTGAGGATACCCCTGTTGAAGACTTGAGGCTATCGGTCCAACAACTATTTGACACCATCCTGAAGGGGGGTCCAGAATCAGCAGTGGAGATTGCCAACATACTGAGGGCTAAGAGAACGAGAGGTGATGTTAACACCCCTCCACTAAACTCTCTCCCTGGTCATGACTCCATCCTGCGGGAATACCATACCATGCCACCGCTTACAATCCGGGGCTGTGAAATTACACTATACACTGACTACTCTCCATGACTACACTTCAAACCAGAAAGGCACTGAAACCCATAACAACTGCATTGCGAGAGGCTTCAATTACATATATGTGGCATATTCCGTTTGATCTTCAGGCGAAGAGGGGTAACAGAAACCACTTTCTGTGCCACCCTACGGAACTGGCTATGTTCTTAAGTGGTCTACGGCTACCCAACATACCTGTCCCAGGATGGAAAACAACAACAGTATTCCCTGCTCCTCTCAGACAGGGGGATGCTGAAGTGGAACAAGCTCTCCACCACTTATCCTTATACCTACTAAAGCTTGTACACCATTTGAACTTATGTGATCTGGCCGACATGACTGTCTTATGACTGCAGGGCCACCTAAACTTAACAATACTTATCTATATCTATTGATCACCTCCAGTTATATAATGGATATCCCTGTGGCTACTTTCAATCCGATACAGCGATAAGTGCAATCAAGTATGGAGCTTTCTATTGAGTTCCTCCACATCATATTGGATGCCTGATAATAACTTTGCATCACACTGTTGGCTGGACTGTAAATTGAGAATGTTTGTTCAGTTTGTGGTAGCTGTGTTCTGCTACTCCCCCACAGTTCCCAGAAGTTTTTCTAAAGGAGATATCCTGCCAGCTGCCGTGATGGACATGTTTCTAACCCCCCCCCCTCCCCCCCAGGGTAATTCCTCCACCTGTTATTACAGGAAGGGTTAGGAATTTTTCATCTCTTGGACGATTTTTTGGCCCTTTGTTGCAGCTCTTTAAGGCTGCTGGTAGGCTATCCCAGCAAGGGTGTATCCCCACCATTTCTTACTCATTTTTCTTTTCTAAAATACCTTATAGCTTCCATTTCCTAGAACCTTGATACTTTTGCTTTCTTGTTCTGTGACTTTTCTGTGACTTTTCACATTTATGTTCTGAATGCTTATTATATTGATGAAACAATAAAAAGTAATTTAGAAAAAAAAAGGATTAGCATTAGGGTTAGGGTTACTTAAGGGCTAGGGCTAGCGTAGCATTATGGTTAGTGCTAGGGTCACTGTAGGAGAAAATGGTTAGGAAAAAACAATACACTATTTTCATTTATTGCCCTATAACTAACAAAACCAATGGAGACCGTGTAACCATTGTCATTTTCTAAACTCAGCACATATATAAGAATCTTTTTATCAGACATTTTCTAGCGTTTGTAGATGTGTAAAAGATTTTTATATAAAAGTTTGAAAAAAAATATTTATTAAATTTTTCATCATATTTTATAATTTTAGTGGTATCTAAAGAAAATCCTTCTTATGCTGATAAAAATCAATATAGAATTTGTGTGGGTACACTAAATGATAATTACAGTTGAACAGAAACACTGCACTGAAGTGTAAAAACAGCCATTGTCCAGAATGGCCATAAATATTCTAGTAGATCAGTCATTAAGGCATGGGTGTCCGCAGGGGGGGGCAAGGGGGGAATTTTCAGGGGGGAAAAAGTGCCCCCCCGCCGCTGCCTTTGATGCAACAGGGAGCTTAACGCTGCCGTTAAGCTCCCTGTTACACTAACCTTAGTCGTTTCCTCCATGCATCTTCCCTCCTGCACGGAGGAAGGAAACTCCTGTCGCGTTTTTTGTTTTTTTTTTACTTTATTGATGTTGTGCGAAAAAAAAAAAAAACGGAAACGTCCGGGAGATACAGCAACAAGGAGGTAAGTACTAGGGAATGGGGGGCAAAAATCTAGCAAATCCTGGCATATTGAGGGGCTAAATCCTGGTGTAGAGTGGAAAAACCTGGCATAGAGTGGCAAAATCCTGGCATATTAAATGGCAAAATCCTGGCATATTGAGAGGTTAAATCCTGGCATATTAATTGCTAAATCTTAGCATATTAAATGGCTAAATCCTGGCATATTAAATGGCTAAATTCTGGCATATTAAATGGCTAAATCCTGGCATATTAAATGGCTAAATCCTGGCATATTGAGGGGTTAAATCCTGGCATATTAAATGGTTAAATCCTGGCACATTGAGGGGTTAAATGCTGGCATATTAAATGGCTAAATCCTGGCATATTAAATGGCTAAATCCTGGCATATTGAATGGCTAAATCCTGGCATATTGAGGGGTTAAATCCTGACATATTAAATGGGTAAATCCTGGCATATTAAATGGCAACATCCTGGCACATTAAGGGGTTAAACCCTGGCATATTGAATGGCTAAATCCTGGCATATTGAAAGGTTAAATCCTGGCATACTGAATGGCTAAATCCTGGCATATAATGACAGTAAAAATATCCCCCCCCCCCCCCCCGAAAGAATTTCTGCGGATGCCCATGCATTAAGGGGTTATATATTTCTCTTACTTTACATTTTCTGTGACTGAATGCCACATTCCTTTGTGGAAATGCATGCTGGTTCATTGTAGGAGAGTTTGTAACGACATGTACCCCCAATGCACTCCCATAGCTGTCATTTCAATCTGTCATACTGTAAATTTACAGATTTAAGTTGAACATTATAAAAGTTTTCAGATATACATTCCCTAACTGTTTGGTTAGTTAAAAATGTGATCTGCTTAAAGTGACTCTATGTCATTTTGTGCATAATAACTCTATATTAGAGAAATGCAAAACAGATTCAAATTCATGTCCATTTATGTCTGGGTACTATCTGCCAGTTATTATAATCATCAGGTAACTCATGCTACTCCCCTAGTTTAACATGTTTTTATGTGGTCTCCATGCACGTTGTACCTCTAAGGTTTGGTGTTAAACACTGGATATGTGTTCATGTGTACTACTGCATGCACTTGTACATGCAAACTTCCATGCAATCCTCATCTGTCACTTGGTTCATTGACTGAACTTGTGATGTATGAGGAAGTATACCATCTCCCATGCGACACCCACAGCAGAAAAACAAATTAAACATTTGAAATCAGTTCAGTTTACTGCTGCTTGGTGTTTTCAACCAATCAAAACACGGCTAAAAGTTACAGACCAGAAGATGCACAAAAAGCTAATGACAGATATGATCCACTTTATAGAACAGTGAAATGAATACATATGTATTCCAAAACCTTTTAATATATATTTGAACATGTCTATAATATGCTTTATTGTATCACATACCTCTCAGGAACACTATCCTCAGTCCCGATTTGATTCGCTGGTGTTCGATGCAAACCAATCACGTGCACAGAGAAGCACCAACCTATATTTCCTTTTAAATAATAATTGCAAATCAGTAAAGTATTTTAAAAAAATTGCTATTTTCATTAGTTAAAAAATTATGAGGTTATTATTATTTGTTTACTTAAAATGATCATTCATGTGACATCACTAAATTGCATAATGTCATAACAAATTATTTAAATTTACCAAAAAAGGTGAGGACAGTCTAAAAGGAAGACAGGCTGGATTTAGGTTGGAATCTTTAAAAGCTAAAATGGCCTTTGAACCACAAGTATAAGGGTTTTTTTTATGAAGTTAGAACTCCCAATTATTAAGGCTACTCCTGTTCTGTTATATAGTCATTGTCGAGGTATTATGGTCTGCCTAAAACACACATTCTGGGAAACTGATAAAAGTATGGCTTTTGACACAATGCCAGCGCAATAAGTATCTGCTTAAATTTACGAAAAAGAGGTTGTAATAAAAAAAAAGGAAAAGTCTAACAATTGTAACAAAAAAAAGAAAAAGTCAAATTGGCTTACTAATGAGTTCTACATTGACACACAGAAAACAGATCACACCTCAGTTTCCTATCTAGGAATCTTTTTTTTTATCACTTTGTAAAGTTTGAAGTGTTTACCATTTAAGATGTTAAATAAAAAGTGTAATGTTTAGGCGTGTAGACATCATCCTTATTTACACTCTATTGTCCTTACAACCCACACCACTCAGTACTGCTAACTCTGCTGCTTCACTTTCCAGAACATTAATTAAGCATCTCTTTAAAATAGCAGATCAAGCCACAGAGGAGAGACAGCTAGTTGGAAAGAATTAAAAAGCATTAGAAATGGTAGAAACATTGGTGACTTTCTAGTGGAACATCAACAAGATAAACAACAGTAATATACAACTATTGTTTTTTTGGGAGGGGGTGGGGTAAATGAACCACACAATGTTTCAGTGAATTGAAAAAGAACACTGTATGTTGTAATTTCTGTATTAAGCATTACATTGGTTTTTTTTATTTATTAGACTGATCTAATGGCTTGTTGAACATGAAGGGTGAGTGGCAGATGGGGTGTTCTTGTAATGCTTTACACCCCCCCCCCCCCCCCCCAGGCACTTAAATGGTTCATAAAACTGCAGTAGGAGGAGGGCAAAGGATACATTTGCTGAGGGTTGGTTCACATGTAACTCAAACTTGAAGTTCATGAGGTTTGAATTTCAAACCCCATAAATAAAACCATGCCATAAAAGGTGTAAAGAATTCTAGGAATCTGCATTTTAAGATCCACAATTCAAACATTAAGCTTGTACCTACTCAACAGTGTGGTACTAAATAGGTTAAATCCAGAAACATGAACATCTAGCTAATCAGTTTAGTGTTCAGACTAAATATAAGTGATATACGTTGAGGACTTTGGTCTAGGACTTCTTTTACATGTGAAAGGTCTACCTGAACATCGTTCATCACCATCTATTTATATATGGCCATAAGTAAATGATGTGAACATTACTATTACACATGAAATTCAAAGCCTATCACCTCTAGTAAAATAAGCCCAAACATCTTTTAGAGCAAGTCAGTACTGATACGACACTCCCAGGGTAACTAGATGAGAAACAAACACTCATATAAGCAGACTTTGAGATTTGTGCCTGAGTGTGCTTTGGACTACGAGTTTCAAAATAGGAGTGATTTAATTTTAAGCTTCCAAAGCTGTATGTTTTAAATAAACTAAGGCCTGGTTATTATTTTACATGATATTTAAACATTTTAGCTAAACTCTATTTTGCTCGTTTAGAATATTATTTTTCTTTTGTTTGGTTTACCTTTTTTCTTTGTACATTTATGATTAACTTATTATATACACAATATATAATAAACATATTTTTATATAAATGTGTATATATATATATATATATATATATATATATATATATGTGTGTATGTGTGTGTGTGTGTGTTTGTGTTCATTGTGGAAGCATTTTAATATTATTTTGTTATGTTAACAAATATATGTACATCCACAATATTAATGTATCATTATATATGTGTACATTTAGCTAAAAAAAACAAAGGGTAGCACACTTGTGAAACTCCCAAATTAATGACAATAAACCTGCAGATTTCAGAATCTATGTCTGCTTCTAAAACAGTAAAACATGAAATGTATAAGTTTCTATTTTAAAAAAAAAAAAAAACCTGATCAACTCAATAATTAGCAATAAAAACAGTTAATAAAAGTAATGTTTCATAGCGGATTTTAATATGAATCTAAGAGTGTGGCCATTCTTTACCAAATTCTACAACATATGTAGAATTTGGTAAAGATTTTTTTTTAAATGATGTAATTTCTAATAAAACAAGATATTTATTAAAATAAATAAATAAAGGAAGACAGGCAGAGTGGGAGATACAAAGGACACAGCCGCTTTCTTAACACACATTTTCATATTTACATGGTTAATACTTCACAACACCATATCGTCTAGCTCTGCTATTTTAGACAATAACTGAACTGTCTGAGATCAGTTTAGACTCTTTTATGATTCAAATATACACATTGTTACCAGAAACACTGTGACCGAGCCTCCTTTGTACACAAAATTTGTGTTTTGTGTCCTGGGTTATTGAGAACATTCATTTGTTTTAAACTGCTCGAAATTCTGTTAAAATGTATTCATTGGGTCATTTTTCATATATTAATGCTCTTATAGTGAGATAAAGTTATATGAGGCTATCTGACAATGAGTGAATATCATACACATGCATATAAAATGATAAACATTCCATCTACTGCAAAACAGTCAACGCAAATACAGTACTAGTCATAATGGATCTTACTCTATTGCGTTAATAAGCATTTGATTACTCTTTTTTTTTTCCAGGTGTAAATGAACACATCATTAAAAAACTACAATCAGCAGAGAAGAGAGAGAACATATCACACCAAGCATAGTAAGCCCAACCTCCTGAGCCATATTTTGCATATGCAATCACATCACAAGAAATGCACATGCTGTGCACAATGGGACAAAAAGCAAGCGAGAGACAGAGACAGACAGAGAGTGAGATGAAGAGAAAAAAAAGAGAGAAACCAACCTACAGTGTGCTATCCAGATTCCTGCTACATCTCTTCCTCCTCAGCTAAGAGCTGCACACATTGAGAAGATATTGTATCTGTACCAGTAATTTAGTTCCTCCACATTTCTGTATTCTACTAAAGCGCTAATCTAAACAGGGAACTGCATTCATGTTGTATTGCTATGGGTTATGGAATACGCCTTTTTTTTTTTTTGCTTCACGCAAACTTTAATCCACAGGGGTCTAATCCTCCAAAAGCAGACATTTCAGACTGAAAGAAGGAAGCTCCATTAATTAGAAAGTGCGCCAGTTGTAGCCAAATGCCATTATATTAGTATGCAAAGCCTGCAGTCAGTTAATCTCTACAAATCGTTTGTTTCCTTAATTGCCCTCTAAGGGCAAAAGTGTAAAACAGCACAGAAGAATAATATTTTTGTTTAAGTGAAACAACTTTGCAAGATAAGTTGAACCAATGTCTACGGTTCTCACGTTCTCATATTTGTAGCACAGAGAATGAAATATACTGTTAACTTCCCAATTATTTGTCTCTTTCTGATTGGTTCAGGAAAATCAGGAAAATGTTCAATGACTGTGTGGTTACATGACATCATAACGCGGTATGATGTGGTACATAAAACAGGAATGAACAAGAAAGGATTTCAGCTGTTTTATTTATTTATCATGTTTCAACAGGACAAAGGAAATTTTTAAAAATATCTTTTCAAACGTGTTGCCACTGCTTACAAAAAAACACAACTAAAGAAAAACAAACTTCAAGGATTAATGTAGCTTACTAGTCAAAAAAAGATTTCATATCACACCGAGTATAAGCTAAGGCAGAAAGAAACCCACCCAGATAAATGAGGAAGTGGAAATAAAGAAAACACTTTATTGTTCCATAAAATGTATGACACTACTCAGCTCCCGGGGGGGGGCAAGCTTAGAAAAAGACATAACTAATTTCTTTCATGCTGTAGCAGTTTATCATAGGTGCTATCTATCATGAAATGTCACAGTGTGAGATGTGGGAGGTGATGTCACCTACAACTAGGTGCTTTGGTATGAAATGCATGTGGTGATAGCCACCGCTAGGCCAACAGTATCCTATGTTTTTGTAGATCAGTTTGACTTCCACTTTGACATCCAGGTTCTGCTTTGGTATTCAACTTTAATTTTATAATGATATTATAAAAATATTCAGTTAGATCAGTCCTTCGCAAACCAATCCTCACAGATCCCCAATGGTCCAAGATTTAGGGATTATCCAGTTATGTTTAAATAAAAATATGAATACAGCTGTTGGTCCGTGAGGAGTGTTTAGGGAACCACACCAGGTGTTCTACATATTCTTTTTTAAACACAACTGGGTAATCCCTAAATCCTTGATCATTGGAGGGCCATGAGGACGCATTTGAGAATTACTGTTTTAGATGCTATGTACTGGATGTACCTAGCTCTATAGTACATAGAACCCAAAACTTGAATATTACCTTTGCAGAATGTACAATGTGTGTGATAAGACAAATCTTGGATTTGTTCATGAGCTAGTTTCAGAGAGGTATCACACTATGTGTTACACTCAAAAGAACATCTTTAAATTGCATACTGGTGTTAAGGGACACTATTTAATTACAATCAGTAATGATGCACATGTTCCTACAATGGATGCAGTGTATGTTGCTGATTTGATTGCTTCTTAGTTCATTTAATAAACATTATTTGTGCCTCTCTCACCAATGAGGCAGAAAGGCATTGGCTAATTTAATTTAACATGGCAACATTTGGATCAATCAACTGAAATTGTTTTACTATTAAAGAGAGACTTCCACAGAATCATGGTTTGGCTGCTTTATGTGTTATACTTGGGTTATGTAGAGTTTTATGTTTTATCTTCACCTATTTTACAAGTATACTTAAATCTATGTACTATTTGAAGACTAGCTTCTGCTTCACACAGCACTGCTGACATCATGGAAGATATTCACTGAAAGTGAGTTGCAGGTGACATTGCATCTCCTGCTGCGGTAGAGCTTGAAGAGACAGCTGGATTTAGACGGTCTCTAAGACATGCCTATTGTACATGCCAGCTGCTTGCGCAATAGCACTGTCACTCTTCCTCCAAAGCTCCACCCCCGGCGTCCCAATTCACCGGGGGGAGATTGCGAGGTTTGCTAATCTGTGTACTATAATTCCACGATATTATACAACAAATTTTACTGATTTACATATTAATGTGCTACTAAATTACATGTGCATCTGTTTCTAGTGTACTATTAAATTGCATTAAATAAGTGTGGAAACCAACAAGTAAAGGGGTGCACATACATGCAAACATTCATGAAAATATTTCTGCTTTATTTTTAGAAGAAATGCATAAGCAGAAAACTTTTTAGCACACCTCCAACTTCACAACATAATTTATGGTGGGGTTAAAAAAAAAAACTCCACAAGAAGTTCAGTGGGTAGCAGAGGCATTATTATACACAAATCTAAACAAAAAACATGTTTTTCCCACAGAAATCTCACATCCACAGAGCTACCCCCCCTGCAAGGGATTCTGGGTAGACATGTGTAAACAAGGTCACACAAACTAGTAACAGTATATGAACATACATATGTCACACATTTCTAAAACGAGACTTTAAGCCCGGAACACTCAAAACCTGGTTGATCGTATCAATTTTTTCAATAATGTGCAGACTATCACCTATGAATATGTTATTTTTATAGCTTCCTTTTCTGAAAATGTTCCTTCTTCACACTGGCTGATATATGTTGTGTGCTCAGAAAAATTGTTTATCTGTTGTTATTATATATTCTGGATCAGTGCTAGGCTGTTTTATAACATGGTAAACCAAACGTTTAGTGTTAGTGGGGTAGGCATTCAAATTAACAAAGGTAGTACATAATGACTAAAAGAGATTTTCCTGCAAGATAGAAAACATTAATAGCAAAACAAAACATTCAAATCTGCTTTTACCTTATGAATTACATGTGATTTTGTTGTGAAGTGTTTTGTCTCCATTGTGCAGCATTGCAATATACATTCATATATTCCTAAAATAACAATGACAAAGGCAAATATTAATTAATTAGCTTACACTGAAAAGGATAACTCAGATGAAGCGCTCAAATCTATTTGAAGGGATGTAATCATTTAAAATTATGCGGTGTCATGTAGCAATAACAGTATGATTCAACTTGAGGAAAGCCAATATACACAAAAAATTAATAAGGTTTTTTCCTCTGAACTATCACACAATTAATGAACGTATAAAGACTCAAATGAAATGTAAAGTACCCGAGGCATTCGCAAAGTAACATTTGAGTAGTCACCTGATTCTTTACCTCCTGTAGCTTAGTGTATTCTTAAAGTGTTCCCAATAAAAAAAATTATCAGTTTTTACATTAAAATGTTTTAATAATATTGTTAATAAAATACAACCGAAATTTCAAATTTTGCAATTTTTTTGCTAATATTGAATATTTATGGATTCTTAGTTCTAGAGAAACAATGATTTAAAAAATTAAACTTCTATCAAACTTGTTTTGTAGCGCATGTTATAATATGCGATTCGATTAAAATGGACCACGGCAAAAGAACATGCGTTAAAACACTGTTTGTGTTTAGCTGTAATTATCCTCTTTCTCATTTCTCATTTACAAATTATGTATTGGTTTTTATCAACATAAGAAGGGATTTTTTAGAAACCATTATTTCTATGATATCATATAATTTACTATAAAAACTCATAATAAACTAATCTGAAAACACTTCTAACTTTTACATGAAAAATCTTTTACACATCTACAAATGCAAAAAAACCAAACCTGATCAATATTTTCTAATATTTATCCTGAGTTTAGAAATTTACCAGTTTTTTCTATTGGTTTTTTTTAGGTTATAGGGCAATAACTGAAAGTAGCATTTTTTTATTTCCTAATCAGTGACCTTTTAACCCTAACCCTAAATCTAACCCTTATGCTAATTCTAAAAATAATGCTAACCCTAAACCTTATGTTAACCCTAGCTCTAAGGCTAATGTGCCCTTCTTTTTTAAAATCTAGTGTACAGAGCCATGGAAGTGATCACTGATCACTTCCCAAGCTAGGACATCCATTAATCAATCCACTTAACTCCCCTAACTGTCCCCAAAAACTTTTACTGCCAGCACCTTCCACTTTCACCTTTTCACTCACCTCAAGTGTCTCCCCCGCTCTCGCTAGATTGTAAGCACTGCGAGCAGGACTCTGTGCCTCATGTATCAGTCTCACTCTGTTCATCTAACATGGTATGTAGCCCCATTCTATGCCCTGTACCAAGCACGTTATATATTCTTGGCACTATATAAATACATGTAATGTAACGTAATGCAATAGTGATTGCTGCATACTTACATAAATTACTTCAGCCTTTCAGTAATACTAACAGAGTCGCTCGTTATTTTATTTTATTGTTTAATTCTGCTAGTCCATGTCAATAGTCTGTGTAATTATCAACAGGAAAATGTTTAATTAATATCCAACTAGACTTCAGACATTCCAATTGACCTGTAAACACAATGCATAAAGACTGGGTCATTAACTTAAATTTTTTGGATAAAGTCATATGTATGAAATGATTGCTTTTATTGTGCTGTTTAATTTAGATTGTAAAAAAAAAAAAAAAAGATTTTTGTATCAAGCATTCAGGGTTATATGATATTTTCCATTTTAAAAGAAATTAAACACGTGCTCTCTGTGGAAATGTTGATAATAAATTAAACCAAATTAAAATGAGGAGATTAACGGCAGTGATAAAAATAAATATATGTAAGGCCCCGTTGGCCCAAATGCCCAGTTGTGTAATAACAACACTATCAGCCAGAGTGAAATGGAGACAGACTGATGGTAGTGAATAAGGGCACAGGGGCAATCCAAGGCCAAGTACAGAAAAGAGTAAAACAGCAACAAAGTCTGACCATCCAACTGTCAGGAGTAGGTAGCCAAGGATCATAGTCCAGCATATTACAAATAACACAGGCCTACCAGTAGAACACAAACGAAACACCAATTTATCAACGAATAAGCAGAAAAAGGACAAAAACAAGAGGCAAAACAAGGGGAGGCACATTAAATAAGCAGGAAAGGAAACAACAAAGAGTACAATGGAAATCCAGAAACAGAACAGGAATTGGTCTGACCCATGAGCAGGCATTGTTCAGACATAGGATCATGTATATAACAAAAGGGAATCAACACAAAATTAATTAATTGTTTCAACATAGAATAGTGAAGTTCTAAAGCAGTGCATTCCTGTGTGTAGGAGAGCACCAAGGTTTCTTTATATTCCTCATACACAAGAGTAGCATACATTTTTATCTCTAAAATAGAAAAGTGTCAAAACTTATTTTACCTGTAGTGAATATACTATATATATAATGCATTCAAATGTTGAGTAGCCCTGAAATTTGGGCTACTCAGCGACCAATTAAGTGATCTCAAATCAGCACAAAAATCACCCGATGTGGACGATTTTCATGCTGACATTTCAGCATTTCATGCTGATCTCCTCCAGAGTTTGGCCGCCAAAATGGTAGCCTTGAAATTGCTGAAGTCCGCACATAGAAGTCAATGGGAGGACTTCGGCTACAGTCGGAATAGGCAAAGCCCTTTCGAAAAGGCCTGAAATTAAATAAAATAAAAATCTGTAAAAATGAAATGACAAAACAAAGTGACACATTAATTAAATTAACCAATTGTGACGGAAAGGTGGCCATAAATTGTTGAGTTTGTGCCAAAATCAGCCATATTGGGTAGCCGAACTTTATATTGAAGCATATTGAACTGATCATTTAATATTGTATTATTAACCACAAAAACTGTATAAATATTGCATTTTAACAATGCATTAATATACACTAATGACCACCTGCCTAATACTGTGTCCACTTGCCTCCAAAACAGCCCTGGTCCATCGAGGCATTGACTCCACTTGGCCACTGATGGTGTGCTGTGGTATCTGGCCAGTTGTAAGGTGGGGCCTCCATGTATCATACTTGTTTGTCCAGCACATTCCATAGATGCTAGATTGGATTGAGATCTTCGTTGGAGTCAACATCAACACCTCAAACTCATTGTGTTTCTCAAGCCATTCCCGAACCAATGTTGCTTTGTGGACAGTTATCCTGCTGAAAGAGGCCAATGCCATCAATTAATACTGTTTCCATGAAAGGATGTACAATGTCTGCAACAATGCTTAGGTAGGTGGTAACATCCACAGCAGGACCCAAGGTTCCCCAGCAGAACATTGCACAAAGCATCACACTGCCTCTGCCAGCTTGCCAGCTGTCAGTGGTTATAATGTTAGGGCTGGCCGGTATATGTCTGTAACTGTTATTGTTTCAATAAAGTTTTTTTTAACTAATGCTATAAGTGTATAGAAGTACCAGACCAAAGACAGAAACTTTTGTACAGAAAAAAATTAACACATGTTTGTTTTTTAATGGAGTATGTCTGTTTTGTTTGTTTTTTCATCATTAGTATAAGAATGTAATTTGATCTTTTGAGATCTCCTATTTTAGGAACATTCCAAACCATTTTATCCCTACTATTAGATAGTTCCAGAAAGATTTCTCCTTGCTAAAAAAAAAAAAAAAGTGCATCAGAATCTACTACCTACAGTATAATAATGTACCTGAACAGTTGAACCTATACATCCTTGGTGATCACTGACAGACAAATAAAGCACTGCTCAAGTACATAACATTTTGGTCTCTTAAACATATATATATGGTAAGTCTTAATCTATTTTACTTGACATGGATCAATAATGACATAGCACCATAACATGGATCCATATTGCAGACTTTATCTGGCAGAATTTATGCATCTCATAAAAACATACAGAGAATAATATAAGGTATAGTTAAACTACCCATTTTATTTTTTAACCCTTTTAGTTCCCACAGGTTTTCTCACCCCTATGACATGTAGTTAAAAAACAACTATCAGAAACAATTTATGTTTCATTGAAAGATTGCACCAATTATAGATTTTATTAAAAAAAGAACAGTACTGTTAGCTAGCGGACATTTTGTTTAGAATCTTGAGTCAGAATCACCTATGTGTATTATTTCATTACAGTGTTCCTATTTAAAATGTCCACACTTGATGCGATATTCAAATATTTTTGCTGACAGGTTCCTTTTAGGGGGGAATATGGTAAAAAATAAAAATAAAAAATAACAGATTAACCATTTAAGTGCAGGAAGTCAAGGACTATGTCTTTAGCAAACCATCTGATTGACATAACTGAAAAATATGTTACTTGTTTCTCATTTTAGTTTTAGAATTTTAGAATGCTTATATCTTGGCATCCATGTGCCACGATATAAGATGCAGATTGGTGTGTGTTTTAAGTGTCAGTGCTATGCTTGATGCAGCATTGCTAATTAAGCAATCTATTAGCACATGTGAACTCTGTCCTACTTGTAGTAATATTTCACTCAGAAGAAAAAATGAGTATCCCTAGAGAAGGGTAATCATATTATTAACCACTGTTTAGTGAATACTAAACAGAATGATCTGTATTTACATTGAGAATAATAAACATAATTATAATCCGCTAAACCATCACAGAAAATCATATATTTATTTCATGGATGTCTAAGGTATGTCAAAGGTATGCACAGAACACAATATATGCCATGCAGAATTCGTATAAATGTATATGCAGCACAAATACAAAGTATGAAAAATGGAGGATCTAATATATATATACACTGTATATATATATATATATATATATATATATATATGTATATATATATATATATGTGTGTGTGTGTGTGTGTATAGTGTATATCCATACACACAATATAATGTAAATATGTCCATAAACATTATAAAATATATAATTAATATTTTAATTATAACAGCAAGCTTTATCAAAGATTACGCAGTCTAAATACATGCATTATAAATAATGTGTTTTAAGCACTGAATAACTTGTATATATGCCATACGTATGCAAACATTATATAGTGCTTAAAACACATTATTTATGTATTGATTAATATTTGATAAATTACATATATAAATATATATATGTGTGTGTGTGTGTGTGTGTGTGTATTTTTAGGGTAAAAACATTGTTGATGCAGTTACTTTTTAGTAACTAGATGGATAGATAGATAGATATATAGATAGATGATAGATCGATAGATCGATAGATAGATAGATAGATAGATAGATAGATAGATAGATAGATAGATGATAGATGGATAGATAGATAGATAGATAGATAGATAGATAGATAGAGAGATAGATAGATAGATAGATAGATAGATAGATAGATAGATAGATAGATAGATAGATAAAGAAGACAAGAAGAAATCAAAAATAAGAAAATCATCGTTTACAGTATTGTTGTCTGTTTGGGGTGGATGGATTTCTAGGTAAACTAGCATCACAGAGGTGTGACCAAATCCATTTCCAATCAGTCACCAGAAATCTTTCTGCAAAAACTATGAATCCTGTTGTTTCCACACCATACCACTGCAACTGTTAGATTGCCAGGACCACAGGGAATGTGTTTTTATCTTGTGCTTTATTGCACCTGTCCCACTTGCATTGATAGCCTGCTAGACCAGTTTTGCAATCTTATTAATAAAATCCATGACTGCCTTTTTTAGTAATACAGTACCACTAAAACAACTGATATGCAGGTACATTATTGCTCATGTTAATCTTTTTCTAGAAAGGTTATATTGTTTTAAATATTCCTCCACCTCTTCTCTTACATGACTGTTTACTTGTAGGAAATAAGAAAAAATAGACAAATTTTACTTCTGACAAGTCTTTTGGGTACAATTAAATATATTTATTGCATATTACAGATGAATTCTGGATATTACTAAAACAAATCCCTTCTGTAAATCTGTGGGCCCAGAGACTGTATAAAATGAGGGTGTGGGCAAATTGTGAAAAAAAAATTATTAGCAGTGCATAGTTATTTTCTTGAGACATCATTATTGTCAGAATACTGAATATACTCCACAGGAGGCTTTAGAGAGCAGTATTTACATGGGATGAAAATATCTGAATGATTTTCTGTCAGCATAGTCTTCAAAAGAGGAAATTTCTACTTTAATGTTTTAACTAAAAATGTGAATAATCAGAGAAAAAAGAATGCTATTTATCATGTTGTTATTAATTGTTCATAAAGAGATCTGTATTTCTATCCGTATAAATATATTTATAGCCACATGTGCACATTTATTAATGCACAAATATGGATATAAATATACACATATATTTTTCATATAGATAGATAGATAGATATGTAATATATTACATATATATGTAATACGCATAGCACAAATACATAGTACAACATATTTATATATATATATATATATATATATATATATATATATATATATATATATATATATATATATACATATATATTGCAAATTATTGCAATATAAAGCTACCAGGGAATAATATAATGTTTCAATTTACTTATTATAAATACATTTCTCACACTTTATTATTGTTAATTGTTTAAATAAAATTTTATATGAACAAAACAAAATATTTAAAATATTAAGAAAATGTTACATTTATAAAAAAAAAAAAAAAAAAAAAAAAGGTATTTCATTCCCATAAAAATAAGAAAACAAATATAGATTTTGTTTATATGATCACTACGTATGGATTTATGATATGAAACATTTTTTTCCCTTTTTCTTTCCTTACTAGAGATTCTCTTCAACATATCAATGTTGTGTTACTGATTTTAAATGTATTAATTATGGTTTAGTAGTAGCTACGGGAGGAACATATTATATTTTAAGAAAATTAATAACAACAACAGTAATCCATCTATTTTTATTAAATATTTTACATGTACTGAAACCATTTCTTTATGGACTCTATTACTGTCAATGTATAATACAGTGCTACAGAAAGTTATTTTTTTCTTGTCACCTACTGTTCTGTGAATAAAGTTTTCCCATACAATATTTCTAGTTTGTCAGTGTATGTTTGCCTTAAATGTTTTAGTTTTTTTACACAATGCATATCATCAAACTGAAAGTGTGGATGAGTTAAGTAAGGGTTAAATAAATAGAATATCAGGCAATACGTAGGCAATGGCAGTATTTAAATGTTATTAAACAAGTACATTTGCAACATAATTTTTTACTTGAGCTCTATACTCTCAATATATTCAACTAAAAATAGTTTTATACTTGAAGTATATATCCAAGTCTAATAAACCATAGTTTTGCTATTTTGGGAATGCTACCACGAGAATGTAGCTATTATTGCTACATTTTGACTCTAAGCATGCAATATTAAAGTTTAGGATTCATTTTGAATAATAAAATACAATGTTTGTCCCTTAATTTTAATGTTTTCAGACAACAAAGCAGCATACTAACTGTTAAAACAGACTGATATACAGATGTGTAGTAAACACAAGTATATATATATAATTATCTATAGATCAGTTGCTCCTTCCCTAATGCACAAAATGCTATAGCTACCTCTTAGCATGATGTTTTTTAATGCGTTTGCTGAATTAAGGAATTAATTTGTTTGGAATACCGAGTTTCATTTGTGGAAAAATATTGCAGAACACTGGGGCATGAAACAGCAAACACGAAAAGCTCACTTCTCTAAGGACACCTGCCCATATCCTTAATCATTACCTTATATTGTCTAGACTAACCCTTTTACATATATATGGTGATAATCAATTGAAAACATACTGACCATGGGATGCTGAGTGTACACCTAACACTATATCCTATCTTTCTGATATTGAAGAATGATTGACTAACTCAAACTATTGCACTTCATGTGTTGTGATACACCTTTTATTTTTAGAATGTTAAGTATGTTTAGGCAGAACGCTCCTCCTTCTTTCCTCAAATATGTACATCACTGTTACATCACTGACAATTTTATTTTGTTATATTTATATCAATTCAGAATATGGTGATTTGTCTAAATTTGTTTTGTATATGTAATACTTCATCTAGAGGATGGGTACAAGAGGTGACAGTTGCTATCCACCACCCTAAAAGTCTTTTTTTTTTCTTTTAAAAATGCCTGGCTAGGAGGGAAGATGTTCCCTAACTAGCCCAGCCAGCCAAAAAAAAAAGTGAGGCTCAGTGCCTCTCTCTGCAGTACAGACCTTAAAGCTCTGTCCCCTCGCCATCTGCTGAATGTTAGAGCTCCTGGCATCACGTGACTTCCTGGTGCTTTGACTCAAAATGGCTACAAACACAGTCACAGTAACATTTAAATTGATGTATACAAAATCTACCTATCAGAATGCTATACTAATATAGTTTTGTAGCTAAAAGAACCATATAATTTCTGGTTGACCGGTTCACGCTAACAAACTAATGTATATAAACGAATACACATGAGGGAGACTATTATAGAATAAGATAATATCTAGTCCTTAATTTAGTAAAATAAAAGAGCCAATGATTCAATAATTATTGAAGTGTAATACTCACTCATAACTGAAACATAACTGCCCATCACTAGGAGTCACTGCAAATGTCATAGCCATTGACTACATAGAAGTTTGTGGGAAGATCAAGTACAATATGCTTATCTGTCTACCTCAGTCATTATTCTCCTTTAGACTACTGATTCAGCAGGGGGCATTCTCCTATGAAGGAGTCACATACATAGAATTCATCTCTAGCCAACATTAGATTGACTGCAGTCTTGCTGAGAATCGTTGAAGTTGGCTTACAATAAAAATAAGTTCAATTGCAAAGTTGTTTCTCCCTTTTCACTAAATAAACACATAGTCAGACTTCTTAAAAATACATGCAGATGGATGAGCAATATGATAACCCTTAGAGTAAGACAATACTGTTTATAATTGTATGGTTTTAAGATGATAGAAGTGCCTAGGGCGCACTTGCCTTGTAGCAGCACAAACCCCCACTCAAAAAAAAGCCGCCCCTTTATGAAAAAAAATAAAATCCTCGCTTGCCGGCAGAGACGGTGGCTGGGGAGATCGGAAGAAACCTCTGTGCTGCCCATTTAGCTCCATGTGCAGTGTGATGGGGAAGTGCCAACAGGTCACGTAACTTGTTGCTCTGACAATAGACACGCGTCGGGTCATGTGACCTCTCTGCACACACTGTGGTGGGCTGAACAGGCAGCATTAAGGATACCATGCTGCCTGCCACTAGCCACCAGTGACAAGGGTAAGTCCTGGGGAGATGGGGGCATGTATTGTGGGTGAGGTGATGGGGACATGCATTGAGGTTAATGGGGGCATGTATAGGGGTGATGGTGGCATGTATTGGGGTGATGGGGCATGCATTGGGGGTGATGGGGCATGCAATAGGTTGATGGATGCATGTAACTGGGGTGATGGACACATGTAACCGAGGTGATGGGGGCATGTGATGGGGTAATGGAGCATGTGATGGGGCATTTAATCTGTGTGCATATGGGTGATGGGGCATGTAATTGGATGATGGAGCATGTACTGGGAGGGACGCGAGTCACATCGTGGGGGTGCAACCTGTGTAGGTGTGGTGCCCAAATTTTGTCTGCGTAGGACAGCACAAAACCAAGATACACCACTAGGCCTGTCCGTTGCAAGACCATCTCACAGCCTTATCTTCTTAGTCATACCCATAGTTAAGCATACTGGTTAATTAAGTCTGGGTGAGTTTTCCCTACTAAACTATGAAAAAATGCTTAATAATACAACTGCTTTTAACTTTCTATCATAAGTTCATCTCTTTAAAACGTTATTATTTCTATGGAAAAAAAACCTACCGTTTTCCTGAAAGCTTTGACATTACTAAAAGACAACACAGTGCCAGTGATCATGTCTTCCCAACATGTTCTGGTGTCCTATACAATAAAACTTCTCTCTGATAGTTAACCTTTCTAAGAAGCTTCTTCGACACTGTTAATCCAATGGTGTACCAAATTTGTGGGTAAGAAAAATCTTTAGCAGTATATAGTTATTTTCCAGACGCCGCTATTGTCAGAATATGCCGTTTCCTCCCCAGGAGGTTTTGGAGAAAATTATTTACATAGATGCTATTATCTGAATGATTTTCTGTCATGATTGTCTTCAAAAGAGAAACTTACAGTGCTAGATCTGAACGCATGCATTAAGTGAAGGATGATTGGTAAATAAACAAAGAGGAGCATTGTTATTACTGCCACTTTCTCTAACAATGGTACGTCTGGAGCTAATAATGCTCCGTTTATGGTCCTTTAGTTAGCTAATACATAAAAAAATGGAACTGCTTTCTGGTTAACTCAGATTCATTTGCTTCTATTATACATACAAATACTGAACATTTTAGTTACGTTATGAAAGGTTTGCAAATTGTAAATTTGATTTGATCATTTTTAAATATTTTTTCATGGAAAACAGATTTGTGGGGAAAAAAAAGTGTAGCTCACTGGCATATCAAAGAAGATGGCAGATAAGAACAAGGTTGTCGAATATGGTCCACCTGGATTGAGACCTCAAAAACTTTGGTGTGAAATGTATTGACCAATTACAGGCCTGAAGCATAAATCTATGTATAAATTGTATTTGTTTAAACCTACAGTGGCAGAATGTACTAAACCACACTTAGGAGTTAACAAGAATAGGGAATGGAGAAGATGAGAATAAAGCTATTTTTTTGATCATACAAATGTGAGTATATGTTTGTGGAATTTTCAAATTATAACATTATGTGTCTAGATATGCAAATTGCACAAATGAAAAGTAGCTCATTTGAATATAAAGCCACATGATGTCAAGAGCAGGAGGTACCACAAACATGTCTACATGCCAGGGCAGGCAACAAAAGGTCCATGGTGCAACTTCATCAGAGATGGACCCAGAAAGACAAATATTTTGACAGATAAGGTATACAGATTGATAGAGAAACAAGGCAATTTTATAGAGAGGTAGCAATTGTTATGCTCTGGGGCATTTAGAAGTGAAAATTGGTGCAGCCCCAGGCCATTTAGCCATGTTAGATGGCAGCTCGGGAGGTAATTGCCCTTCTGAAGCCCTTTCCAGCCCTCTGGTCCATGTCTAAAACATTTAACTTTATGCCTTTGATTGTAATAAGGCTAACACAATATAGAGATCATTTTTCATAATTGTTTAATCTCAACATCTCACAGTGTAAGGAATGCTTAGGTTGACAGAATTCCTTTTAGTACATCTTCATTCTATCTGGGCAATAACTGTACTGGTAGACTATTCCATAATTCCACTACCCCTTTATTTTCTCCCATTAAGCAGGGCTGGTCATGACAAGCTCCCATTTCAGAGCATGACCTATTGTTTAACATTTCTATTTCTCTGATATATGTGATTCCCTGCTGTGTGTTAGGGGATTCCTTGATGTACTTCCTCTTCTCTCATCCAAACTACATATTTTAAAGTCCTTTAGTCTCTTCTTTATTCCTAAAAGGAAGTGTTTTAGCTTTTAAACTCACACTTAGACCTTTCCTGGTTACAGAACTGAAGCCACAAAATGCTTTAGGTTTAACCAGATAAAAGAGCAGCCATTGAGCACTGAGGGATTCTCTCTTGAATAAATACAATGTTTTGAGACAATTCTCCCTTTTTTTGCCACTGGGAGAATTGTCTAAAGACACACTTAGGAGAATCATTTTCAGTGTTAGCATGGATATATCATGCTTCTGGTCTTGGCTGCTTTTCAAATGAAGAGGCTTGAATAACAATATTCTTTTAATTGAAGAGGAAATAGGAAAGGAAATTGCAAGGTATCACACAACCCATTGATGGAAGAGTCTAAAAATGCTGAGGAAATGGAGCATGATGGGGGGGGGCGGGGGGGGGATCCATGCAAACACTAACTGCTTTAGGTATCAAGCTTTAAAGCATTAACTATCACTGCATGTGATTTTTTTTCTATAGAGAGGACATCTTTAAAAGTATAGCTGACCTTTAAAATTAAAATATGTGTTTGAAGGTCCTTTTAGTTCTGAGCAAAAATGCATCATCTGTCAGTTCAGGGGTAGCAGCTGGCAATCCTTCTATATAAATATGCTTCCTGTAGCTTCTTTGCTGTGGAGATGCAGGTAAGCAATTTAACTAGCTCTCTATTGGCTGTGATGACATCAAAGTAAATATTGTAACCAATAGGAGAAGATGGACATATAGAACGTATTAGTAATGCTGCTTGTCCGATCTACAGGAAAAAATTGCTAGGTTCAGAAAAAAAAAACTTGGTTATTATTACTCATATTTTTGCATATTTTTGACAAAACAAGTTAATGTGCTGAATATGTCCGACCCTGGTCTTCAGAATAAATATAGTTGTTTAAGATGGTCTACTCATTTTTTCTGGCATATGTCTATTATCTATACTGGACAAATGTGGAAGAGACACATAGACCAAAATATCTAATTTCCAAATTAGTGAAATCTAGCAGTTCCACATATTATAAGCTAGACACGGCAAACATACTTGCTGGGTGCAGGTCACGATTTAAATAAATAAAAGAAAGAAATGATTTGTGTATTAAAGAAAAATTGTCAGTAAAGAAATACGTTCAGTTTGACTGAAATGTTGCATCAAATGTAGGCCTTTTAAATAGAAATGCTTTAATGAAATAATATAATTAAATAATGACCTTATTGTGTACTTTTTGCTCTGTATATCAGACATTTTGAGTAAGATGGGTCAGATCTTCATCTATCGGACCCAAGATTCCCCTGACAGAGCTATTTTGCAAATATAATTTCTACATTCTATTAACTATCGGTCCATCACAAAAGTCTATACTGGATATTAAAACGACTATTTTACATAGGTACTCCATAAGAGGCAGTATTCTTATTGGCATGTATACTAACGCGTACTGTGTTACATTAAGCCTAACCCTGTACATTTTTCTTTATCAGTATGTAGGCAAGATTCCACCCAAAAGCTCTACTACAAAAAAATAGCTTTTCAGAATGCCAGTGAGTTCCAAAAGTCCTTCTATCTATCTAATTTGGCCTGTCTGCCCTATCTAAGAAGGTAACTAAACAGTTAAATGTCAAATAGCTGTTGGTCTGACTTTAAACACTCACAGCTTTAAATATCAGCCGTTTGAGTGATTTACTTGTTTGCAATAAATGTAGACTATACTATCTTTCTAAACAGCAGCAATTTTAACGCTTTCTCTACTGTCTATCCTGCTAGCATTGAAAGTGTTATACTTCAATCAACAATGATCATTATAGTAAATTATGACAAATTGGCCACATTTAGTTTAAAACATAATCCCTCCCGTCCTGCTGTTTCAATGCATCTCAACCAAAATTGTTGCTTTTTTTTTTTTTTTTTTAGCAAATTTATGTTCTGTATGCTCACTGAATAACACTGCAATTTTACTGGGAATTTAACAATATAGTATTATTATTATTATTATTATTATTAATAAACAGAAAAAATGTATATAATCCCTTGCCTATCGGGCTAAGGGTGCAAAAACTCTCATATTTAAATATATTATTTTTAATAACAGTGGGGGAAAATTTCTTTACCACTTTTATGGTTTTTTGTAGGCTTTCATGGAGTAGTACATTATACACCACATCTCATTTTGGAACCTATATGTTAATAGAGAAAGCATAGATAGCATTGATACAAACTCTTGTTTTTTCAACTTGCGCACATATCAGACTGATTTACTGATCCCATGATCATGTTACATTTCTTTATTGAGCCCTTGATGACACAGTAGGGTACAAACCTAGTATTATGGCTCTATTTTTTTTTTTAAATAAAATATGTCCCATCATAAACATTCCCTTCTAAATGACGAAAATTGAAATCTTTTTTTCTTCTACCTATGCTTTTCTAGGAAATTACCCAGTAGAGAAGTCAGGTACATCCGAATGAAGTTCATGAACAATGTAGAAATTCAGCAGTAATTAGTAACAGGTTTTTTTAGTTGTTATTTGTTTTACTATCAACCCCTACTAGATACTGTGATAAAATAGTATTGCCTTTGTTGCATTTCTAGATGTTTTTTCACAAATCCAAAACTCATTTGATACATTTAGATGTGTTGAAAAATAGTAAAGGCTTATGTGAAGATTTCATATTTTTTTATCTTTAATTTACACAGTGGCAGAAGATTGATGATTCTGAATCAGTCTTGACCATGTGTAAGACACCATTTTTGTCCAATTTTTTTTTTGGTCTATTTTTATGGATGACATCGTGAAATGTTCTACAAGAGATTATCTAAACCAGTTTTCTCCACAGGGAAGTTCGAACATTTTTATCCACATACATTTAAAGACAGCGAATCTTTTCTCCTTTCCTCCATCTCACATTCAGGACAGTTTATTAACCTTCCTAGCACATGTTGAAAATATTCCAAATTTAATTTTTTTACAAAAATCAACTATTCACTTTTAGAACTTGGTGCATGTTTTGCTCTTCACGGTGTTGCTTATGTGATTATTATTTAATTTTAAAATATTTAAAAACATCTTTCTATTTTTCATATTTATCAAATCATACATCAGGTAATCAGGTTTAAAAATTATTTGTCCCATGTATGATGGCACAGGTATTGTTATTAACTTGATACAGAAAATAGATCAAATCATGTGGCAAAGCAAAACCTGAAGGGAATATGAAAATCAGTCAGTAATAGCTAAGCTGGAAAGATAAGCAAGTTGGAAACCTTTTTAAAGTTATTAAAGGGACTGGATCATCTAAACGTTGCTTGTACCGTGAATGTAGAGAATAAAAAATAATTGAAAATGATCTATACATTGTGTTGGCAAAATTGCAAGCACATACCTAACATAGGAAAAAGTGTGCTTTAAATGAGTCTTTGAAGTCTCCAGTTTATGACATCACCTGTGCCTTAATATGCAAATTACACATTCCCCATTAAAAAGCAGTTCATTTGCATATCAAGTCATAGGTGATGTCAGAAATAGGGGAATCCACAGACACATTTAAAACGCATTTTCTCCTAATTAATACATTTGCCTGCAATTTTTTTTTCTAACACAATATATAGATTGTAATGGTTGTATTTTTTTTATTCTCTATTTTAGTAAAAACAATGTTTAGCTGAGACAGTCCCTTTAATGTCTGGTTTTGTCGGTTCGCAAAAATAGCAACAATTAAAACCCAATACATAATATCAAAAATACTCACAAAACAAAGATTTAAAAAAAATGCTATATAATTCAGCTATATAGGTGGGGCTTTTTCACATTGTTAAAGGATCCTCAGTGATCCAAAATGTTTGTGTTCTCTTTGGTCCACCTTCATCCATTAAAGTTGTGACTGCTGTCACATTTCCATTCAGTTCCTTTGCACTGGGTGTTTCTTTGTTGTCTCGTCAAATATATATATATATATATATATATATATATATATATATATATATATATATATATATTTGGTTGTTTTCTTTAAGTTGGACGTTATGGGGGATCCATTCCAATGTTTGTCACTTCAGTCTAGTATTAATTATAAGTAACTTGCGTATCATTTGTTTCTGGATCACGGTAAGTTAAACATCATGAATCAACCACCCCCTGGATGTGTAATCAAAAAAACTTTACATAGAAAAAGATGGAGTTTCTGTTACTCCAGTCTTGGTGACCCCATAAGTCTCTTCTTCAGGTCAATGGATTCACTTCAAATTCCTTAATCCATTGTACTCCATTGTGTTTTTGACTCAAAAACACTCTCTTACTTTGTTCATTATCTTGAGCATCCATGTGTTTCCCTTACTTCACCAGTAATGCTTGTGTACCAACAAGTGTATCTGTTCAAGAGAGAGAGAGAGAGAGAGAGTGTGTGTGTGTGTGTGTGTGTGTGTGTGTGTGTGCTTTGAAGCCATTCTAGCATTCAAATTACTATTAGATGCTTCTCTACCTTTACTAGAAAACAATCTTTTATCTATCTATCTATATATATATTTTTTGTTCTGTTTTTTCTTTTTGCTATCCAGTGCAATGCATTCTCCACTTACTATGTTGATGGAATATTTAAAGTTAAATGTTGAGACTGTTCATGCTTATATAAAATCAAAGTATATCTATAATAATATTTTGTTTCTCCATGGGTATTTTCCATTTGAAAATAACTCACATACACCTACATTATTTCTCTTGGATTTTAGTAAAGCAAATTAACCTTCACTATAAATTGGTGAGGAAAATAACCATAAGCCGTGGAAGCTGCATTTACATGAGACCGGCTGTGTGTTGTACGTCTTTGCAGACAAAACTCAAGTCGAGTAGTTCTTCGTAGAAAGAGAAAATTATGTTTCTAAACTTGCAGGTCTCGTTTTGTAGGATTTTTTGGATATTGTCCATAAGTATGCATGTATTTTATAATCTACAAATAATCCTTCATTTTCCTAGCTTTCCACTGTAGTGATTAGAGGTTACAACCCTGCAGGAAGTATGGGTTGCCTTGGCAACATAAAGTATCTTCTCCCGGCTTAGCTGAATTCCTTGATAGTAATCCTAAGCTTTGATTAACTAGGTTATTTGTTTTTAGAAGGCTTCCACCTGTGAGGTACCAATAATTTATCACTCCAACACATTACTTCTGGTTGGCATAAATATTGCACTATGCAACCTTGGAAATATTTTTTATTCATTGCAAACCTGTGTATGTGTAAATCAACGCTTCCAGCTTAAAAGACAGTAGTTTTCTAAAATGAAATATACGTTGGCAACAAAAAGGCACTTTCATGAGATTTTGTCTCAGATCCCATTTCTTTTTGTCACTCAATAATTCAAGAAAATAAATTAGAAAATTCTCATATACATACAAATCTAATGGTGGGTGTGATATTAGGGAAGGTAATAAGCCATTATTTTTAACAACATTTTTAATAATAATTTTTAATCACTGAACATAAAATACCTTTGTTATATTTTTTATTTAATGACTTTTTTCAGGTCCCACTTGAATATTTTCTGCTTTATGGGCTGTTTTTCTGATTGCACAGAATTAATATTGTTTTACATGCAGAGACCTTTGGCAGGGAACGTGTACAAACGGAAATGATGAGCTACAATAAATACAAAAGCAGGTTTGTCCCATGACCAACTATTAAAAAATACTCAGTAAAACTGCAATGCAGACACTACTTTATATTAAATTGTTCCACATGCATTTTAAAATGATTTAATTTTCTAATAACATAATTAAATGCGATTATAAAACATTGTTCCTCCGATCTAACAGCTGAGCTGGAGGCAGCCATA
The DNA here is from genome assembly GCA_036172795.1 of Pelodytes ibericus. Lineage (NCBI taxonomy): Eukaryota > Metazoa > Chordata > Amphibia > Anura > Pelodytidae > Pelodytes > Pelodytes ibericus. Next base: position 44,925,104 of record CM069861.1, read on the forward strand.
GTTTTTTTATGATTGTGGACTCTTCTGCTCTCAATTATCTCATGGAATTGGCAGCTATTTTAGTAATTAGGCATGGCAGGGTGTGCATTATATTGCAATGTTTAAACAGCACTATTGCAGATTGTCTCCTATCTCATTGGTTACTGCAATCACATGTGTAATATGTGACAATTATTTTTTTTCCATTTCAGTAAAATTTCTCTTTTTATTTATCATCCAATCTATTTCTTCTCTTTACCTATTTGCTGCTATTTTATGGTTCCAAATCCATTTAAGAAAAAGACAGAAGGATAATGCACATTAATACATAACCAGACAATGGCCCATTAAGTAAAAATAGGACCTACTGTTCAGTTAATATAATCTAAAGTTCGCAATTGCTGAAGAACTAAGGACTTTAAGGAGACATAAGGTATCACAATTCATGTACTATATGTGTGATTTATCATGTGGTAACATGTATATGTACCCAGCACCTTTTCATCAAAAACATACCAGGCATGCTTTTGCCTCGATGGCCTGAATACTGCCGGTAAATTGCCGACGTAGTGGCTAGCCCCTTAGTTGGATAGAAACTCCACAACCAAAAAGGTTGCTAGGCAATCATTGTGGCTATCATATTTTAACCTTTCCTCCAATCTCAAACTCGATTTGCCAATGGAAAAAGTTACAGCCTGAATGGGAATAACTTGTACCTTATTGTGCTTATGGGTTCTACCTTCATAGAATGAGAATAGTACTAAATCTTCAGCTGACTCCAGTGGCTTGAAACTAAAGGGTATTGCATCATACAGAACACAGAGACACCAAATTTATCGATGTACCACAAACATTTTTAGGAGACAGATAATGGCACATCATGAAAGCATACAAGTACAAGCACAAGCGCGCACAGAGACAGTCACATGCACACATCTCACATACACAGCTTGTTAGATACACACATCACAGCCAGTTACATACACATCCCACACACACATCACATACACACAACACATACACAGCCAGTTACATACACACACACCAGTCAGCAATTTTTTTTTTTTTTTTTTAAAGAAACAATTAATTTCTTAATGTGCAGCCGGATCTTCTGTCATCTTCCATCTAAGTGTCGGGTGTCACGTGATATCCCGGCTCTCAGATAGTAGAGTGCGTTGTGCAAGGGTGTGCGGATTGCACCGAACGCAAGCTCCACCCCCTCGCACAACGCGCACTAGTGTCTGAGTGCCGGGATATGACGTGACACCCGACACTCAGATGGAAAAAGAATGAAGATGCAATGGAAGAAAAACAGATGACAGTGGCAAGGGAGGCATGAGGCTAACAGCACCCGGGCACCAGGTCTAGTTTCCTGGTCGCCATGGCGAGCAGGCACCCGGGGTTTGTCGAGCTCTGAGGTACACTATATAATTCACACATGAATATTCCACCAGCATACTATCCTTCGAGACAGTGTTGTCCAACTTTTTAATAAGGAGCACCACATAGGGGTCTACTCACTAAAAGATGAAAGAAATCAGGTTATGTTCCACCCTGACAAAGCCAGGTCTCCATGGTCCATGAATTGGGATTGAATGCTTCTTCGTGGCTGCTTCATTGCAGCCGCTTCACCGTCATCATGGGATAGACAGTTCATTGTGGGATTGCGTTTAAGGTGAGTATTATTAGTATTAGGGCTTAGTGTTAGAATTAGGGTTTAGGGGTTAGTGTTAGTATTAGGAGTTAGTGTTAGTATTAGGGCTTAGGGGGTTAGTATTAGTGGTATTAGATTAGGGTTTCGGGAGGGGTAACTTTTAGGCGGGTTTAATTTATATGGGGTGATTTATTTATATGGGGGTTACTATGATAGTCAGCGCTTACATGGCCACGGCCATGTTTCATTTCACCGCTGACAGTTCAGTGCTCAAACTGCCACGCTGAGCTGTCAGCTATGAAACGGCCATGCTGAACTGCCCTGGAGCCCCCTAAATAACCCCCAGTACCCTTAACACATTTGGTTCTGGACTGCCCTTATGGGTGGGATTAGTCTGATATGCTAATCGAGTGTAACTCTGTAATGGTGTGAGCAAGCAAAAAACGAAGTTGCCCTCCCGAGTAGGTACTATCCTACAGGCTAGACTATTGTAGTGCTGTCCGGTCTCGCTGAGTTTGTGCACCCACCCCCCTGGGTATAGTATAGGTATTGTATAGGTCAAGTCAGCTTTTTACCTGACTCTTATTTATAAATTAATAAGGAAGTTTGTTTAATGAAACATCATTTCTTTCTGGATATTTATATTATTCCATTATATTTACTGTTTGCTATGTAATTTATGCTCTTGCAGTGTATATTGTCTCATTATGTATTATTTATATGCTTATAATAGTTTTTATTTTAGCGCTGTCCACTTTATTTATTCATTTCTGTCTTGTTCTCATTTTCATCACCAGATATTTGTTTTCATTATTTCTGAAGTCCATTGTCAAAATAATACTGTTTTGTATACGTTCTGGGGATACCCTGAAGGATACATCACTTTTATTGATTTATTTACCCATTAACTTTTTCACACATAAACATATTTTACTAAGATATAATTTTCTTTAAATATTCACTACGTCATATTTTCTATTTAGCCCTGTGCATTGTTTATTTAATTTATCCAAGAGTTAAAAACATGTCCTTCCTCTCCCAAGTAAACCTGACATGTATTTTAATAGATCGAGTGGGTTTACTTCTATATTAAAAGCATAAGTGAAAAATAAAGTTTAGTTATCCTTTAAGTTAAGTCATTGAAAAAGAGAGCTTGAATTAAGGGAGTGTTTGACCTGGCTGCACATCACAAAGGGCTCCTGAAACTATTAGACTTGCAATTTAAGATGATACAACCAGGGGTCAAGTCCTGGGAAAAAAAGTGTGGGAACTCACACAAAAGCCACTGCAACCCCCCTCCCCCCCATATATATTTCACCGAAAATTCAGTGAATTTTGCCCCTCTATGCCAGGATTTTGATCCTCTATTCCAGGATTTTGCCCCTCTATGTCAAGATTTTGCCCCTCTATTCCAGGATTTTGCCCCTCTATTCCAGGATTTTGCCCCTCTATTCCAGGATTCTGCCCCTCTATGTCAGGATTTTGCCCCTCTATATGCTAGGATTTTGCCCCTCTATTCCAGGATTTTGCCCCTCTATATGCCAGGATTTTCCTCTCTATGTGCCAGGATTTTGCCCCTCTATGCCAGGATTTTGTCCCTCTATGCCAGGATTTTGTCCCTCTATTCTATAGTGTGCCAGTCAGATACCAGGAATAGTGTGCCAGTCAGATGCCCAGGAATAGTGTGCCAGTCAGAGACCAGGAATATTGTGCCAGTCAGATACCAGGAATAGTGTGCCAGTCAGATACCAGGAATAGTGTGCCAGTCAGAGCCCAGTAATATTGTGCCACTCAGAGCCCAGTTAAATTGTGCCAGTCAGATACCAGTAATATTATGCCATTCAGATGCCAGAAATAGTGTGCCAGTCAGAGCCCAGTTATAGTGTGTGACTCAGAGCCCAGTTATAGTGTGCCACTCAGAGCTCAGTAATATTGTGCCACTCAGAGCCCAGTAATATTGTGCCAGTCAGATACCAGTAATATTGTGCCAGTCAGATGCCCAGTAATATTATGCCAGTCAGATACCAGGAATAGTGTGCCAGCCAGATACCAGTAATAGTGTGCCAGTCAGATGCCTGTAATATTATGCCAGTCAGATGCCCAGTAATATTATGCCTCTCAGATGCCCAGTAATATTATGCCAGTCAGATGCCCAGTAATATTATGCCTCTCAGATGCCCAGTAATATTATGCCAGTCAGATGCCCAGTAATATTATGCCTCTCAGATGCCCAGTAATATTGTGCCAGTCAGATGCCCAGTAATATTGTGCCAGTCAGATGCCCAGTAATATTATGCCAGTCAGATGCCCAGTAAGTGTGCCAGTCAGATGATCAGTAAGTGTGCCAGTCAGATGCCCAGTAATAGTGTGCCAGTCAGATACCAGGAATAGTGTGCCAGTCAGATGCCTGTAATATTATGCCAGTCAGATGCCCAGCAATATTATGCCAGTCAGATGCCCAGTAATATTATGCCAGTCAGATGCCTGTAATATTGTGCCAGTCAGATACCAGGAATAGTGTGCCAGTCAGATGCCCAGTAATATTATGCCTCTCAGATGCCCAGTAATATTATGCCAGTCAGATGCCCAGTAATATTATGCCAGTCAGATGCCCAGTAATATTATGCCTCTCAGATGCCCAGTAATATTGTGCCAGTCAGATGCCCAGTAATAGTGTGCCAGTCATATGCCCAGGAACCACCCTCCTCCCCATCACTTACCTGGTAGCTGATGCTCCGTGTCCCTGGACGGACACCTCCTCCGTGCAGAGAAAAGCCCGCGAAACGGCCGAAATCTCGCGTCTCGCGAGAATTGGACTTTGAAAAAAAAAAAATCATGGCGGCTCAAATCCAGATCCGCCACTGCAGGAGCAAAGGGAACGGCGTTCCTGCCATGAAAAAAGTGCAGGAACGCCGTTCCCATGCGTTCCTGCAGGACTCGAGCCCTGGATACAACCCAAAAAAGTATATAAGGAGCTTAAGAAGAAAGACTGTAGAGACATTACAAGACAGGAAAATGGATAACAAATTAATCATTTAAAAAAAAAGTACATGCAAAACTCCAAATAGGGTTAATATACCAGCAAAGGCCAGACATGGCAGAGATGTCTGGAATACAGTTCAATCCGAGTGTAAACCAAAATACAACGACACAAACTGCAGAACGTGGCAGCCAGTGTTACAGTCTACATCCAATACTGAATGAAGAAAGAATCGCAATGCCGTCCGATCCACACAAGCAATATATTATCATTTACATCAAACTTAACATAGAACAAATTAGTAGTACAAATGATGAATGTAGAAAAAAACATTACTTGTAAACATCATTAATAAGAAATTCAAACTTGGGGTCCCATAATGTCAAGTAAATTTCAGGTCCAGATGTCGGTATCAAAAGTCGGTTTTTTAAATCTATGTCAACTGTATGAGGCGTAGGGAAAAGTAGGTCCTTCCATGTGGTACTGAAGTAGCAATAGGAAATATGGAAATTCAAGGGCTCTGCCTTCTCACATTATGCGGAAAATCTGAATCTAGCAGCACTGACGGGACATGGGACAGTGCACAATACATAGCCCTGACTCGAGTATGAGTAATAGAGTTCATCTGGTATAGCTATAAAAGGGTCTGTATTTGTACCACCCCTCCTTTTTTACTTCATCAGTTTGGAGTAGTGCCATATGTGAAACCACCCCTGCTTCATAATAATCATTTAATATCGGGAAGCCCAGGCCTCCTTTATATGCCATTGAAGACATTTCAATCCTAGGTTTCTTGCCTTTCCATACAAAATGTAAAAATGCGGCCTGAGCCATCATAATCCAACTCCTGGGGAACCTTAGTGGAAGCAAGGGGAAAAGGCACATCCATTTTGGTAGGATATATGATAACACCTAATAATGTTTACTCTTCCCCACCAGGATATTTCCAGTGGGAGCCAGCTTTTGAGGTCTTTATTCATTTGTTTTAGCACGGACATAAAGTTTATTTCAGCTAGCCTTTCTATAATTTTTATTTTTTTAACCTCTAGGTATTGAAATGTTTTAGGAGTGTTTAGGAGTCTAGATTTAAAAACTGTGCTATTGCTTTTGATCAATTTAATTTGTAATTTTTTACATCACTATAATCTTTAATCTCATTTAGTACTAATGGTTGTGATTATACTGGGTTTTGTAAGGTAATCAGAATGTCATCTGCAAATAAAGAGATCTTTATTCTCATTCTCTCTACTTTTTATAGCTAAAATTTCTAGCTTTATGATGCACAGTATAGGAGAAAGCGGGCACCCCTATCTGGTGCTGTATGATAAGGGGAACCACCCTGTCAAAGGCCTTCTCGGCATCTAAAGACAGGGCCTCTTCTCCCTATTGGCAGCATCAGTAATATCAATTAATCTACATACATTACCACTGGCCATCCTTCCTGAGACAAACCCCAGTTGATCCTGGCAGAGGCGTCACTAGGGTTGGTGTCACCCGGTGCGGTAACTCATGGTGTCACCCCCCTGGATTTCCTCCAATACCATGCCAAACAGATTCCTTAGTAATGCCAGTCAGATGGCCCATTAAATATGCCACATACAGGAGCCCCACAAATTATGTCACACGCAGGAGCCCTTTAACTATGCCACACACAGAAGCCCATAACTATGCCACATACAGGAGCCCCATAACTATGACACACAAGAGCCCCATAAATTATGCCACACCAAAGCCCCATAAATTATGCCTCACCTTGGAGCCCAATTAATTATGCCACACACACAGGAGCCCCTTAATTAGGCCACACACAAGCACCCCATAAGTATGCCACACAAAAGAGCCCCTTAATTATGCCACACATGGGGCCCAATAAATATGCCACACATGGGACAGCCATTAATTATGCGACACACAGGAGCCCCTCAAGGTGACAATTGTACAATTCGAAATCAATACATATCTATAAACACAGACATCTCTCTATAACTAGTTGCATTTATACTTATTTTAATTATTTAATATTCTATTTAATAAAAATGTTATTGAAAAATTGCATTCCTATTTTTTATTCCCTTCCTCTGCACCCACATTGCACCTAAAGGAATAACACAGCACCATACAGTACCCACAGAACTTGCCATGCACCTATATTGCACCCACAGCACTTGGCTTGCACTCATATTGCACCTCCACGATTTGGCATGCCACAGTGTCACTTTGCCCCACAGAACTAGCCAGGATTATTTTGCCACTCAATATGCCAGGATTATTTAGCCACTCAATATGCCATGATTTAGCCATTCAATATGCCATTTAATATGCCAGTATTTTGCCCCACAATATGCCATTTAATATGCCAGGATTTTGCTCTCAGTATGCCAGGATTTTGCCCCCAATATGCCATTTAATATGCCAGGATTTTGCCCCCCAATATGCCAATTAATATACCAGGATTTTGCCCCCCAATATGCCATTTAATATGCCAGGATTTTGCCCCCCAATATGCCATTTAATATGCCAGGATTTTGCCCCCCAATATGCCATTTAATATGCCAGGATAGAGCCAATTAATATGCCAGGATTTTGCCCTCAATATGTCATTTAATATGCCAGAATTTTGCTCTCAATATGCCAGAGTTTTGACCCCCAATATGCCATTTAATATGCCAGGATAGAGACATTTAATATGCCAGGATTTTGCCCCCCAATATGCCAATTAATATGCCAGAATTTTGCTCTCAATATGCCAGGGTTTTGACCCCCAATATGCCAGGATTTTGCCCCCAATATGCCATTTAATATGCCAGGATTTTGCCCCCAATATGCTTTTTAATATGCCAGGATTTTGACCCCAATATGCCATTTAATATAGAAACATAGAACATAGAATGTGTCGGCAGATAAGAACCATTCGGTCCATCTAGTCTACCCAATTTTTCTGAATACTTTTATTAGTCCCCCGTTCCTGGTCTTATAGCTAGGATAGCCTTGTGTCTATCCCACGCATGCTTAAAATCCTTGACTGTGTCTTCACCTCTACCACTTCTGCTGGAAAGCTATTCCATACATCCACTACCCTCTCAGTAAAGTAATACTTCCTGATTTTACTTTTAAATCGTTGCCCCTCTAATTTAAGACTATGTCCTCTAGTAGTTTTTCTTCTTTTAAATATACTCTCTTCCTTTACTGTGTTGATTCCCTTTATGTATTTAAATGTTTCTATAATATCCCCCCTGTTACATTTTTCCTCCAAGCTATACAATATGCCAGGATTTTGCCCCCAATATGCCATTTAATATGTTGCCCCCCAATATGCCATTTAATATGCCAGAATTTTGCCCCTTCAATATGCAATTTAATATGCCAGGATTTTGCCCCTCAATATACTATTTAATATGCCAGGATTTTGCCCCCAATATGCCATTTAATATGCCAGGATTTTGCCCCCCAATATGCCAATTAATATGCCAGAGTTTTGCTCTCAATATGCCAGGGTTTTGACCCCCAATATGCCAGGATTTTGCCCCCAATATGCCACTTAATGTTCCAGGATTTTGCCCCCAATATGCCATTTAATATGCCAGGATTTTGACCCCAATATGCCATTTTATATAGAAACATTGAACATAGAATGTGTCGGCAGATAAGAACCATTCGGTCCATCTAGTCTACCCAATTTTTCTGAATACTTTTATTAGCCCCCCGTTCCCGGTCTTATAGCTAGGATAGCCTTGTGTCTACCCCTCGCATGCTTAAAATCCTTGACTGTGTTTACGTCTACCACCCCAGCCACACAGATCAATAAAGTTTGTTTTAAAAAAAAGTTTGAACAAACTTTATTGATCCGCGTGACTGGAGGGAAGCGCACAACGCTTCCCTCACAGCCACGTACCTGCACCGGGAGACGGCAGCAAGGAGGTAAGTTTTAGATTTTTTTTTAACGCTGGGGGTGTCACCCGGTGCAGCCCGCCACCCCCCCTCGTGACGCCACTGGATCCTGGTGAATTATCGGAAGGACGGATTTCAGCCTTTTGACTAAAATTGAGGCCAAAATCTTCACATCTGCATTTATATGAGATATTGGCCTTTAGTTCTTTAAATCCACAGGGTCTTCCCCAGGTTTTAATATCTGTAGCAGATTCGCACATAGCATCTTTGGAGGGAAGTTCCCCATTTTTACTGCATGGTTAAATAAAGAGACCAGATGGTCTGAAATAGTAATTTTCATAAGTTTATAGAACTTATTGGTAAGCCCATCGACCCGATGGGGTTTTGTTGTTTGCCAATCTCTCTATTGCTTTGCTTACTTCTTCTATAGTGATAATGTCATTGAGTGTTTCCTGTGTTATCAATGTTATTTTAGGCATATTAATTTTCACTAAATATTCCTTAATCTGTGGTTTTGATTCAGTGGAGGGCAAGTTATAGAGTTCCTTATAGAACTCCTTGAACACACTCCCTATTTCTTACAGAAACCTATAAGTTTGCTCTTCTTTTATAATTTGTTCTATTCTCAAAACAAATGTCAATCTCCCAAACAGTCCAGACTGTATCTTGCTACATTTAAACTGGCCACAAATCAGTGGAAATCAAAGTCTGTCTTCAATACACACCCCAGTAGCAGCAGAAATTGTGATAGCTAGGTGTTGGATGAGTGAGAACCTTTCATACGACTCCGTTAAAAAGCATTGCTTAACCAATTGCAGATGGAAAACGAGATAAACAGAGCAAATGGAATGTGGAGTGACAGAGATTTGGGAACAATGGGCAAAATATTGAGAGAGAGAAGGAAGAAAAGGAGAGGGAGGAGAGGTTGAAAGGGGAAGAAGGGGAAAGTAGGGAAAGAAGGGAGATAGAACCCGAATAATAATTAAGCATGCATTCGTAAGGAGTAAAGATTGAATCCTACTTTTAATATACTTTTATGTATACAGTTATATTTGTATTTGTATTTGATATGTGATATCTGTTATTCATAGGAATGTGGATATTATCTATGGGTTTATTTAGATTGCCGATGAAGGAAACAGGGAAGGGGGAGGGGAGGAGAGGGCATTTTTCCTCCTCTCTCCCATCTCCACACCCATAAAATTAGACCACCACTCAATTGTGGTAAAATTAAATAATTTCAAATTTTTGAGGCAATGAGTTGTCTTGCTTGTCTTGTTTATACTTATCGCTGTTTCTTTGGATATCCCCTTGCTATAAAGTGGATAGAATACCACATATTTTTACTTCTAGGTACGGATGACACCAGGTATCTCTTTTTGTATTTTATATACTGTGAGAAAAATACTAATAAATAATTAGTTTTTTTTAAAAGTGTTTGTTTTGTCTGGTTCCCACTTACATTGCGGCTCCAAAAAATGATTAGACATGGTAACATCCATGTCCCAGTGTTGTGCATCCCGGCATTAAACGGCATACAAGTCGCCACCATCACAGGAATAGTAGGGTCTCATTAAAGGACCACTAAACAGTGCAAGGTATAATAAGTCAACTGCTCCCTGGGCTGCTCTCTTATCTCACTCAATTGGCTTCCGATCTTTCTATCCAACTGGCATGTCTACTTGTCTATCTCTGTACCCTGTCTGTCAGAAAATCTGTCTTGCATGTCTATGTGTGTATTTCTCTGATTATATCAGGTGGGCTGAAGAAGTGGCAACCAAATTGTTTTTGCCCCCCTTGCCAACAGTTGCCATGCACACTCCTACCCTGACATGACTTTTCATTGCCCCAGTTCCCTTTGGAAAGCACCAGGTTGCTCCCTGATGATGTAGTGGGGATAGTCTGGATTTATGTCCAGGCAGCACAGGGCAGTGAGGGAGGAAATATTGCCAACAGTGGTAGCACTAGGTCTGCTGTTGACTGTAACCCCCTTCAGTCTGCTTTTCTGCTTTTCCCTACTCCCTTCAGTAGTCTACCACCCTAAGCCTAGTCAGCCTAGGTAGAAATACAACACTGATTAGGCAACAATATTGTTTATTAAAAACCTTTGACATAATACATGAATGCTTTACAATTTTCTGTAGGGTTTATATATATATATATATATATATATATATATATATATATATATATATTAACATAGTTGGCCTTCAATAAAAATGTAAATTTGTTAGATTTTTGCTGTGCAAAGCTGGTTTTAATTAATATAATAATACAATGCCCATGACAAAGCACTCATGGAACTTTTCTTGGGTGTATGGTATGCCTCTTTCTTATTTGTTGCTCATCAACTTTGTTCTATATTGTTCATATGGAATAAAGTATTATACTTTGAATGGACTGCTGACACTTTCTTCCTGACACTAACATTTAATTTCAGTCACTATAATTGATTTTCTTCGAGATTTGATCTTCGAGAATTAAACCATTGAAACTGCTTATGTTACATAAAAGATTGTTGCAATGTTTCATAATTTAAGCTAAATATAATTAGATGATTCCCCCTCTCCCCCCCATCTTACTGTTGCTAATTTACAGACTCACTTCTGGATGTTTCATTTCTAGGAAATAAATCTTTCATAAATGTCATCTGTTTTTAATTATTAAGACGTTTTTGAGATTGATATTTCACATCAAATGAGTGATCATACTGTCCACCAACTGCAAGAAAATAAATGTCCATGGGGTGAGTCATGCTTCAAATTTGACATTATATCAGTTCATCAATTAGCATAATTATAGACACATTTATTAGGGTAATTTGGTTGGATACTGGCTGCATTTACATAGTGCTTCTTATGTCGACTACCCAATGACCACTCACAGGATATCTTTGGTAAAAGAAAAAAATACAGAAAAAAAAATAAAGGTGCTTATGTCTAAATGATTGATATATTTGCGAAACTACCTGTGGTCATGCAGTAATATCCTTAAAATGTGCTCTGTTGGTAGTGCGGGAAGATTGGCATGACATTCTAACCTAATTAAATGTGAAGTAGTGCCAACAGGCATATGTATTTTAAATAATACAGTCGGTTGTAACTAAACAAAATAATACAGTCGGTATGTAATAAACATAGGTGTCTGTAATTAAAATCTACAGGCCTCAACATTAATAACTATTAAAACTTTGAAAACAGGTAGGTAAAACAATGAGAGGGCACTTAAGAAATTGTGTAGACTCAGATGTTTCCTCATGTAATAACTATTATTATTATTATTGATTTCCTTTTTCTAATATCTTAATTAAAACAAAACTACCCGGTACTCAAGCAAGCTTGGTATTATAGTTTTTTTTTTGTTTGTTTTTTTGCCTGCCGTTCACTTAGAACTGTCCCCGTTTTCTATTGTATGTTGTACTAAGTTTCAGTTAACTAAATACCTGTGCAGACTGGTTGGTGTCTGATATTAATGAGGAGACACATGCAAGTGAGTAAGCCAGCATAAGTCCTGTGAACCACTACAATCATTGTAAGTGGTCTCTGCTGTTATTTCTTTTTGGACAAAGCCATCAACACTTGTGAAATCTGGTGAAAGTTGTTTACATCTCTTGTATATATAATTTAATTTCAATCTTTATTACATCTTTTCTTATTATTCATATCAAAATACAAAACACACATATACAAACTTACATAAAAAATGATCTCTTGTATATTTTGTTAAAATGCAGAAGCATAGCATTAGGTCAGCGGACACAGCCCAGTTGGCCTCTCATGCCTGCTCATAACAAAAGTGAAGATGTACTTATTCTTCAGGTCATTTTTTCGTCTGCGCCAAAGGGAAGGACGGAAGAGATGGAGGTAGGTAAAGAGGACACACTTACAATACAATACACAAGGAGAGAGCAGGCTGCTACTCCCTCAGCCAGCTACTCCCAAAGCCACAGAAGGAAAAATGCAGACGTGTAGCATGTTGGGGAACAGACAATACCAGTTATACATGTAATATATAATTTAATATGATTTCTAAAATAAAATTTATACACTATAGTTATTTGTGTACAAAGATGTAACAGGATACAATTCTATTAAACAAATTGGTGGGACCTGATGCATTTCGCCTTAAAAAAGGCTTCAGAGGTTGTGCTTGAGGGTTAATAAAGTAGTGTCTGTAGTAGACGCCACAACGCTACCTCTTACAATATTCTTCATGCTACAAACTTCTTTTGTAGCAATATTATTTTACCAAGTTACTGTTTGGCTCAACAATCACTCAGTTAAAGGACTTTCTGGTTAAAAACCATAAAGTTGACCCTACATAACATTATGTCTACAAATAACCAATAAACCACCCATCTTTTTATATTCACATATTGTACTTATTCTTCAGGACAGATATGTACATACCAGACATTAATGAAATCCTTGTCAGTGTTATCATTTACTACGTCCAACAGAATGTTATGCCAGGATTCTACTACTTTCTTTTTTATAAAATAATATTCTTTAACTGTCTCTTTTCTAATACAGCTCTTTCTATTAAGAATGCTGCATTATTAAACCCTTTGTAATTGCCAAATAAGTTTAATCCCTTTAGATATTTGATAGTATCTACTAAGATCTATACTTCCAAAATAATGGGCAATTTTGTGCTAAAAGAACTCCAGCATTACCAGAGAATCTTCATCCATATTTTGGGGTTGTAATAAAGTCATACAACTTCATTTGATAGTTGATTCATTATAAGGATCCAGCCCCCCAGAACCAGCAGCAATCATCAAGAAATAGATAGCAAGCCAATGTTCAACTCGGCTTTCATCCATATTTTGGTGGATCCATTGTGTAAATTATACCAATACGGTTAAGTACATTTTTTGCAGTTTAGCACGCAAGAAGGACTCCATGGTAACTGACAAAAATGTAACCTGTGGCAGCCAGAACAATGACCAGGCAGCAGATAGACAAACCAGTCAAAAAAGATGAACCTCAAGAAACGTTACGGGGCAACTGGTACATTCCAGCCTCTTGAGCCTGACACTGTCAGCTCCTTTGAAGTGTTGCGTCTTTTAAGAAAATGAAGACGTTCATTTTGCAGCTACAGAGAGTGCACAGTCTGATCTGCATGAAAGTAAAATGCATAAATAATAGCAGCACTTGTAACTTAGAGACTAGTTCCACAAGAGCAAAATCTAACTTTATTTCACATCAAAGAGGTCATGTTAATTTAAGTTATCATAGAAAATGTGAAACTATTTTACAAAAAAAGGAATAACATGAGCCTTGTCACCAGAATGCTTTTAGACAAGTGGTGAACCAGACTTTGCATAAGACTGAGCTATTGTTAATATGAAAGTAGGGATACGCAACCTAACAGGCCTTTCACAGCTGCTCTGTGATCTACTCACTAATATTGATTGCATCATTTACAGTGATTATTGGTTTTGATAGATATTTGATTCCCAAATGGTATAAAGAAAACAAGTTTTAGTGGACCAGGAGTGTACAGTTAATATTATTTTAATCTGGTGTAAGTTATATAATACATAATCAAAAAATCTATGTAAATAATATGATATGGAAAATATCTTAATTTCTAAACTTAACCATAATTAATTTGAATTCTTGTTTTACTTTCCTTACTTCTCTGCCTTCATTCCAGTTCTTCTGCCTTTCTTTCATTATTGCCCCACATCACTTGATTGTATCTTCAGGAGTTGCAACAGCAAACATGTTGCACCCACAGAACTTGCCGCAGCACCCACATTGCACTCATTGAGCTTGGTATGGAACCCAGATGGAACAAACAGAACTTGGCACCCTCCAACATTGCCTCTACATGACTTGCCACAGCAACTCTTTCATTTTTACCCCACATCACTTGCCACAGAACCAGATTGCAGTACCCTCTGTGCTGCATCTACAGGACTTGCCACAGAAAACACGTTGCACCTACAGAATTTTCTGCAGCACCCACAGTGCACTTGCTGAACTTGCTAGAGAACCCAGATTGTACACATAGAACATTGCATCTACATGACTTGCCACAGGACTTGCTACAGCACCCTCATTGCACCAATAGAACATTCCACAGCACCAATAGAACTTGCCACCTCACTCACTGTTAGGGTTCCATGCACATTTAACAGTGAGATGCCAAAGCTGTCCTGCCTTCTGTATAAACGGGTAATTAGCAGTTCACCCCTGCTTTTGGATGGTTGTCTGTGCTCTGATTCAGAGAGTTTATAAATGTAGAACTGGTTCTTAGAGATTTTTCCTTAAACCTGTGTGGTTCAATCTCAGCTCCAGGGTTCTGGTTCTGCATGCTGAGCATAACAACCACATTGTACTACATTACGCCAACAGAACCTGCATCATACCTACATTGTACCAATAGAATTTGCCACAGCACGCAAAGGACTTACCCCAGCACCCACATAGAACCAGATTACACCCACATTGTACTAGATTACACCAACATAACTTGCCACCCACCTACATTGCATCAATAGAACTTGCCTCAACATGCTCCTGTACCCATATTAAACCCACAGAACCTATCAAATACATTCCTGGTAATCTAGTAGCTGTCTATGAATTGCCCAAGATGCCTGCATTAAATCTGAGTGCCGGGAAGTCACATGAACCCATGCTCCAACCCTCCCCCATCCAGGATCCTGCAGCTCTGGGGGAGGCCTTGCTGTTAGCAGGGGTAGGTACCAACATTGCTCATGAAGGATCTTTACTGGACTCAACAAGTTGTGTTTAACTGAAAGATTGCATCAAAGGTAGAAATTTCAAATAGAAATAGTTTAATGAAAGAGTAAAAATAAATCTCCTTATGAGCCCTCTTTAACCCTGTCCCACCTGTAGGATGTTCTATACCATCCTGAGTCTGCAGGGTCCCCATTGTCAGATGAGGCGTAGACACAGTGAGGGTCGGCTACATTTTACTGAAAAAACCTGCATGACGGCATAGAATGTCCTGACTGGAACAGCCCATTGCAACTCCCGCCACGGGGTCCCCAGTGTCAGAAGAGTCAGATGCTGGTTATGTAACCTAACATGATAATACTGATGTGTTTGCTGCCTTTCACCATATACGTTGTGTAGTACAGTAGTTTAGCTGCATAACTTAATTTTAGTTTTGAATTTTACATGTAATAGGAAAATAAATCACCAAATGTTAATCTTTAAAGGAACTTGAGCTTTGTAAAATACACTAGAATTTCCTTTTGTTTTTGTAAGCTGCAAGTCCTTTGGTTGGAAGGAGTTAAGAAATGGAATACGTCGTGCTCATTTGAAACTACTATCTCTATTGGTGGACACATAGCTGAATACTTTAGCAGATACTAAAATCTGTGCTAAGTAAGCTTAATTAACAATTGTATAGTCTATCCTTTTTTAATCAAAACAACAGAGGAATAAAATAACTTGGCACATTTCCCATGTGTCATTTGTACTGTTGATTGCAAGTATATATGTATATTACGCTTTTGGAAAGGAATAAATCAGTATGAAAAATGAATACATTTTATTAATAATACTATGCACTTTAAATCAATACAATGCTGCTTACACTACTTTAATAATAATAATATATATATACTTTCTTTCACTCTGGTTTGAATGCTAAAACAATCAACAATCAACTTATTATTATGCAAAGTTATCTGTTATTCTTATTATTTCAAGGCTTGGGATGTGTTTTACTATTTACAGTGTCACAAAAAAACACATGAATAATGTATATCAATTTATTAATTGTAATTAACCACTAGGCAGTGATAAGTTGGGAAGCTTTCTTTCCCTGTAAGAAATCATGTATACTATACTGCAAGCTGGTAAATAGAATATAGACATAGGAGAGACCAATTTTAAAGCTCTTTTGAATGGTATAGCTCTTTGTAGGAGTACACACAGGGGAGGGCTGGCAAGGGGATCAGAGGGGCAATTACCCTTGGGATGCCCTCTAACATGGCTAAATGGGCTGGAGCTTGACCAGACATTAACCATAATGTGATTCACTTAAGCAAAAAACGCCATGTTGGTATTTGCTTTAAACATAGTAAATTGGCACTGATTGCTTTTAATTGTTTTGCACCAATCACTTTACATAAGAGCACTATGGGAATGGTATTTAAACCGGAAGTTAGCTAAATGCATTAGGGTTAAACACCACTTTAGGCATAAAACGCGTTAGACATCTCCACTGTCCCGGTCGGAGGGTCTCTTCCTGTTTTGTAGCCTCACTAATTATGGATTAAACTATTCAACGTATGCAGTGTGTCCTGGGTTTTATTTCAGTGGTGACTGAAGAGTGGATTGCTAAGTCATTGGTTCATTTCTTTCAATATTTATTACACAGCGGAAGCACCCAGCGATCCCGTCTGTCTCACCATGCAAGTACTTTTTGCATTGGTGGGTTTTCCATACTCTCTCTTTGCTTCCATATACAATATACACTGTATGGACAAGAGTGTTGGTACACACTACTTAATTAATACATTCAGGGTTTTCAATCAGATCTGTTGCCAAAGGTGTATAAAATCAAGCACCAAACCATGCCGTTTACATGTAAAAACATTTGTGAGGAAAATGGGTCGTTCTGAAGAGCTCCGTGAATTCAAGTGTGGTACTGTGATAAGATGTCATCTTTGCAATATTCCACAGCCAAGTGTAAGTGATATTATTGGAAAGATTATTGAATATTGCAACTCTATCAGCCTACTCGTACTCATCAAATATAGAAACAGATAGATACACTCTACAAATGTATTGGGACACCTGACCATTACACGAACAGGGATATTGCATTCTAAATACATTAACATGTACTTGGTGCTTCCTTTGAGGCTATAACAGCTTCCACTTTTCTTGGAAGGCTTTCCACGAGGTTATCAAGTGTTTCTGTGGGAATTTCTGTTTATATGTGTGTGTATTCATTCCCATATACTTTTTTATCCTTATTGGATTACTATTTTTAAAGTAAGTTGCATTTTTTCCTGAATTAATAAATTATTTTAATTTCTACTCTGATTTAATAAATTTAGTGGCAGATTATTTTATTTTTTAAGATTTCTGTATCATGATTCATGATACATAGTCATGAAACTAATGATTATGCTTCAAGATTAATTACACATACTGATTTATTTGTTGTTAAATTATATTTCTTTTTCCATTATAACTAGTTTACAAGTTGCATTATATTATTATATTAATTGATTAGCAATTCCCCAAAAAGTGCATTGGGTATAATACTTTAAACAGTGTGATTAATTATTTTCAGTTTTATAAAACTTTAGTATCTTTAGTCATGCATACTGCATCATCTGAAACAATTGAATTTTGTACAAAATTAAATTAAAATGGTATAACCTGCTTAAGGAGATGCCGCTGGGTTTTATTGTAACATAATATTTTTTAACGTTTAAATTCTATTATCGTCACTCAGTTACATGGGAGCTATTCATTAATAACCAACTGACAGACTGCTCAAAGAAGAGCTGTCC
Source organism: Pelodytes ibericus (assembly GCA_036172795.1). NCBI lineage: Eukaryota > Metazoa > Chordata > Amphibia > Anura > Pelodytidae > Pelodytes > Pelodytes ibericus. The sequence goes on from CM069861.1 coordinate 44,943,119, forward strand.
AAAAAGAAGGTCTGTTACAAAAGGCACTCTATAACCATATAGATAGGAAAAAGCTTAACTTAACTTAAATATACATAAGAACAAATACAAATGTGAGATAACAATATACATATAAAATACACAGAATCAATCCTGCAGGATAATGGAGTAGGGTACTAAACAGATGGGTACAGCGAACATGACCCAAATGAAGTACCCAAAACAGATACTGAGCCCAGCGCTGGACCTAATGAAACAATGAAAGCAATGGGTAGAAATTCAAATCAACCTGTAAATACACAGAATGTCCCATAAACATGTGCAGTGACACGTAAATCAGCAGTCCAGGCTCTAAATCCACTGCTAATATCTGATGAAACGAGGCAGTGGAAATGAATGAAAGCTTCATTAATACTGAACTGCAAAAATCTGTCATTAATAGATAAATATAACTATTATGGTAATATGAATATTTTCCAACTTATCTATCTTTCATATTCAGCTAGTAAGGGACAGCCATCATACCATAAGACATTGTCTATAATAAATTAATATATAAGCGCCATTTTTACAAAAACAAACCTATACAAAATGTTGTACAGAGAGAGTTCAATAGGGGATAACCCAGGAATATGGAAGACTAGATGCATTCTAGTACCATTCCTAGCAAGAGCTATAAAAATCAACATTTCATAAAGTGCAATATTCCTAATGTCTATCTACTGCGGTGCTCAATATGTGGGGAGGACAATTAGAATGATGACAGAAGGTATTTTAGAGCACTTGGGATATATTGCAGGAGTGGGTACTAAGTGTAATGTTCTTAAACAGTGCAATAGACGTCCATCTTTTTCTTTTGATACATTTCTATATATTGGAATAGATAAAATGACCCATTGAAGAGGAGAAAATGCAGAAATGAGAAAAATTTGGGCAACGACGGGCTAAACACTAATTTGGACATAACATTCGTTTATGATAAATAAGCCTTGTTCCTCCTTTTTATTGTATTTTTGCACATTTCTGATCCAATTTTATTGCTCTTTTACACTTTTTTTCTGGTCACCTGTTTATTTTCTGCTATTTTAAATATTTTATGTTACTCTACTGTTTTTATTTAATTTTATACATGATTTGCTATGTCTATATCACCACTGACAATGGACTGGTGGGACATTATTGTATGGTTTGGGATGTGATTTTTAATTCTCCCCTCTATTTTGCAATATTCTCTGCATCTCCATGGCAACCCCAATATATGCCCCCATCACCCCACTACATGCCCTCATCACCCCTCTACATGCCCCCATCAACGACAATGCATGTCCCCATTACCCCCAATACATGTCCCCATTGCTTCCAATACATTCCCCCATTACCCCATCTCACCAGGACTTACCCTTGTCCCTGGTGGCTAGTGGCAGGCAGCATGGTGTCCTCCATGCTGCCTGTTCGGCTCCCCCATGGTGTGGTTCTACATAACCAGAACACAGATATATCAGAGCGATCCTGTGCAATCCCTATTGTGTATTTTGCATACCGAGCGAAATTTCACTTGGTAGGGTCCCACACTCTATATTGTTATAAACCAATGACCGAAGATAAAGGAGTCATCAGAACTTCCAGTTTAAGCAGCAAACACCTATGGGAACCTTACATTGGCCTTACATACCACCTGGATGTTGATGGAATGGTAGAGCTTTCCATTTCAGTAGAGGTGTTCATCCTGTCTGGAAGCCACTATCCAGATAAGAGTGCACCCATAACATGTGGAATCCTTCTCTTATATAGGACTTCTGTTTGACCCAATGCCAACCCAGCTGGTAAATGCTCAGCACATCACCCAAGACCTTAGAGAATGTTGGCATTGCTATTTCACTCACATGGCCCACTGTGGATTGAATGATTCCCATAGGCAATGAAGTGGGTAGCAATAAAGGTGGCAACAATTATGTAAACATAATATAAATAAGAGGTTTTAGATACATGTATTGGCGAAAGCATAATTAAGCTCAACCCCCACATCAAGGTACACTCAATAGGTTAAGACCCTTATCTCACTTCATATATAGTAAATATATTTTACTCCAACTGTCACATGCTTTTTACTACACTAAGCAGATCAATAGCAATTTATGTTAAAAACCAGGGACACCAGTTTTAATTTGGCATCGAGGCTAATGTAATGGAAACCTGGGTGTGTGGTCATAAAAATTAGATTATGTACTGTAAGCAAATGCTCTGAACTACCAGGCTCCTACATAATATATTAACCAAATACATTTCATGAAAATAAATGAGGAATAGTAAGTAGTGTTGAGCGAACATTATGGTTTTTGGACCCCGGACCCGAACAAGGATATTCCACTGTATGTTCGTGTTGGAGTTTGGGGTTCGGCGATTTAATGGCACATTTTGAAAGGCTGCAGGGCAGCCAATCAACAAGCATTTGACTTGTTTCCCCTTAGAAGCCATCACAGCCATGCCTATTAATGGCATGGCTGTGAATGACCAGTGCAGCATGTGACCCAGCTTCTATATATAAGCTGGAGTCACGTCCACGCACATCACATGAGCTCTTCTTAGTGTAGGGAGAGGATGCTGCAGCTGTGAGGGACAGATTCAAAAAAAATTCTGGTGTTGAATCTGCAAACTACAGCGATTATTCAAATTACAGTGATTATTTTAGTGGGTGCTACACTACATATTTGTACCCTGCCCTGAGCCTGCATGTGTGCCAGGCACATGACTTTAATCCTATTCTGTTAGCTCAGTGGACAACATCTAGGCATTTTTAAATACTGCAATTTGTTGGTGTTAAATATTACATTTGCGTCCTGCACTTCATATCTGAGAGTCAAATAGAACCATCAGATACTGTGCTTACAGAGCACTTTGAAAAATTCTAATAGTTTTGGGTGGTAAATAGTACATTTGCGTCTTGCGGTGCACTTCATATCTGAGAGTCAAATAGAACCGTCAAATACTGTGCTTACAGCGCACTTTGAATAATTCTAATTGTTTTGGGTGCTAAATAGTACGTTTGCGTCTTGCGGTGGACTTCATATCTTAGAGTCAAATAGAACCGTCAAATACTGTGCTTACAGCGCACTTTGAAAAATTCTAATAGTTTTGGGTGGTAAATAGTACATTTGCGTCTTGCGGTGCACTTCATATCTGAGAGTCAAATAGAACAGTCCAATACTGTGCTTACAGCGCACTTTGAAAAATTCTAATTGTTTTGGGTGCTAAATAGTACATTTGCGTCTTGCGGTGCACTTCATATCTGAGAGTCAAATAGAACCGTCAAATACTGTGCTTACAGCGCACTTTGAAAAATTCTTATTGTTTTGGGTGCTAAATAGTACATTTGCGTCTTGTGGTGCACTTCATATCTGAGAGTCAAATAGAACAGTCAAATACTGTGCTTACAGCGCACTTTGAAAAATTCTAATTGTTTTGGGTGCTAAATAGTACATTTACATCTTGCGGTGCATTTCTTGCAGTCCAATAAAAATTGTTGACTATTGGTGGTTACATTGTCGCCTGACATAAACCATCTTTTACTTTGGTGGGTGACCGCAAAGAATGAGGAGAGCGTCAAATAAGGGACGTGGCCCTGGTCGTGGTGCTGCTGGTGTTGGTGGAGCTCCTGTTGCAAGTAGGGGATGTGGTCGATCTGTGCCAGCTACACGCACAAGTGAAACACCTTCCTCAGATGCTAGTACGCGACAGAACCTTCAGCGTTATTTGGTAGGCCCGAATGCAGCTCTTAGAATGGTGAGGCCAGAACAAGTACAGGCGATAGTAGATTGGGTGGCTGACAGTGCCTCCAGTTCCTTCACATTGTCTCCCACCCGGTCCCCTGCTGAAAGCTCAGAGTTGACACCTGCAGCCCATGGCCATCTGTCTTTCACCTCACCCCCTTGCAAATCAGCCAAGCAGTCTGAGCCACAAGTCATGCAGCAGTCTCTTTTGCTTTTTGATGACTCTGCTGGTGGGGTCATCAAACCTAGCCTTGCCCCAGAAGTGGAAGAGATTGAGTGCACTGATGCACAACCACTTATGTGTCAGGATGTGAACATGCGAGGACCACCGCAGCACCTCTCTGATGATGACAAAACACAGGTGCCAACTGCTGTGGCTTTCGGCAGTGTGCAGACCGGCAAGGAGGGCAGGGTTGAGGAGTGGGTGGAAGATGATGTGGAGAATGATGAGGTCCTAGACCCCACATGGAATCAAGGTCATGCGAGTGACGTTTCCAGTTTGGAGGAAGAGGCGGTGGTCGCAAAGAGGCACCAGTGCAGCATAAGAGGGAGCAGGGTGCAAAACCGTAGCGGCCGTCCCCTAGACAGTACGCCTGCTACTGCCCACCGCACCCAGGGGCCGAGCACACCAAAGCCAGCTCCAAGGAGTTCCCTGGCGTGGCAATTCTTTAGACAATGTGCTGACGACAAGACATGAGTGGTTTCCAAGCTGTGCAATCAGAACCTGAAGCGAGGCAAAAATGTACTAAACCTGAGCACAACCCGCATGACCAGGCATCTACATGCAAAGCACGAGCTGCAGTGGAGTAAGCATCTCAAAACCCAAGAAAGGTCTCAGGCGCTTCCTGCCTCCTCTTCTGCTGCTGTCTTGGCCTCTTCCTCTAGCTCTGGAGTCACAGTGGCACCTGTCACCGAGCAAATAGAGGAAGTGGCAGCAACGCCACAACGTCCGCCACCATCCCCAAGCATATCCACACTGTCCCATGGAAGCGTTCAGCTGTCCATCTCCCAAACACTGGAGAGAAAGAGGAAGTATGGCCCTACCTACCCGCGAACACTGGCCCTGAATGCCAGCATTTCCAAATTCCTGGCCTTTGAAATGCTGTCATTCCGTCTGTTGGAGACGGACAGTTTTAAAAACCTGATGGCGGTGGCTGTCCCACAGTACGTGGTTCCCAGCCGCCACTACTTTTCCCGGCGAGCCATCCCTTCCCTGCACAAGCAATTGGCAGACAAAATCAGCTGTGCACTGCTCAATGCCATACCAGTATGCACGGGCAGAGACGCTATATCTCCCTAACTGCACACTGGGCAAATGTAGTGTCGGCTGGGCTTGAGGCAGATAGCAGTTTGGCGCATGTACTTCCGCCACCGAGGATTGCAGGGCATTTCTCTTTGCCTCCTTTTGCCTTCTCCTCCTACTCATCTTCTTCCTTCTCCTCTACCACCTCCTCTACCACCTCCTCATCCGGTCAGCGTAACACCTTCACCACCAACTTCAGCACAGCCAGGGGGAAATGACAGTAGGCTCTTTTAAAACTCATACGTTTTGGGGGGAAAACCCCACAGCGCGCAGGAGCTGTGGATGGGCATGGAACAACAGATCAATGAGTGGTTATTGCCACTGAGCCTCAAGCCCGGCCTGGTGGTGTGCGATAATGGGCAAAATCTCGTAGCAGCTCTGGGCCTAGCCGGTTTGACGCACATCCCTTGCCTGGCGCATGTGCTGAATTTGGTGGTGCAGAAATTCCTGAAAAACTACCCAGATATATCAGAGTTGCTGCAGAAAGTGCAGGCCGTCTGTGCGCACTTTAGGTGTTCTCACCCTGCTGCTGCTCGCCTGTCTGCGCTGCAGAGTAACTTAGGCCTTCCCGCTCACAGCCTCATATGCAACGTGCCCACAAGGTGGAACTCCACCTTGCACATGCTGGAGAGATTGTGCGAGCAGCAGCAGGCGTTAGTGGAGTATCAGCTGCAGCACGCACGGGTCAGTCGCTCTGCGGAACAGCACCACTTCACCACCAATGAGTGGGCCTCCATGCGAGACCTGTGTGCCATTTTGCACTGTTTTGAGTACTCCACCAACATGGCCAGTGCCAATGATGCCGTTCTCAGCCTTACTATCCCGCTTGTATGTCTCCTTGAAAAAACGATTAGGGCGATGATGGAAGAGGATGTGGCACAGGAGGAAGAGGAGGAGGAAGAAGAGGGGTCATTTCCACGGTTATCAGGCCAGTCATTCACAAGTGGCTTGGAGGGTGGGTTCCTGCACCAGCATAGGCCAGGTACACAACTGTCAAGCAAGGGCACAGTTTTGGAGGAGGATGAGGAGGAGGAGGAGGAACCGTGTTCACAGCAGGGTGGCACCCAACGCAGCTCGTGGGCATCACTGGAGCATGGGTGGGGGGATACGGAGGACACAGATGATACAGCTCCCACAGAGAACAGCTTGTCCTTGCCTCTGGGCAGCTTGGCACACATGAGCGACTACATGCTGCAGTGCCTGCGCAACGAATGCCGAGTTGACCACATTCTAACTTGTGCTGATTACTGGGTGGCCACCCTGCTGGATCCCCGTTACAAGGACAACGTGCCGTCCTTAATTCCATCACTGGAGCGTGATCGTAAGATGCGCGACTACAATCGCACGCTGGTAGATGCGCTGCTGAGGGCATTCCAAAATGACACCAGGGGCTCAATGGAAGCACAAGGCGAAGGCAGAGGAAGAGGTCGCCAATGCTGCTGGGGCACCGCCAGCACCTCAGAAGGCAGGGTTAGCATGGCCGAAATGTGGAAAAGATTTGTCAGCACACCACAACAAGCAGCACCACCATCTTATATGCAACGTCTTAGCAGGAGGCAGCATTTCAGCAACATGGTGGAACAGTACGTGCGCACAGGCCTACACATACTGACTGACGGTCTGTCCCATTCAACTTCTGGCTTTCTATAAACCGAAATAGAGTCCCCATTCATAAGAATTTCTTATGAATGGGGACTCTATTTCGGTTTATAGAAAGCCAATAGCATTACATGTATTCCATAAACCAAAAGTCTATAAACCGAAATATATTCGGTTATAGACTTTTGGTTTATGGAATACATGTAATGCTATTGGCTTTCTATAAACTGAAATAGAATCCCTATTCTTATGAAAGGGGACTCTATTTCGGTTTATGGAAAGCCAATAGCATTACATGTATTCCATAAACCGAAAGTCTATAAACCGAAAGACATTCGGTTTATAGACTTTCGGTTTATGGAATACATGTAATATAATATAGAATAGCAATATATTCAATAATATAGAAAGCCAATAGCATTACATGTATTCCATGTAATAGGTCCGAATGACCTATTCGTATGAATGGGGACAGTCTTACCCACATTTTACTTCATTTTGCAGCCCTCTAGCCCTTCCCAGGACTTTTTTAAGAGGCATTTTAGTGGCCAAAAGTTTGTGTCCCCATTGACTTCAATAGGGTTCGGGGTCAAGTTCAGGGTCAAGTTCGAGCACGGACCGGAACATTTTTTCGAGGTTCGGCCAAACCTGCCGAACCTGAAAATCCAGGTGTCCGCTCCACTCTACTGCTAATACCTCTCCCTATGCAACTGAGCATTCTGCTAGCATTTCCTGCTGCTCTATTGCATTGCCAATGCACTGTACCATGCACTGTACCAAATAGTTTATATTCTGCTTTTGGGGTTTTACGCCTAAAGTGCATAATCTTGCACTTGTCAACATTAAATGTCAGTTGCCACTGCTCTGACCATTTGTCTAGTTTAGCTAAATCATTTGCCATTTGGCTTATCCCTCCATGAATATCAACCCTGCTGCAAATCTTTGTATCATCAGCAAAAAGACATACTTTGCCAACAAGACCTTCTGCAATATCACTAATAAAAATATTAAAGAGATTCCATAGACCAAGGGGACCAATAAGCCTCACGGCATTAATCCATACCCCTGTAGGTCTTCTTCCCAACGAGATACGATCTAATGCATAACTATTTGGCCCCCTTCGAGCCTGGCAATTTGCATGCTCTAATTTACATCTACACTTCACACACTCTACCATGGCTCCCTTTATACTTAACCCCACATTCAAAAACGGAGAAGCTGCATTCCCATTTAATACGTGGTCTTCTTCTTCCATCGTGAACATACGCCCACTTTTAAATCTTCAGAACAAATCCATACTATCTTTTGATACTGTCCGGTGAGAAATTCCCTGCCCTACAAATCTCCCCCTTTTCCTACGCACAGGCGCATAGTTTTATAGCATCCAACGTTTATAAATTTTCAGACGAAGACTGGGACAATCCACTCGACCGTCTTATAGACCAAGCCTGTACATCACGGACACAAACTGCTACCATATACCTCATCCTCCAACAGCTCATGAAATATGATTCACTGACCTTCGGACCGGCCTACTTGTTACCAACCATTCCTAATATGGATATTGAGGACCTTTTTAAGGCCCACAATATCCTTATCACAACGATAAACACTACGGCGTACCGTGATATGTTTATAAAAATGCTACATGGGGTTTTACGCCTAAGGTGCATAATCTTGCACTTGTCAACATTAAATGTCAGTTGCCACTGCTCTGACCATTTGTCTAGTTTAGCTAAATCATTTGCCATTTGGCTTATCCCTCCATGAATATCAACCCTGCTGCAAATCTTTGTATCATCAGCAAAAAGACATACTTTGCCAACAAGACCTTCTGCAATATCACTAATAAAAATATTAAAGAGATTCCATAGACCAAGGGGACCACTAAGCCTCACGGCATTAATCCATACCCCTGTAGGTCTTCTTCCCAACGAGATACGATCTAATGCATAACTATTTGGCCCCCTTCGAGCCTGGCAATTTGCACGCTCTAATTTACATCTACACTTCACACACTCTACCATGGCTCCCTTTATACTTAACCCCACATTCAAAAACGGAGAAGCTGCATTCCCATTTAATACCTGGTCTTCTTCTTCCATCGTGAACATATGCCCACTTTTAAATCTTCAGAACAAATCCATACTATCTTTTGATACTGTCCGCTGAGAAATTCCCTGCCCTACAAATCTCCCCCTTTTCCTACGCACAGGCGCATAGTTTTATAGCATCCAACGTTTATAAATTTTCAGACGAAGACTGGGACAATCCACTCGACCGTCTTATAGACCAAGCCTGTACATCACGGACACAAACTGCTACCATATACCTCATCCTCCAACAGCTCATGAAATATGATTCACTGACCTTCGGACCGGCCTACTTGTTACCAACCATTCCTAATATGGATATTGAGGACCTTTTTAAGGCCCACAATATCCTTATCACCACGATAAACACTACGGCGTACCGTGATATGTTTATAAAAATGCTACATGGGGTATACATCTCACCAAAAAGGGGTTCCTATAAGAACCCCAGGACACATAAACCAATTATGCAAAGATCATGCTTGGAATCCGCATACCAATGACAATAGAGTTTGCACTCTTTGGCTTCTCCCCTACACAATTCTCACACATACGCTTGGCCAGAATATTAATCGCAGTAGCCAATAAAACTGTGTTACAAATCTGGATACAAAAAAACGAGCCATCCTTAACAGTATTCCAGGAAAAACTGGCTCACAGCACAACAAAACCAATCCCATTACACAAAAAAGTTTTTCCTGGATTGGACTCCTTATATTGCCTCTTTACCTACTGAAACTAGGATCCAAATAAAAGGCATTTTCCAAAATTCCCCATGGTATATGGCCCAACTACTCAAGGGCAAAGACCTAATTAACACCACAATTTGATAAAGCTGACGCCTAAGAGATTCCAAGCGTGGTCACTACAATTGGTTCAGATTCTAGACACTACCCAACATCTAACCTTCAAAACTGGTCCTTGTTCAACTGGGATTGCGAGACATTGTTTATATATTGTTGTTCCCTTAGTCTTAGGTTATCCTTGAACGTAGAGTTGAGTTACATTGAGTAATTGTTACTTACTGTACTATAATCAGTTTACTATAAACATACATATGTCCTGAGCACATGTTGTTACCAGTCGAACTGCAAAACAAAATAGGAGACAGGATTGACTAACTGTGATGTTTATTTGTTTAAATACTTGAGAGTTTAAAAAAGCAAAGCTAGATATCTTGCTCAACAATGTACACAAGGGCATACAATCTTTACGTATTACTTTCATTATGTAGGATACACTTTGTTTCAATTAAAACCTTTAATAAGGTACTAATCAATTACAATCTTAGATTATAATTCTTTGCAATTGTATACCCCACACCAGATCGACAGTAAACATGTAGTTCATATGTTCCTTGCATTTTCTTTCTATAGAGTCACAAAATGAAAAATATTGGAACTTTAATAGACTGTAACAACTGTTATGCTTACTTATTATTTTCATGATATGTGAAATCTTAATTTGATAATGTACAGTTCTATGACCTAATGAAAATTTAAAAAAAAGAAATGGAGGGTTTACCCCTCCCAAAAAAAAATATTAAAGAGAATGGGTCCAAGTACAGATCCGTGAGGTACCCCACTAGTAACAAGACCTTGCATCGAATATACTCCATTGGCTACAACCCTCTGTTGCCTGTCACTCAGCCATTGTCTAATCCATTCAACAATTCTGCACTCTGGCTTTCTCTGTATGGTGCAGGTATGTGAAGACCCTGCCCCCAGGCTGCAACTCAGAACCAGGGATGTGCTCTCCCTCTCTAACTCTGCAACATCCTGAAAATAGGCAAGTGAGAAGTGGGGAATAGTCAGAGGATAGACATGGAAACTTACCTGTACTATGGGGCGGACATGGCACCTTACTATAAAGTCAGACATGGCACCTAAAATGTTTTGGGGTGGCATACATGGCACCTGAAATATACTGTGGGGGCAGACATGGCACCTGAACTGTATTCTTATGGTAGACATGGCACCTGAACTACATTGTGGGGGCAGACATGACACCTGAAACTATACTGTAGAGCAGTATATATATATATATATATATATATATATATATATATATATATATATATATATATATATATATAAAAAAGGCCACTCTTAATTATCAAAAAAAAAAATTGCTTTATTGTAGATAGAAGCCGACATTTCGAGCTCCTAAATGGAGTCTTCATCAGGACCAGGGCCGGCCTTAAGTGTTCCGGCGCCCTGTGCAGACCTCCCCCGTGGCGCCCCCCCGTCACTTTCCTCTCCCTCCATGTATATGTCTCTCCCTTCCCATGTTTGTTCCTTGCTATGTCTGTCTCGCCCCCTCTTTCCCCATATCTGTTCTCTCTCCTCCTCTTTCCCCATATCTGTTCTCTCTCTCCCCCTCCTCCCCATATCTGTTCTCTCTCTCCCCCTCCTCCCGTTATCTGTTCTCTCTCTCCCTCTCCGTTTTCTTTACTCCCCCCTCCTCTGCTCTCTTCTCTCCCCCTCCTGTTCTTTTCTCCCTCCCCCTTTCTCTGTTCTCTCTCCCCCTTTCTCTGTTCTGTCTCTCCCCCTCCCTTTGTTCTGTCTCTCCTTCTTCCCTCATTCTGTCTCCCCCCTCAACTGTTCTCTCCCTCTCCCCTGTTCTGTCTCTTCCCCCCTCCCCTGTACTGTCTCTTCCCCCCTCCCCTGTACTGTCTCTTCCCCCCTCCCCTGTACTGTCTCTTCCTCCCTCCCCTGTTCTCTCTCTCTCTCCCCTCCCCTGTACTGTCTCTCCCCCTCCCCTGTACTGTCTCTTCCCCCCTCCCCTGTACTGCCTCTGCCCCCTCCCCTGTACTTTCTCTTCCCCCCTCCCCTGTACTGACTCTGCCCCCTCCCCTGTTCTGTCTCTTCCCCCCTCCCATGTACTGTCTCTTCCCCCCTCCCCTGTACTGTCTCTTCCTCCCTCCATTGTACTGTCTCTGCCCCCTCCCCTTGTTCTTTTCTGTCAGTGAGGGGGCGGAGCTCACCAGTGAGAGGTGTAGCTCCGCCCCCACCCTGCTTCAAGAGGGGCCGCGGGCAGCATGAGAATGTGCTGCTCGCGCTCCCCACACACAGTGATTGTGCAGGGTATAGGAAATCCAAGTGCAATTACAGTGCGTTTCGGGTTCGCTCAACACTAGGTGAAGACAAGTAAATTTGTGAAATAGAAGACTACGAAGGGATATATAAGAAATGTCTGGGGAATATGTCATATTTAGATGTAAAACTGGTAATATGACTACTTAGGCAACTGGAAGGAGTGCTGATTTTATTTTAATAATTATATCCTTAGCTATGGTGATTATATTCATGGATGCTTATTAAACATGCATAATCAGAGCCATAATCAGTAACATTTAGACAAGTCTGCAGTCTTTATACTACTCAAAGCATTTTACATTAGTGTGCTAGAATAAAATGGCGATGTGGTCACACCATGTGTGGCTGATAGACTATGCTCACAGTGGCTATATTGTACTAACATCTATAACAAGTCAAATACAAGCTCATAGTTACTGTACTGCACTATTTACTGTCTGTTGCTAGCAGACTGTAAGTTTATAAAAACTATGTTTTACTGCTTTCTATTGCTGACAGACTATATACCAGTGATGGTGAACCTATGGCACGCGAGCCACAACTGGCACGCCAACCTCTCTGTTGTGGCACACGTGGCTAGGGAGGAGTTGAGGGGCTGAAGCTTTTAATCTCAGCTCCATTACCCCAAATTGAGAATTTTCTGCTAAATAATTATTTACTCTAATGCTATCCCATTGTCTCCTGAGCAATAACAGCAGTTATTGCTGTAGGAGCCAGCAGGATAAGCATTTCAGTAACTGCACACCCCTCCAGATCGCACGTTGGTTTAATCCTCTCAGTTCCTCACCCAACATCAGCTTGATAGATGACGCACCCCTGTTCACACAGCAGTGTAGCAGCTATAGCAGGTCTGTAGCAGCTCTCCCAAAGCAGAGATTTCTTGCAATGTATGTGTATCTATGTATGTATACTTGTGCAGTGTGTATGTGTGTTAGTGTGTATACTTGTGATGTGTGATGTGTGTTAGTGTGTATACTTGTGCTGTGTGTATGTGTTTTTTTTAATGCTTTTTTTCAAATTAATTTATCATAAACAAATAATACAATAGAGACATAAATTGTTAGGTAACCCAATGAGCATAAAATTGAAAAATACACAAATATTGATGAATGTGTGTTAGTGTGTATACTTGTGCTGTGAGTATACTTGTGCTGTATGTATGTGTCATTTTTTTTAATGCTTCTTTTTATTAATTTATCATAAACAAATAATACAATACAGACATATTTTGTTAGGTAACCCCATGAGAATAAAATTTAAAAATACATGAATAGTGATGTATGTGTGTTTGTGTGTATACTTGTGCTGTGTGTATACTTGTGCTGTGTGTATGTGTGTTTTTTTTAATGCTTCTTTTTATTAATTTATCATAAACAAATAATACAATACAGATATACATTGTTAGGTAACCCCATGAGCATAAAATTAAAAAATACACAAATAGTGTTGGATGTTTGTTCATTTGTATACTTGTGTTGTGTGTATGTGTGTTAGCGTGTATACTTATGCTGTGTATATGTGTGTTAGTGTGTATACTTGTGCTGTGTGTATGTGTGATGTGTGTTAGTGTGTATACTTGTGCTGTGTGTATGTGTGTTAGTGTGTATACTCTGCCAAAGCCCAGTCTCCTGAGTCTATAATCGATACTCCTCCATTTGATTCGCCTGGTACTATCATTTGAGTGTTTCTCCTCCCATCTCACAAGCACGTTGACTTAACACTCTGTAACAGCCTTCTTGGACCTGATCCCTCCATCACTGATAGAGATTTAGTTTACTAATATTTACAGGAGTTCAGATGATTAAAATACAACTACAAAATACAAAAAAAATTTGTATTTTGTAGTTGTAAAAATACAAATGGAATTTTAGTCAAAAGGCTATGATAACTCTCTAGTCATGCTCAGCCAGTGACTTTCGCTTTAACATGCAGTGAAAATGTTTCCTTAAAATAGTTTGAGGTTCAGCAGTCATGTGAATGTTGTGCTTAATGATCACAGAGTTCACAGACAAGTCACTTTGGCCTCACCTGTGTGCCAGACGAGCCACATTTGGCCCATGGGCTGAACATCGGATGCCCCTTGATCTATACATTGTGTGACTGATTACATTACATGCTTGGTGAGTGCACAGAATCTCCATGGACTTCCTTGCTGTTTGCGCTTCATGAATAACAAGTTTTACATGAAATTAGAAGTAAATTATATCGAAAGTTTGTCACGATATGCATGTTATGCATGACAGCATACACGAATCACAGTGATCACAGACATTCACATGACAAAGTCAAGGTTTTGGACATTGTCTCTAGGCCAATCTCTGTACCTTACACATATCAGTGATAGAAATAAGCTCCAGCAGTTTCTATAAAATTTTAATAACGTTAACCCTTCCCATCCCTTACTAGTCACAGTACATTACTGTGATCTGTGTCCTTACTATTCTATGGTCCTCATTTTATATTGCCCATTTTGCCAGTTTAAACATTTTTCTAATTCACACCAATCAGCCACAACATTATGAACACCTGCCTAATACCCGTGGAGGGTCAATCTTAATTTAACGTAAGTTAACCCCCGCAGTCCATAATAGTGATTACGTGCAATGTGAAAAATATTATAATAAAAGTTGACAACTTATATTAATATATTAACCTTGATCTCTATAAACATACTCAGGAAAGATTGTTTTTAAAAAAAACTAAAAACTAAATATATTGTTGTGTTTTGATACACCATATAATTAAATAACATAAACATACAATATAAGGGTCTACTTAATATACTCTAGGGGTATATTTGGTGAAATCACCAATTCAGCTACTCAATATAGCTGCTTTCAGCTCAAAATCATCACTTTCCACCATATTAGAGCAAATTTTAGCCATATTCAGTCCACAGATATCGACATGGGGAATCCATCGGATTCCCTGTGCCCAATAAGAACCGGGGGAAAAAAACAAATTACCAGAATGCAGCTAAAACCGCCAGTTTTTGTTGGCCATTTCAATTCTCCAGTTAATAACTTTTGACTTGAAATTAAAAAAAATAATATTAACATTGGCTCCATGAGGCCAGCCGAATGCTGCTGGCCTCATACATTTAAAAAAGTACCATGCGACATAAAGTGGTTAACAGACAACACAAACTCAATGGTGACTTCTATTGGTCTCTGTAGGTCACTGCATGTGTTTATGAATGACCAAATACTGAAGCTGATCTCTAGAATATGTTACTCACACCTAGTTGTTAACATGGTATAACCCAATAATAGGGGGGAGAAAACAGAACTGAACTAGCTGAACTATTAACATTACTAGGAAAACTAGTAGATGTGCATGTTAACGTGGTTTATAATTTACTAACTATTCCGTTAACCCCTTATATCCATTCACCTCTTGACGCCACGTGGGTAAAAGCACCAAAATGGCAATTTTGTGTTCCTGGCCCGGATCATAGAGTGATTGGATACCTGCCAAAAGCTTGCGAGATCTAGCAACATCACTCTTGTTGAAGGAAGTTCAGCAATCAAGAGATTCTGGTAAATGTATTCAATTTAATTGTTGGTTATATTTACTCTCTCAGACTGAGGCTACTCAAAATGGCTGCATCTGCAGCAGGATCCACAGAACAGCTCAACATGCTTGCCTGCAATGAGCTGCAGAACAAAGGACTTTCCATGCCTTGCTGTGGGTATATGAGTCGGTAAGGGGTTAATAGTCACAGACTATTTTGACTATAAACAAATGTCTGAAATGTCCAAAATAGCATAATAATTATAATAATAACAAAGTCTTTAGCAAGGAAAGGCATGTCTTTGGCATTGCAGTTCACATATTCTCTAGCATTCAAGTATGTACTGGGGATGTTACTTTTGCTCACCACCCAGGGGATATTACTATTACCCAGTTTAATCTTACTCATTTTACCCATATCAGAACAGAAGGGTTAAATAGATTCTGTAGGTGGTGCATTAGCAATATTAACTGATATAAACATGTTTGTGAACGTTAATATTGTACATAAGACAAATAATGTCTTATGGGTCTAAAATTCAACTTTGGAGGTTGGCTTTCATTTTGACACTAGTAGGTATGACTTAGAAAAAAAAACATTTTTGAATCTTCCCCATTAAAGGTAATAGGAGGCAAATGATCAAAAGCTATTTTAGGGTCTAAGTCAAACTCATTTGACTTAGTCTCAAATATAGCTTTGATCATTTCATCTCCCATTACTTTCAGTGGGGAAAATTCAAACCTGGGGTTCTCCTTATGTTTTTTACATTGTTTTTATGTCCAAGTATTTCTAGATAGATGGATTTTTAGTGAATAGGCCCATTAATGTTATGCTTCAGTTAAATGTTTGAGTATACTTGCTGGAAACAAAGTTAATTTTGTTATTGACAATGTTTTACATTACTTATGTCTATCTAGAAAAAATTGTCTCACTATCTTCAGTTTGACAAAATAGTAAACATTTGCTTTAATAACTTTTTTTTTTATGAAACAATTTATTATAAAAATTCAATAAAACTGAGAAAGTATATCAATAATAATTAAATGAATAAATCACTAGGAGTGAGAATCTTCTGTTCCATTCAGAGTGTTATTTCAGTAGAACCATGTAAGTCAGATCATAGGGATGGTTTTTTATAAGGTCGATAAAATGTAAAAAAATGGATTATAGTAGATTTAATTGTAAAGTACCCAAACTACAGAAACCACTACCTTTATATTTATTACATTTATAATTAGGACAGGGGGCATAGGAATCATGGAGATTTTATCATAGGAACAAGTGAATGTCAATCCCCATTAGATCATAATATGGAAAATATAATAAAACATTTATTTCTTTTTTTACCTAAATCAAACAAAAAGGAATCCAGCATTTATGTTGGTTTCTCTCCTGATCCAATTGGGAGCAACAGACATATCAACTATTACCACTATTTCCCTTTCTTTTGCAGCCTATAAAACAGGTACAGCATTATAAGTGGGCTGCTAAAGGTTTCATTATCTTCTTGTTTGCCACTTACAGTTGTGCTACTGAAGAGTAATCTAGCTAATGTCATCCTGAAAGAACTTTCCATTATCAAATGAATACATTTCAAGTGAGCATGTCAAGTATTTATATTACATACATGTTGTATGTCCCTCCACCCCCACTTTATGCTACTGAAAATGTATTCCTAAATTGGTTTTCAAAGTGGTTTTTTTGTTCATTACTTGAGCGTTAAAAGTGTTTAATGTTAAAGTCAGCATTTCTCAAATAGACAGTTAGATAGTTACTTAAGAAGTAACTTAAAATGTGCACCATGGGCCCTTGCTAAAAATCAAATCAATAGAGAAACAGAAGTCTTCTGACTATTTAAATTTTCATTCCAAAGACAAATATGTCATATCAAGTCTGTGTTTGAATCTTAGTTATTGGTGACCCATGACCATGTAAGTATGTAACTCTGTGTAATCGCATACAGCTTTCTACCAAAAACACAAACAAACAAATGTTTGTTAATAATGTACTTTATGAAAAGACAACTTGTGGTAAACCACAATAGTTCATGTACGCATCATTTTTCAAATTTAATGGAAATAGTCCAATGCTAGGTGCAGCAAAATCCCACATAAGCTTCAGTCACCTCTTGTTTTCCTTACTCCAACACTGCTGGGTCTAATCACTAAATGTGACTTTGTGAAGTGATAAAAGCTATTTTTGAGACTAAGTCAAATTTGGCACCTGAGTTTGACTTAGTTTCAAAAATAACTTCTATCATTACATTCAAAGGGGATGATTTAGACATGGGAGAATTTGACTTAGTCACGAAATTAAAATCGACCTCCAAAGTCGAATTGTAGTGAATGGACCCATAAATAATTATAATGCTTCAATCACACCATCTTTTAAACTGTATAAAAACCTGGAGATTGTGCCTTAAAAACAGTTTCTCCAATACAATATCCATGATGCTGGTTTTCCACACATTTATTGTGTTACATACCATATGTACTAACCTAGGTAAGTTGAGTAGCATCCTGCAACATCTTACAAACAGACAGCAATAAGATTAATTCACCAGTGCTGACATATTTCAGTGAATTATATACAGAAGACTTACAAACAAAGGCAAAGAACAGAAAAAAAAAGAAAGAAGATACCATCTCCTATATAAATTGCTGTACACTATATACCCTAAAAATAAATTGGTCATAATTTACATTACAGTGTGCTGTATTTCCAGCAACCTGCAGTGATATTGAGCTCTGCTATCTGAAGGACTAATCATGTGTGAAGTACAGTATAGTTTTAGAATGAACTGAAAGCAAAAAGCTTGACTAGTTCGTAGCATGACAACTTCCATGGATTAGTTCAGGTCCTATTCTGTTCCCTGAAAGGGTATCACAGCATGAAGACAGTTTTCAATGCGCTAAACTTTAATAGCAGAGAGAGGGAGTCAAGGCTACTTTCTCATCTCTATAGTAACATTATGGCAAGGCTGTGAAGTAAAATAAGATTTTTTTTTCTGGTGCATGTGTAGAACATCTTCATAAGTCGTCATTTTATTGCATTAAGGTAGGTATGTAATGCAGAAATTTTAATAATCTACCCGTACTGTGGTTTATGACAACCACGAATGCCACATTAAGAAATAAAATAGATCATATGTTCATTATTTAGCATTATATCATTGCATGGGAAGGATTTTCATTTTTTTTTTTATAGAAATCAAGTTTAATATAAGCAAAAAAAAAGAGATTTATTTCCTAGAGAACTTGGTGAATTGAAAACCAAGTTGTACAAATTTAAACCAAAAACCAAGTTAGGAAAATAACTGACTAGGAGAATGTTTTCCATTTTTGACTCATGTTCATCAATCTATGTAAATTAACTAGGTCCAAAAATATTATGTGTTTAAGGTTTGTTTTACCAATACAATGATAAAAAAGCTAAAACAGTATATCATTGCTACTCAATAAAGAGAGAATTGCAGGGAATAGAGAAGGGAATTTCAAACTTAAGGCCAAGGTAGCAGAGTCGAAAAAATTCTCCCATTCAGCAGCATTGGAGACGCTTACCATCTTGGCTACATTGGCCTTAAGTTTGGCATTCCTGTCTCTATTCTCTCTATATTGAGTAGACCCTGTAATGTTTGAAAATGCAGTGTAATCCACATATTCACCATCTAAAATGATTTCTTAGAATCTGTTAATACATTTGTTGAAGAAGAGGTTACTGAAATCCCTTTTAAATAAAAATTGGGATAGATCATCGGGGATATTGGTTGACATAGGCCACCTACAGGAAACGGCATGATCTTCTTTTAGTCGTTGCCAAAAAATGCCAAGCAAGAAAAAAGCGGTGTGCCGTTAAAAAAAACCAAGTGGGGGTTCCCTGGTCCTTTCAATTATATTTCTTTCCCTCTTTCTATTTTGTGGAACAGATCATGGTAGAAAGAGTTGCTAACAGGTACTGAAAGGATTTAACACATTTGACACTTCAGTAACAATTTACAGAACTCAATTTTCCCTTTGAAAAGATCCGTTTGAGTGTTAAGAACTAGTGCTGCACAAAATAAGTGAAATTACTTTAGTTACTCACAACACGTGGAGATACAGAAAGTTAACTAGCTCACTGCTGCATATTTCTCATGTCAACATAGTAAGGTTAGTACCATTTAAATGAATACATTATTTTTAGAAACGTAAAATGAATTAATAAAGGCGGACTGCATCACTTAAACATTTATTGGGAGTGTAGAGGATTAAAAAAAAATATTGAAAATTATCTCTACACTGCGTTAGCAAAATTGCATGGAAATGCCTAAATTAGGAGAAAAATGTGTTTTATATATTTCTATAGAGTCTATGACATCATCTGTGGCTTGAAATACAAATTACCCATTTCCCATTGACAATCGGTTCCTTTGCATTTCAATGAGATGGCACAGACATATTTAAAAACAGTTTTATCCTAATTTAGACAATGTTGCGAACACAATCTATAGATCATTTTCAATCGTTATTTTTATTATTTACATTCACAGTAAATGTTTAGGTAAGTGGCCAAACGAGTGGGGAAAGTTGATTGTACATATTTTGCTTGCGGCCAAGTTGGAGATAGCAAGGAATTGATATTCCGTGTCTGCTCCGACTTGGACGCCGGTAAAAAAAAACAGCTAATATGCCAACTAAAAATGGAAGCTGGAATTGAGGCCCAATGTGGCATTAATGCAAAAAAGATGACTCGCTGGGAAGACTGGTTGGAGTTAATACACTAACAAGTATTCAAAACGAGGGAAAATTGATAAAACTGGGTCCAGCTCACTGTGCCCTTAGAGATCCATGAAGAGGTGTCACTGTTTTTTTCACTGTATATGTACCTCCCCAAGGTTATATTAAAAAATATAATGGGATCTAGAGTGGGGAATTGTCCATGTTTTTTTTTTATGTATTTATGTGTATTTCTCAATATTTTTATTATTATTATTATTATTATGGTGTCTGTTTGTGCAGTGTGAGGGCATCACAAACTGTACAGCAATACAACACATACATACATACATACACAGCCACACATAAATACACACACAGACAGACCCATTTACACACACAGATTTATGTGATACTTAGACACAGACATATAATCACTTTTACACACACATAGTCACACTTAGACACACACACACACAGTGTCACACTTACACACACATAGAGAGTCACATTTTCACACACAGTTAAATTTATACATAGTTACATAGTAGTTTAGGTTAAAAAAAGACTTGCGTCCATCAAGTTCCTGTTCTTGACTCCAAATGGCAATCAGATTTCTCCTTGGATCAACAAGCACTAAATAAATATTAATGCCTATACTAACATGCATAGCCCTCTATGCTCCGGCTCATTGAAAAACTATTACATTTACACACAAAGTCACTTACACACACGCAGTAATTATCATTTGGTCAGAGGCACACACTTTTTAATACAATAAATTGTTATTTGGATTATTGAGTTATACACACACCAACACACACAGTCATTTACACACACACAATAGTTATCATTTGGTTACACAGAGAGTCACTTACACATACACACACACACAATAGTTATCAGTTTGTCACACAGTCACTTACACACATACACAGTCTCTTACACACACACACACACAGTCACTTACACACACAGTCACTTACACGCACACACATAGTTACTTACACACACAGAGAGTCACTTACACACAACACACAGGGTCACTTACACACACACACACAGTCGCTTACACACTCACACAAAGTCACTTACATACACAGACTTTTTTATTTTATTTTCTTTACAGGGGATGTAGGCTGCTATATCACACAAGTAGTGGTTCCTTTTTTTTTTTTGTAATCTTCCCTCCCTCTGACCCGTGCGCATGACATCACGCGCAAGGTAGAGGGGGGATTATGTGCCCTACAAGAACTGCATTAAAAAACCAATGGCGCAGCATGAGTACAAAATGTAAGTAAATATAACTGGAGACACTTACAAATTCACAAGCACACATTGAAAATGTGCAAAAAAGCAAGAAACAGTGTGGGCCACAGGTGATGTCATATACTGGAGACTCCACAAAAACATTTAAAACATGTTATTCTTAATTGAGGCACTTACTTGCAATTTTGCTAACACAATGTATAGATCATGTTCCATCACTATTTTATTCTTCACATTCACAGTAAAACAATGTTTAGGTGAAACAGTGCCTTTAAACACTATGTCCACTAGTCACGTTTCCTCACTTGCCACAAGTAATTATTTTCAACCAGTGATGGAATTATAGGTGATGGTCTAAGACAGAGGTGGCTAACCTATGGCATGCGTGCCACAACTGGAGTATAAGTGTGTGAGTGTGAGTATAAGTGTGTGAAAATAAGTGTGTGAGAATAAGTGTGTGAGTGTGAGAATAAGTGTGTGTCTGTATAAGTTTAAGTGTGAGTATAAGCAGGGACGTTGCTAGGTTTTCAAATGATCTTGGCCTAGAGCCCAGTTGAGCTCTGTCACACACACACACACTCTCTTTCTCACACATACACACACACTCTCTAAGTAAACACCCAATTATGGGACTGTGTAGCGAAATTCTTAGGCCGGCACATCCATATCATGAACTATAAAAAAAACAACACCACACTTTCACACTTTGTTGTGTTTTTTTTATAGTTCATGATATGGATGTACCGGCCTAAGAATTTCGCTACACAGTCCCTTAATTGGGTGTTTACTAAGGAGGAGTGTTTCTTTATTTACATTTTTTTGTATGTTTGTATCATGCTGTTAACTTGTATATATTCTTATATGAGCTGTACTTGTGGTATATGCACTATACTTGTACATTGTTATGTTTTTTGCACTTTGATTAGTCTTTCCATATGTTTTCATTCTCTTATTTTTTATCTCTTTATTTTTTTGTTTATATTTTTGTGTAGGCTATTTTTTAGTATTTTTTCTTCCTTTATTTTGTTGCCATAATATACATAAAATAGTTCTTTTTTCTTTTTCTTGTATCTGTTGTTTTTTATTATGTGACTGATAGTCACTTCACAGCCTTTTTTTTCTATATCTCCTTAGATTTATGTTTTCTTTTTTCTTTTCCATATTTTACTGTTTTTCCAATATATGCTGATATTTAATTATGAGTTGTTTTTGTTTTTATTTTTGTATCTGTGTTTAATTGTTTTACTTTTTGGATACTGTTTTTATGTTTTTGCACTATACTGAAGTTCTGTCAGTGTATCATGTGTCCTTCCTGATTGTGAAGAGTCCCCCGGTGCAATATCGTTTGTGCTCGTATATCTAGCATGACGCGCACACAATTTGTCTGCTTGTTTCTGCTAATAAAGTTTCTTGACGCACAACGTGACGTCATCAGGCCACGTTGTGCGTCAATATGGCGACCGCCATCGGGGATCCCCTTGTAGCTCTGGCAGATTGTTAACTAAGTATGTTTACTCCTTTTTTCATCCAATCATATGTACATATTGTATTTTCCCGCGATTTTGTCTCATATATATATATATATATATATATATGTATACAAAATCCAAAGATCAGCGCACTCACCTCAAAGCAGGTTGGAGAAAAACTCTTAAAGCTATAGTTTTAAATAAAGCTACTTAAAAACACCTGTCTTACTAAGATAACAAAATTGGAGATTTAGTCACATATATGGCCATATCATGCTAAGCCCACCACTACGTCAAAGTACTCCAATATTGGTGGGTCCTAACACTAAATACTGTTGCTTCTGGTGCTTAATCTCTTTATGTGTATTACTTACCAGGGACCAAAAGGCCTGCCTATTGTATAATACAGAGACACTCCTGCAATTTATAGGTCAGGACATCACTTATGGAGCACCTGTGATGGGGAGGGGTGCTAAACCAGAGGCCTGGTATATATGTGACTAAATCTCCAATTTTGTTATCTTAGTAAGACAGGTGTTTTTAAGTAGCTTTATTTAAAACTATAGCTTTAAGAGTTTTTCTCCTACCTGCTTTGAGGTGAGTGCGCTGATCTTTGGATTTTGTATAAATATTGGGTCTCAGCAGCACCCCGTATAATATATGCTAGTTTAGGTGAGTGCATTCAGTTTGGATTTGTGTGTATAGTAGAGGCTATGACCAGGCCTCTGGTTTAGCACCCCTCCCCATCACAGGTGCTTCATAAGTGGTGTCCTGACCTATAAATTGCAGGAGTGTCTCTGTATTATACAATAGGCAGGCCTTTTGGTCCCTGGTAAGTAATACATATAAAGAGATTAAGCCCCAGAAGCAACAGTATTTAGTGTTAGGACCCACCAATATTGGAGTACTTTGACGTAGTGGTGGGCTTAGCATGATATGGCCATATATGTGACTAAATCTCCAATTTTGTTATCTTAGTAAGACAGGTGTTTTTAAGTAGCTTTATTTAAAATTATAGCTTTAAGAGTTTTTCTCCTACCTGCTTTGAGGTGAGTGCGCTGATCTTTGGATTTTGTATAAATATTGGGTCTCAACAGCACCCCGTATAATATAATATATGCTAGTTTGGATTTGTGTGTTTATATATATATATATATACCTGCCTGTTCAATGCCTGTTGTGGTCTCCTTGATAAAGGCTATCTAGCTGAAACGTTGATGACCCCCTTTTTTTGCGAAGTGTGTCCCTCCTGTCCTTTCTTTTTTCATTAGATTATCTTTACTTGTGCTATTTATTATTCATTTTATATGTAAGTATTTGCTGTTTTTGCCTATTTTTGCTCATGTGATGCATAGTATAGAGTATACTTTTTATATAATTATCTTTCTAATAAACTTTTGTAATCTTACAGTTTTGGTTTCTGTGTGCTCCTCCTACCTCCTTTTTGTACATACTACTATAGGGGTTGTTGTGTGGACTCCCTTTGGGGTGATGCACCTGATTGCTATTATGGATATCATTTTTGTGTGCTTCTCTGATCATTGTTTTTATTTTTTGCTTCTAATTTAGAAGCACAAGTGAAAGGTTAGTTGTCCCTAGTGTGAGGATAAACTGGCATGTACGTCTGATAGTGCACACCAGTTTATCCTCTGACCGGCAGTTGCCATACTTCCATGGGAAAATGTAAAGGGTGTATGCAAACAAGATTGTGCAAAATAAACATAGAATGTGTCGTCAGATAAGAACCATTCTGTCCATCTAGTGTGCCCAATTTTCTAAAAACTTTTATAAGTCCCCAGTTCCCTATCTTCTATGTAGGATAGCCTTGTGCCTATCCCACGCATGTTTCAAATTCTTGACTGTGTTTACCTCTACCACCTCCGCTGGAAGGCTATTCCATAAATGCACTACCCTCTCAGTAAAGTAATACTTCCTGATATTACTTTTAAAATGTTGCCCCTCTAATTTAAGACTATGTCCTCTTGTTGTGGTAGTTTTTCTTCTTCTAAATATACTCTCTTCCTTTACTTAAACAATAAAACTTGCTATCCAACTTGACTCCACCCCCTATTGCACTCTCCCTAGCATGGCCGGACTGGGAACAAAAACCAGCCCTAGAAAAAATTTGTATACCAGCCCCATCACATAACATTTTTAAACCAGCCCCATAGCATAATATAATTTTTCTGTTCATAGAAGGGAAAATCATGCATTTTAAAAAGCACATCTGAACAGTGTATTATTTATAGATAAGACTGATATATAAGCCTGCCTAGGGAAATATATATACCTCCAGTATATACACAGAGTTATGTGAATTGCCCTGTGCAGAGGTATATATCAGGGCAGTGTGTGAGACATATCCTGTAGCCTGTCTCTCGCATATCTGTAGCCTGTCTCTCTCTGTCCTTTCTGTGACGTCTCTCTCTCTGTCCTTT